>OU427001.1:2176458-2233958 GCA_911387935.1 Dolichovespula saxonica | reverse complement strand
AATCAGAGAGGGAGAGAGACAAAGAGGGAGAAAAAGTAGAAAAAGAAAGAGATAGAGTATGAAGGAAGGGAAAGGGTACCCCAAAGGACTAGGCAGTACTTTTCTTCTTCTTTTTTTTTCCCCTTCCTCTTTTTCTCTTCTTCGTTCGGTTTTTTTGTCGCTCCCTCTCCCGGTGGAGAAAAACCTGCGTGATATATTGCCACGCGTATCCCCCGCCGTGTTCCTTGCATTGTCCCACCACCCACAAACACTATACAACGTTTGTATTTCGATTCGTTTTTCCCGCCAAATTTCCTACCTACAAGCTGCTGCCACCTTCTAACTTGATCACCGTTTCTTTTCTCATTCTTGTTTTCTCTTTGCCCTTCTATTGATCTTCTTGATATACTTTAAACCCTTTCTATCCCTTCCTGTCGTCGATACGTTTGATGTTCCATGTGTATGAGCTTTTCATAAATTGATTAATTACAGTTCGCCAAAATGAAGCTTCCTTTCTTTTGTATGTCTCTAAATTTCTCTTTTATTTTCGCCCTCTCTGTTTAACATTTTCCTCCTGCCTTTAACACATTTTCGTTGTATTAAAGTTCGAACGCGAGGATTATGAAAAGGCATTCGGTCGTACATAATTTTTGAGAAACGTAGATGTATACGTCCGACTGCTGGCGGGTGATAAATTAGAAGGTAGATAGGAAGGAAGGAAGGAAGGAAGGAATGAAGGGTGGAAGAGGGCGTGGGTTGGCTTTAATTACTACGAGCTCTTTCTCTTGGCTGCAAGATGCGTATAGACACATCGTAATCGTGCGTGTTTTGCTGGCTTTCCTCTAATACGAACGTTCCTGATGTTCGTTGCAAAATTGCAGATGAGAAGACGTGTTTTAGGTTGTTCGTATTCATTCAGAGAAGTTCGAGTTGTCATCGCCATTATTTCTGCTGTTGTTAAGGGACGATTGCTACACTGTAGTAATAATTGAAACTCTTTCATTTTATTCTTCGTAACTTTCAAATCATTACTTGTTCATGAGCATTACATTTCAGTACTCATATTTTTGACAGTATGTCCAAATTTATAATATTCGAATATGATTTAAGCAATTTTCATGGGAATTCTTAAAGAGGAAAAATTATCTGATCTATTTCGAAGTAGTAGTAAGTCTTCGACAAGAAACGTTTAGAAAGATGGCGAGAGTGGTCATAGGAAGAGGGTAAACTTCCTCAGGCGAATAATTTGCAGAATGAGATAATTAAAATGGGTCCGCTGAAAAGCTGTCAGCTGTGATGGGCAGATAGGTCGCGCGCTCGGGTCTCTAGAACGAAATTATTCTATGAATGTTGATCGCTACGTAACGCACATTATGCAAAAGAGTGAGAGAGGAAACGAGAGTGATAAAGAGAGAAAGAAAGCTGGCTGAAAGTGACAATTTTTACGTTTTCCGAGTGTCTCGGTGCCGACTATCGCCGCCACTCCGTCCGTCCGTCCGTCCGTTTGTACGTTAAAACGAGGAATTTCCATTAGACGACAAGAAGCCGTTCGCACGCTCGTTCGTTCGTTCGTTCGCTCATTTCTACCGTTGTTCGTCCGCCGTTTGTTTCGATAGCCTTCTCGCAAAAATCGATCGACGAGATGACGGCGAATAAACTTGCAGCATTTTCGTCTTTTGGCACAGACGAAGAAAATTATTTTAAAAAATGTTCTACTATCCAACGAATTAATCAAAGAATGAATCCGAAACAAACTAAAAAAAAACTTAAAAAGAAGAGCAGACGAAAAAGTAACACTTATAACCCGTACAAATTAATCTTATATGTTGTCTCTTATGCGTTCGCTAATAGAAATATTAGTGATACTGAAATATCGCCAGTATCTTCGCCGTTCGTGAGTGTTCGAAGGTATCAATGCGTATGTAATACGCATTAAAACGTAGTGTTAATTTACGTAATGTTATATAGATAGAAGTGCGTGTCTCTACTTATACATGTCCATAGAACTATTGCCACTTGATAGACAAAGTAACACACGTTTGTGATATATTCAAGTGTATCTCATATAAATTAGGTTTTTGGATATAACCGAAAAAGTATAACGCCATTAAAATACTTAATGACTTTAGCTGGCATGAATTTTCGATTCAGAATTTATAAATCCTATGTAACTACTTAATTTTGAATAAGTTAATACTCTGTATGCACGTCCAAACTATTTTGACGATTATCATCGTTTCTAAAGGCATTAAATGTGCGTAAAAGGCATTAGCATCGTTTGAAGAATTTCACGAAAAAGAAAACGGCGTAGGACGCGTGCCTGCGTCTCGATGTGGTAGAAAATATTTTCGGTCGGAAAGACGAAGCTTTGGGAAAGATGGGTGATAGAAAGAGATAGAGATAGATAGATAGATAGAGAAAGAGAGAGCGAGAGAGAGAGAGAGATACAGAGGGAGAGGATGTAGATGAGGGATGGAAAGAGTGGAAGAGTGGGAAGGTGGATTTTCACGAATGCGGCTGTGAGCGTGGAAAGGAACGAACGATTTTCGGTAGTAGAGAAAGATAGAGAGAGAAAGAGAGAGGGGTCGAAAAGGTGCCCTACCCGGTCGCAACGATCCAATCGGGACTCGGGGTAGTTTTTGCCCACCTTTCCACCACTAGCCGAGCAGGCGGTAGCAGGAAGAGTGGTAGCTATGCTACCAATGCGTCTCGTGATTCCAGCGCCACCTAGCTGGCGACTCTCGCACAATATAAATGCATATATACACACACACACATCAGTATATATACACACATATATGTATTTCATATATATACATACACATACATATATTATATACATATATCTATATTTTCCCCTCTGAGGTCGCGAGCCTGCCTTTTCATCCGGCACCCTCTCCTCTACCATGTCTCTTCTTCTGCTTCGTAGTCGTCGTTGTAGTGTTCGTTGAAGGGGTGGAAAAGGTGAGTGGAAGGGGTATCGGGCCAGGGGTGTGCGCAGTACGCAACTTTTACGCGGCCGATGGCGTCGAGCTCGAGATCAATTTCGAAATAACATCCCTTAGACTTTCGAGGCTCCCC
Source organism: Dolichovespula saxonica (assembly GCA_911387935.1). Lineage (NCBI taxonomy): Eukaryota > Metazoa > Arthropoda > Insecta > Hymenoptera > Vespidae > Dolichovespula > Dolichovespula saxonica. The sequence continues at coordinate 2,230,898 of OU427001.1, read as the reverse complement.
AAATCGATTCGAATTCCGTCTCTTTCAACCCCTTTCTTCTTGTATGACCAACCCCTTCCCACCTCGACCTCTCATGAGAACCTGCTTCTCGCCTACCGTTTTTCTTTCATTCGTCTCTCTTCGTCGTCTCTGCTTTTATTTCTTTTTCTTTTTTTCTTTTATATTCTTCTTATTGCATTTTTTCCTACCACTTCTTCTACCATGCACACTCTCTCTTTCTGTACTACGCGTCCTTCAGCAAGGATATGTGCGATCGAGGAAAGTGGTCGAGCAGTTAATTGAAAAGTCAAGATCAGAATATCATCGCGTAGCCCTTTCGTCGGTAAATTGCTTGGATTCATTACTTTTCTATCGAACACTGTGCGATATTCACTTATTATTCGAAGTGAGAATTTAATAGATTCTAAGTTGTACTGATAATATTTGAAAGGCTAAGATACATTTTGGATTGAATAATTAGAAAGAAACAGTTCTAGTTAATTACTAAAAACACCGAAATGCTAATCTATAATATTGAACATAAAGTGATACGCCCTTTGAAATCGAATAATGATTAATAAAATGATTTTATAATATTTTTTATTTCATTTGTTTATATAATGCACTAAACCGCTATACCGAATTATAATTCATATTATTAATAAATCTATATATTACATCTGGGAAAAGCGAATATTTTAATAACCTAAATAATAAAATACTTTCATAGTAAAGTAATACTACTAATTTGATTACACTAATGATACCAACAAAGGGACATTTGATATAATATAATAATGTATCATCAAAAACCATTTAGATATACAAATTAGAGGAATAAGCATATAGATATGAAAAGTATTAAAAAATTATTGGCGAGTACCATAAAATTTTGTGGACACTGATTACAAAAAATAAATCTTAAAAGTGTTAACAAAACTTTCACAAATAATGATAATTAATTATTCGTTGCCTTTCGAAGCTTTTGTTTCTTGCATGATATCGCAAATATTGTAAAGCTATTACAAACATTACAGACGTTGTTTATATTAAATACCATGTGAGCTCTTCACCAATGGGCATACGTGGATATCTGTTTTATCGAAGCTCACGTACTAAATCTGGCGATAATTTTGCCGTAAATTCTATTTGATATTCGTATTTATCCTCATGTTCATTGCGACTTATAAAAATCTTTAATAAAGGAAAACGATAAAATAGTTTACTGTTTCTTGAAAAGTATTGATGTCCGATCTGTATTTAATACGGAACGATTCGTATAACTTATTATAAAAATACATGTTACATTAATTGTTAAGAAGTTTTCGAACATAAAATTCTTACTCTAAATACTCGAACGATTCGAAAAAAGATTATTCTAATTAATTTTTCTAATATGTTATCGTATTAAAGACAATATTTTTCCTTTCGTTTTTATTAAAAAGAGAGATACCGATTGGTAATAATTTAGGCAAGTCACCCTGTATATAAGATATAGCGTCGACGTTTTTCGTGGTTGCTTCTCCTCCTCCCTCTTCCTTCTACTCATACCCGACTAAAAAAGAAACTTATCTGGAGTATTTTATCGCTTTCGAGTCGGTTGACCCTCAGCATAGTCTGAGGGCGAATGGCGAGAACAACGGAAAAGGCGGTTCATAGAACATCGTATACTTTACCGTCATTTACTTCGGTTTCTTGATGGCCCGAGGCAAGAGCGGCTACAGAAGCGGCATCTATTTTCAACCCACTCTTTCTATCTCTCTTTCTCTTCGCTTGGTATCCCTTTCCCGACGCCCTCTTTCTCTTTCTCTTTCTTTCAAAGTGTATGTATGTATGTATATATACGTACATACATACATACATACATACATACATACATACATACATACATACATACATACATACATATATATATATATATATATATATATATATATATATATATCCACCTCTCGCTCTTTCTCTATCGCGGCGCTCTCTGCGTGCTCTCGCGAAAATCCTCGCGATAAATTATGCCGTGCAGGAGGGAAATAAATGACCCACCCTCTCTGGTCCTTCTCTCACTCTCTTTCTCTTTCTCTCTGTCTCCCTCTCTTTACCTCAGCCACCCCCGAGCGTACCGAACTTCAATCCCCAGTGTGCACGAATCCGTCCTCTTCCTCTTCCACCGTCGCCGCCACCATCCTCCTCCGTGGTCCTCCTCCGTCGACGGCAACCCATCGAGCTATCCTTTTCTCTCTCTCTCTCTCTCTCTCTCTCTCTCTCTCTTTCTCTCTCTATTTCGCCTTGCCCCTCACGTCGCCTTCTGCGGACCAACGAGCAAGCGGTGGTGGTACTGCGAGGAAAGCCGGCTTTAAAATTATAATGGCACGCGCAATTTTGATAACCGTTGTCCGAACCATCGTTAGCCACCACCCAGCTACCCACTCACCACCCCCTTTTTGATATTTCATCGTCCATGGACCTCTCGACAATGTCGTCATTGTTTTAGAAAAATTATTTCTTCGAAAAATTCGTATTACGACGGAAAGATTTCTTTTCTTTTTTTTTCATTCGTGAAATATTTTTTATTACGAGCATAACGCGAGAGATAGCGATTCCAAATCGAGGTTCGTATCTAGGCACGTGGAACGGTTCATCGATATTTTCAATAAAGTTGCGTGCAGTAGCACGTCGGTTTAATGAAAAATCAATGATGAAGGTCCTCACTGTTCGCTAGCTACGCGAAACGCGGTTGCATTTCTTTGTTCGCGAGACTGTGATAACGGCTGATGATTCTCCCTCTTTCTCTTTCTCTCTTTCTCCCTCTTTCTCTCTCTCTCTCTCTCTCTCTCTCTCTCTCTCTCTCTCTTTCTCTGTCTCCCTATCTTTCTCTCTTTTTCTTTTATTTTTTTCTTTTATTTTCGTTTCGATAAATCATGATCGTGTCGTATTTACTTCTTAACTAATTTTATATTGACGATAACATCAATTCTATACAAACAATAAGACCGAAAAAATTAATATAGTTGAGATTATTAATATAACCAAGATATACGTCCTATTAAATACGATATCTTTTGGAAAGAAGTAAATAAAAATTCAATAAAAGAACAAACGACTTTAAAGTTATATATCGCACTTTAAAAAAGCTCGGAGACTATCTTTCTTTATTTTTTTCTCTCTTTTTTTTTTTATTTGTTATGTTTTTCCTTTGCGAAAGTTGAGGAATCCGTAAAAAAGTATGCCAACTTTCTCGTCTTTTCACCAACTTCCTTACAGAAATACAACATGGCTGTTAAAGCGATATTTCGTCCGTGGGATATTAACGTGGTACGTTGCCAAACCCCTTCACCCTTCGCCCTTAGCCACGGCCCAAGTCCACCCCACCGTTTTGCGTTTCCACCCTCTTCCTCTCTTGGTCGTTCGCGCCCGCGTCTCTTGCCCTCGCGGACTGGCTGTCCTTGCTGGAGCCCCCGCAGAGCCAAACAATGGCGTGACGTCGCCCACGAGAATGGCTACGCTTTTGTGCTCGGAAATTGTTTAAGCTTTTGTTATTTTGCGGCTTCTAAATCTCAGACGTCAAGCCACCGTTCTACGTCGTCTCGAAAGAGACCGAGACGTTTCCTGTCAAGTATCTACTTCGTCTTTCGCTTTTATACGTGAAACTGAACACTCTGGGACAGACGAGCACGTCTTACCTTTCACATTTTTCCTTCAAAGAAGTACGGTATATCAGAAAGGAAGATTGTAAATAAAGGCAGAACTCTCATAAATTGTTTACCCATTACATTTAAACTTTCCAAATAAACTTTTTTTATAATTTTTATATAAATTTTTATATAATTTTTATATAAAGTTACCCTCTAAAGTATCAAGCAATTTATTTAAAATACCTAAGGTGTTATATGCTTCTTATAAAAATTGTAATTAAAGTTTGCCACTCCTTTGAGAAAAATTCCTATTCTTTTTTCTCTGCTGAAAAAAAGATCCAAATGTATGAAGGACTTTGTTATGTAACTTTTTCATTACGTTACAAAGTTATTCAAGAAGAAATTTGGAAAAAGAAAAATAAATCTTATTCTTGCCAATAGACAAAAGAATTCTAGTCTTATGTTAATGTTATTTCGTAGATTATTGAAAGGGTTCGCAAGGTTCACATATTTCTCGTTCGCGGTCATAGTACGCAGACGTTCCTACATATCTGAAATACCAGCTCGCGACTTCGCACCGTGCACGGTATGTACGTGTAACAATGTTAGTATATTCACGCACGCACTCGCGTGCACACATCTTCGGTGGTAAAATAATGAAATGAACACGACGGTTTCTGTTTATTTGAAAATAGACGTATACAAAACCATGCATTTATTTCATATTACAAAACTTTGCTTGCAGGTTCATAATTAAAGTTGCTGCATTTGACAAGGTTTTTTTTAATGAATTTGTTTCAAGATGATGGAAAAACGGAAAGAATCGAAAGTAATCGTTCTACTATTGTTCTATTCTGATTGGACGAATTCGATAAGAATGTTCGGCTATTTAACTTTATTAATTGCAATAAATATTTCTATTTCTATCTTTTCCAACAAAGAAAAAATTTCGAAATGTCATATCCTCCGGATGAAATCTCGATCGGATTTATGTCGGAAAAAGTTAACATTGTCTCGATAATTTCGTGCATTAAAAATACTCAACGAGGAGCAACAATTCATACTTGCAGGAACTGATATCAAATGTTATTCCTTTTTTCATTACTAACTAGCGAACTGTTTAACGTTCTCCGGCAAAGCGTCGGACGGGTACCCTCCCTGGTTTGCCACCCCCGCCGCCGCTACATCGTCCTTTTCCCCGTCGACCCTTTGCAACGGGTTGGTTGGAGAAGGTGGTGGGAGGCAGAGGAGGTGAAGAGGTAGAAATGGAGAAGGGAAAAGAGAGGTAGTGCGCGGACTTTTGGAGTGGTCTGTGCCCACCTATCGACCCTCTCGGCTTCTACTCTCTCTCTCTCTCTCTCTTTCTCTCCCTCTTTTTCCCTCTTTCTCTCTTTTCCTCTCTTTCTCTCTCTCGCTCTCTCTTTCTCGCTTTCCACTCCTCCTTCTCTTTTCTAGCCACCGACCGACCTTCGTGCACACACAGAGGAAAAAAGCACGTACCCAGTCGAGCGGGTGCGCGTGAGCTCTCCACAGAGAATTTGTAAGAGAGAGAGAGAGAGAGAGAGAGAGAGAGAGAGAGGGAGAGAGAGAAAGAGAGAGGGAGAGAGAGAGAGATGCAGAACGAGTGCGCGCGCGTGCGAGCACACACGCGAGCATATCCTAATTTTAGTCGGCGTTTGGCGCAGCTGTGCCTGCCCACATGTATCGTGCGGGCTCGACACTCCGAAATTTCGTGCAAATAGCACGGGAAGGAAGCCGTCCCTGATTAAACCGGTTATTTCCTAGGAAAAAAAGGGACGACGTACGACAAAATTTTTTTTGGGAAATCGGGTTATTAGTCAATGAATCGGTTGATTCAAATGATAACGATCTGAAGAATGACAGGATTTAAAGGATTTGTTAAAATTTCTTTTTTTTTTGCTTACTTTTTTAATAAATTTATTGATGAGACAAAAGGATTCTCTCTTTCCGTTCTCTCTCCGTCTCGACGAAGGAGATTCGACTTCGAGCAAACTTTTGAACGTTAATTGATATAAAATAAATCGGTCCAATGAAATAACTGATAAATTACTTGATAAAGATTCATCTAAAATATGCAAATTATATCGATCAAAATGTAATGAAATTGTTAAGGAGAAAATTATTGAATTTTTTGCGTAATTTCTCAAACAAAATGTTTAATGATGTATTTGTTATGAAACGCGAGAAATATCAGTAAATTAAGGATATCGAATTTAGGAGGGATTCGTTTAATGGAATGATTAATTTTGTATTGCAGTAAAATATTTTAATCTGTCATGATAATATATGGGCGTATCGCAAAAATGTGGGTTAGCAGGTATTGCTATTGCATCGAACCCATGAATGATACAGTCTCTCCCCACATCGATGTTACCCTTTACAGTTCAGACGTATTGCCTATGCACGAAAACCATGATCGGTAGCTTCCCCCAAATTGACGTTTCGGTCACTCCCCGTATTGTAGCACACGTGGAAGAACTGTTATGAAAAAACTCTTTTTTCGGTTATTTCGGGATCTTATTTTCAAAGATTTCTTTAATGATTATAAATAAAAATATTGTTTTCAATGAATAATCGGTTTAGAAGTAATTGTCAATTTTATAATTAATTCTAAGCAATAATTACAAAGAGATTTAAAACAATGAAAGATGCATGTAAAAAGAACTGTAAAGTATTAATAGAAAGTTAGAAAATCAGTAATAATCTTCAAATGATCGAGTCGATGTTTTAATTAAAAGTCTATTTATGAAGACATATGAAAGCTATTGTGGCGATCGATTGGAAATAGTCTGAGGTGATGGTCACGTGGAAGAAATTCACACGTGGCAGTCGGTCAGGGCTGTGAAGTCGGGTGTTGTCGTTCGACAAAGGGGATAGGTGAGATGGAAAACGAAAGAGTGATGATATCTGTTGGACAATCGTGTTGCACACCCACTGGCGAAGATAGAAGGAGAGGGAAAGAATAAGAGAGAGGAAACAGGAGAAAAGGACGAAAGTGCAGTTTACCTATAACCCATAAATCGACCCCACTTTTCTATTAAGAGACGCACGATTGACTTGCGTTGTTTAGCTCTTCCTTCCCCCGATATTCGTCGATCTGCACTTCTCTCTTTCTTTCTCTCTTTATCTTTCTATCTGTCTATCCTTTTCATTTTTCCCCACTCTCTCCTAACGGCAGCCGCTACTACAAGCGGTACCAACAGCAAATCGAGCTCTCTCCCTTCTTCTCTCGGGAGCTCAGCAACCGTCTCCACGACTGGAAATCACCCCACCACCGACGCCTGGTGTCCTCGTATCCTGCGCAAACCTCGTTGAATCCCCACCAAAAGTTGCTCCTCGTATTCGCTTTTTTTCCTGAAGCTACGCAGCAAAGCCGACGCGACATCATTCACACACGAGCTTGTTACATATATATATATATATATATATATATATATATATATATATATACGTATATCACATATACCGATCAGTTTCCAAGGTTTCTTCCTAATTACCGAAGCCGTGGAAGCGTGAGCCGATACAAAAGGTGGATGCTTTGCTTACAGTTCACGGGGAAAACGTTCATCCCTTTTTTCCTTTCCTTTCTCTATCATTAAACGTTTCTCGTTTTAGATTTATCTATTTTAAGAAAATGAGGTTAAACAATTTAAACTTGATAAATTCGATTATTTTCAATTATTTATGAATTTACATTTCAATATCAATGGAGAAATTTATTGATAAAACATATCGTTTAGTACTACTCTACTATTGTGAATTATTTTGATCGATTTTTCGTTATAATGTTTATATAAGTCTAGGAGCGTAATGTTGAATTTTTGTAACGTTGAAGAAACATGTACATATTCGTACACCTATAAAACTGTTTTTTTTTTGGACAATATTGATTGAATTGTGTTTGAATTCTAGAAAAAATCATACATTTGGGAATATTACAGTCTGACTAGATTTTGAAAATTAACAAAACAAAAATCAAGGAAAATAGTACAGAACGAAACGCAAGCTATTCTATAGTTTTGAGGTAACACTAGCTACTTCCTAAAATTTTGATATTTCAGTCGATTCTTGTTTTCTTAACGTTCTATATGTAGCTAACATCTACTCATTGCGGACGGAAAACATCGAGCATAATTACGTGCATGCGTTCTCATAATTATCGAACATCGCGGATTAGCCCTTTAAATTTGATCGAATCGTACGTAAACAGGCGAGAGGAAGAGAGAAATAATACGAGCTTACGTGTGTCCGTAATACAGGAAGTTATGGACATTTGCACAAAGCGGCTCAAATTGGTCTGCTCGTTAATAAACATAATTAAAGTGTAATCTTCGATATTGCGAGTTTTGATGTTATCCTTAGCGTTCTTCGAAACGGTACTTCGTTCGTTATGGTAATTTAAGTTTGTTTAGCGAGTAAAAGAGAGCACATGCGTGTCAATCGTAATCTTTCAATTTTTTTTATTATTATGACGACTACTTAGAAAAAAAAGTGAAAAAAACCAGAAAAAGGAAAATATTAAAATTCTAATTGTATTTTGATTGACATATTTGACTGATAAACGAGTAAATAGGAAACATGAAAAATTAATCGTTACTTCGTGTAATACGAGCTAATCGATTCTTCAATGATGAGCACGAGTGTCTTGTCGTTCATTATTGTCGCAAAGGCATAAATATTTCAACAAGCTATCGACTGTATTGGATTACCTATAGCGCCGCTAATCTCCGATATTTTCTACGTGCGGGAATACATACAGGCGTCAAAGGAGGAACGATTAATCCATTATCGAGGCAAGTATGGGATATTTGGAAAAAGGGAAAATCGTGTTAATATTACATTACGTGAAGGAATACCTCTTAATGAATAACGAAACAATCAGTTAAATTTCGTTCGGTTAAATTAAAGTTATGTTAGCCAGAGGAAGAGTCTGTAAATCTATCGTTATATTATATTTCTATATTTCGTTTATCAAGAATAAACACTTCGTTACACGCGCGACTTTAATGTACATACGTAGATGTCATGTTATTCTATATAACAAAAAAAAAAAGAAACGAAATAATGATTGGTCGAGTGACTAGCAAAAAATAAAATATTGCGGTCGGTTGCAAGGTCAGCAACGATTCACGGATTGTCCGAATCGCTGATCGGCTGCTAGTAGGAGGATCAGACGAAAGCTCCAACAAGACGCGTGTGTACTATCGGTTAGGTAGATGCGATCCAAGGACATATATTTTGGCATGGATAGTTCGCGTTGTGGACGTAGGATATGGCTGAGGAACCTTTTAAAATACACCCCTGGGATCGAGATGAGAGAAAGAGAGAGAGAAAGAGTGAGAGAGAGAGAGAGAGAGAGAGAGAGAGAAAGAGAGGGAGTAAGTGGAAGGTGTACAAGAGAAAAACAATTTCTACGTAGAAGGGAGGAAAAAGATCTGCGTGTGACAGAAAAAGATAGAAAGAGAAAGAAAGAGATAGATGAATAGAGAGAAAAGGGCGACGCCCTCGCGACGGATTTCGAACGCGGCCATTGCGCTGAGGGCGTGGCTGCGCAGACGCTTGAAAAGAAAAATCCTCGCTCGCGGGATGAAAAGCAGCGCGGCGCGCGGCGCGCCGTCCAACGCTCTCGATGCTACGAAAAAATCGGAGAGGGTGGCCTGGACGCTCGGGTAGGTGGTGAGAGAGGGTGCCTGGCTAAGAGAGAAACGAAAGAGGGAGGAAAATGCGCACGAGCGGTCAAAGAGGGCGCCTTTTCGCTCGACAGAGCGCGCACTTTTCGGGACGAGGCTTTATCTTTCTCTCTCTCTCTCTTTCTCTCTCTCTCTCTCTCTCTCTCTCTCTTTCTCTCTCCTTGCTTCCCTCCATTCTCCCTTTTCTACCTCTTTGTACCCCGAGCTGCCTCGCCGTCACGGTAACCACCACTGGCTCGATGGTTTCTATCTCTCTCTCTCCCTCTCTCTCTCTCTCTTTCTCTCTCTCTCTCTCTCTCCCTCTCTATCTCTCTCTTTCTCTCTCTCTCTCTCTCTCTCTCTCTCTCTCTATTTCTCTTGCTTTCTCTCTCTTTCTCTTTCCCTCTTCCTCCTTTACATTGCTAGGATGACGAGGACGTGTACATGCGAGCACTTATACATGCGCAAGAGAAAATGAGAGAAAGCCATGTGCGTGGATGAGGGAAAAGGAGAGAGAAAGGGGGAGAGAGAGAGAGAGAGAGAGAGAGAGAGAGAGAGAGCAAGCATCAAAATTATTTTCCAACGGGTAACACTGCAGCGCCTCGCGGTACCAGCCGAAATTTCAGCCCTTTAATTTCAGATGGTATGATAATTCGTAACGATATTTTACGCGAGTCTGGAAGCAGGCTCAACGTGGGTTTTATTGCGGCCAACCCGAGGGCTGAAAACACAAAAATTTCACGGAATTGCCGAAATAGATCGGCGAGTAAACGGGGAATAGACGTATAGATTGTCTATGGGAAAATTCTCGTCAATTAAGCTAAATAAAATTTTGAATAAGGGAAGACTACTTTAGTTCGCATACATTCGGGACGCGTTACCTTGAATAGGAGTACGTTCTGAAAGGGAACCCTCTCGGAGATAGCCCTTCGTTCTCGCGTTTGATCTAACATTACATGAGGAAAGCATATTATCCACTGTTTGGCCTATCGAACAACTGACGATTGATCTATTGTCCTTTCCGCTTTTATTCTGTTTCTTTTGTTAATTATTCTATTCGATCCTTTGTTTACACGTACTTTCCTCCTTATTTAGTATTATTACAAAAAATTCAACGGATTATATTATTAGTTATTTACGTATATAAAATTTTCATATTTATTATGCGTGGAGTTACAAGAAAATCTTTAATGCGTTTGTTGCTTTTTTGTGATTTACCCCACCACGATATCGTACTATTACGTGGAACAATCGGATCATGTGAAATCCATATACGAACGGGATTTTATTAAAATTATGAGAATAGTTCGTAACTGGAGATTACATTCCTCTATGTGTCTCCATATTTTATGCTTGCATCGTTTTACTTTCAGCGAAATTTGTTTCTTTTTCTAACAAACGTCAGCTTTCGTTTTTTGTCTGATAAAGAAAATTTTAATGATTTTTAATAAAAAAAAAACCCTAAAAGGTCGTTCATATTTTTCGAATCCCATGATTCTTGAAAGAATCGATCAATCGGTCACAGAGAGTTTCCTCGATGTCTGATCGCTAACACGCTTGGATGAGGATGAAAACGGGCTAAATATTCTTGTCTGCTACGGCATTCACGGTAGGAAAGAGGAGAAACGTTCGCGTGGGAGGAGAGGGTGGATTATCCAGAAATTTTATCCCCTGGACAGTGCAAAGCGACGCAATTTCGTTTCGGACGGTGTATGGAAGGGGCAGAGGGAGGAGAGGAAAGGAGAAAAGGGTAGTTGGAACGACAGGGGAGAGGCGGCAATTTTTTAAAATTAAGGCTGTTAAACCTAATCTCCAGGTGTGCCAGCGCACGCGCTGTAGAAATCGTAAAAACTCTGCTGTTTCCATCCCCGCATTTCTCACCCTCATTCTCTCTCTCTCTCTCTCTCTCTCTCTCTCTCTCTCTCTCTCTTCTTTCTCTGTTCGTTCTTCTCTCCCACTACACTCTCCGAAACCCTCGGTGTCTCTTCGTTCCGTACTTTCGTCCGCTTGGTGACGCCGCCTACGGTGTCCCTGACGTCCCTCGACGGTTGTTAAATTGCCGCACGAAACGTTCTTAATGTCCGCGGCGGTAGTTTGAGTCTTTTTCTCTACATTTCCTCCTCCCTAGCAACCTTTCAAGCCTCCACACCCTTCTCCTCCTCTACCTTGTAGGACGATTCTCTTGCTCACTTTTCTTCTCTTTTCCTTTTCCGGATTCTGTTTTCCGTGGAATCGATTTTCTTTTATATCCCTGCCGGGAGGCTCTTCTGGTTCTCGCATAAACGAGCACGATGGTAGTCGAAACGTCATTGCCGCCATCGTGAGAACCTAACGTGAGAGAAAGAGATAGAAAGCGAGATGCGAGATGCGACTAACGTAGGATTACGAGCGGCTGCGGTGCAATAAACGCCCGAATTATGCTTAATATCGTCCGTTATCAGCTACGAAGCGATTGGATGAGTACGAAACATATGTATGTATGGTAGATGTTCAACGATTGTAACATCTTCGGTAGATCGTAAAGTTTTGTTGTTTATCGCACATCTGCTAAATTTTATATACAGCATTTGCCAATTATTTTTTCCATATCGAAGGTTTTTCCTATCTTTGAAATCATAATTTAAGATCGTACAGAGATTTTCACAGAAAAAATTAAATATATTGTGTTATAATATATATTATACATATATTCACGTTATATTGAAAATTATAATTTTTTATTATAAATACAATAATTTGACTATGACAAATGATTTGTGTTACATAGAAAATGGATTTTTTAAACACTTATTTATTGGCATTACGCATATTATCCGAAGAGAATTTGAAAAACGAGTTTCAGATTTTTCCTAGAAGTATTTTATTGTTTAGAATAAAATAAATTTAAGAGCATCGGAAACAAAAAAAAAGAAAAAAAAGAATGAAAAAAAAGAAAAAAAAGGAAAAGAAAAAAAAAAGAAAAAAGAAAAGAAAGAAAAAGAAAAGAAAAGAAAAAAATTCTGACTCCAATATTAAAATTTCTCAGTTAATCGCGTTCAAAAGGAGTTAAAAAGAGCGAATGAAGCGCCGCTCGACGGTGGCCTTATTTGGGGATTTTCCAGTCTCAGCCGGTAGGGTAGAGCGCGACAAGTGTTTTCTCTTAAGAGAACTGTTACCGACGTCGTCCGGCGGATGTCTAGATACGGCCATCTTGGAAAAACAAAAGCGTCGCAGCGACGTAGTAAAAACAAAATGAAGGCGCTTGCGCCGCCGCTTCGGTATTGAGCGAGGCCGCCGGCGCCTTTTTGCATTTTAACCCTCTCCATCCACCCCCTGTCGTCTTCCCACCATCGTTCGGCTAACCCCACCACATCGTCGAACAGACAAGCTATGATGTGCCCCTTCGCCATCGGCCTCCTCGTCGTTCTCGTGATCGCCGACTCTCCTCTTCCTCTCTTTCTCTTCCTCTTCCTCCTCTTCTTCCTGCTGCCGCCGTTTTCTCCACCCTGCAGTCGATCTCCACCGCTACGTCGATCGTTCCGAGCGTTGGCTTTTTTTACATTCTAACACAGTTTTAAATGGACGAAAAAATAAATCCCGTTTACTCGTTCGATTATGTCTTCGAGTAATTGGCATTGATGATTATACCTGCATCTAATTATTCCCTTGGGGTGTCTAAATCATTTTTTGTTTTCTTTTTTCTTTTACCTATTCTTGACATTTCGTCGGAGATATGCAGATGCTTTTCCAAATCGATTATTCTTTCTTAAGTAAAGAAGGGAGAATATCTGTCTTAAAGAAGAGCCGACATTGCCTGGGGTGGCAACATCTAGTTTTCCTAGTGTCCATAGTAACGTGGCGCCCTCTTTTTTTTGAGCGATAGTACAGGTTCTCTTAATAAATCGATTAAATGCAGTAGACGTTTGATTTTATATTCCTTTCGATCGGGTGATCTAATTGAAAAAGAAAATTAATGATAAATTATTTTCCACCTGTTTCCACGTTATTTTCATTAAAATATTAATCATATTTAAAAAGGAGAAGATCGTACGAATAATAATATTTTGCGATACTCAGACGAAGTTGGAAAAGAGCAAGTCCGGTTTTCTAAGAAAAAATTGAGGAATGCAGCTCGGAAGGCAAGAGAGTAATATGTGCTTTATAATGCATGCCTGAGGAAAAGGAATAAAAACCGAGGAAATGTTTTCGCAAGCGTGTAGCACTCGCGGGGGTGGCAAGCTAGCGGTCTCTCTTAATAATCTCACATTCTTAAGCACGTTGACTTAATTTACATTTTAACCGTTTTTCCAGGAAAAAGGACGGAAAAGTGGAAAAGAAAAGAAAAACGAAAAATTCCGTCGTTTCCAGAGATGCCTTAGGTCTCTGTGCCTACGACTATTTTTTCTTGCGTCCGTCGTTTTCTTTCCTGCCAAGAGATCATGACTTTTTATTCCTTGTGATGCAAAAAACTCTTCTAGACGTTACGAAATGCAAATCTTCCATCTATACCAACCGATTTTCGAGACGATTATATAAAATAAGATTATACAATTATCTTTTATTTTTCTTTCACGAGTATCTTGAAAATCTTTAAATTATGAATTGATAATCCTTTTCCATGTGTGCGCGTGTATTATATTAAAAATATTATAATCGATAATCAAATTAGACATTAAGAGATTTGAAAATAATCAATATTTTATTTCGAAATTGATAATTATATAACACCGGAGAAGAATTATTTATCGAATAATATTAATTACGAAGCGATTGAATTCTTTTTTAAAATTAAACAATTCGTAACTTATGCAACTACACTCATTGTCTCCAAAAGTCTTCAGAATGATTTTCCTTAATATTCTTTCACGAGTTGCTGCGTCCCCATCGAGTGCGCATTTATTAAGGCTTCTTATTCCCCTTTCCCCATGTCGATCCACACATGTTTGTAGGTTATCATGCTTATGGCTTGTGTGTGTGTATATGTGTGCGTTCATCCCCACCATACTGTGTATTCCCCACTCTAGAACCTTTCCCTAGCCCTTTCATAGAACACAGTGGTGGGGTAGCGCGATTAGATGCTGGAGGGAGGTTAGATGAAAGTTTAGATAAAATCCAGGGTGCGTCAACCAACGTTCGAAGTACTCTTACATCAGAACGAAACGGAGTCTTAGAAAATCATTTTCTCGTTAACGAAAAAAAAGGCCATTTTCTAACATCTATCATATTGATTATCTCTCTTTTCTCTTTCGTTGAATTTATTGGTCATTAACTCAGAAAACATCATCCGTATAATACTAACGCGTTCGGATTAAATGATAATGTATCATTTAATAATCACGTAATATTACACGCGCATAATCAATCTAATAAATTTAATTGTATTTTACCTATAATGCACGTACAATATCGGCGGTAGCGTGAATTAATTCGTATAATCGTAGAATTATTAGTACCCGAGAAGAATCGTATATTAACGGGAAGTGAATCGTACGAGAAAAATTTTCCTGGCTGAAATTGGTGAACGTCGAAGAGATCAAAATCGTATCGCCGAATTTGATATAGCAAATCCGTGCCAATAAATATAGATTATCACTCTTGCGAGAATATCTTTTGAAGAATAATTTGAGATTGTTGTGCCTTTCACAATCAAATTCGGAGTATTGAAATTTTGGGGTGAAAAAAAATTTTTCTCTTCTGAACTAGTCGACAGAAACAGACAGACAGAAAGAAGGAAAGAAAGAGAGAGAGAAAAAGAGAGGGAGAGAGAGAGAGAGAGAGAGAGAGAGAAACAGAGATAGACAGAAAGGAAGAGAGAGAAAGAGAGAGAAAAAAAGAGAAATGGCAGGAGCGTTGCAGTCTGTCGGCTGCGCCGACGTTGCATCGCGCATTATTTAATGGACGGTTTTTCGCTTTGTTCGGCCGACTCATTAACCACGGGGCCTCCCGATTGTACTTTGCGTCGGTTCTCCGTTGCAGCAGCAGTGGTGAACCGACGCCCGGTCGTCGCAGCAGCGTGTGCGCGCGCGTTCATTCGTGACAGAGAAAGAGAGAGGGTTTGAGGGGTGCAGTCGCGTCGTTGCATAATGAACAGGACGCGTTACTTCTCTCTTTCTCTCTCTCGCACTTCTCCGTTCCTTTTTTCCACTTCCTCGTCTCTCTCGTCAACCCCTTTGGCTCTCTTTCTCGTTGACGACTCCTCTCTCGCTCTCTATCTCCCTTTCTCTTTCGCTCTTCTTCTCTCTCAACTCTTTTATCTCGCTCATCAACCCATTATTTCTCCGTATTACGTTACGTCGCTATGTCGCTTTTCGGTGTGAGCGAGCTATTCGCGTTTCCTGTCTCTCTCCCTCCCTCTCTCTATCTCTCTTTCTCTCTTTCTCACTCTCTTTTACGAATGTACGTGAGAGAGAAAAAGAGAAAGAGAGAGCAAATGTCGAGAGTCGGCCTCCGACCCTCTTCGATCCTATCGTCCTTTCGTTTTTGATGCTTCCGCAGAAGAGAGAAATGCGTTTTGCCTGAGGATGACGACAACGACGGCGGCGGCGACGGCGACTGCGACGGCGACGACGACGATGACGACGACGACGACGATGACGACTGCAACGAACGAGTTTGAATCACCGTGCGAATGCGAATGTCCATGTAAAAGCGGCGTACCAGCTCGCGGAAAATCTGATTTTCTTTTAACTCGTTGCGATAAAAACGTGCGTCGACTCCGGTTTGTTTCGTTTCGTCCGTCCCAACTCTCTATCGCTCTATCTCTTTTTTTCTCTAGTTGTCTGTCTTCTGTGTGTTTTCTCTTTATGCGAAAGCTACAGCTTTGATATCTATTTTGTTTACAGGCGAGATCGCAAATTAGAATGAGATATACGCGAGAAAGTCATCTTATCGTCCAACATCTTTTTTATTTCACATCTCGCGCGACCAATAAAGTTTCTCGATTCTCCGAGCCTTTCTTTGATGTTTTTCAGATTGCTGGAATCTGGAGTGGACTTTTCCTTGATCACAAGACAGTCGACCTTTGATATGTTTATAAAATTCACATTCATAGATTGAAGAGGTTATTTATAGATTCGACGGAATATCGGTAAGTATATTTTCATTGGTTTTTACATTTACCGTTTTTTACCTTTTGAATGGATTCAGTAGAAACGAGCTTTTAGTAGGTGCCCAAGAGAAAATCGGCTAATGAAGAATTCCATGATGAATGATAAAGTCTTGTCTCTATGGAGTTCAAATAACTTCATATAAATCTCATTGGCAAGCGGGCGCAGGACTGTAATATTTTTATCTAGCTCTCTTTGTTGTTAATTATTTCATTACCCCATCCTATCTTGGTTCAACTCCGATTTAATTCTTCGGTTTTGCAAAAACGGTAGTATTTTATCGATCTCTTTCAGGTACGGTTACTTTGCTTTGCTCGTCTCACATAAATGTCTAAAACGAACAATATTTACTCTTTCTTTCTCGCTTTATGGGGAAATATATTAATAGTAATCAGATTAAATACACTATTGATTGTCGAGATTTTATCTATATAGTTACGTACGATGTACTGTAATTTTAACGAAGACAAGTAAGTATTCATCATGATTCCGTATCATATAGAAAGCTAATTACTTATAAACGGAAACCTAATCCATATCATTGTGCTCTATATAACAATGGACCTATCAGTTGTATTCTCAAAAGAACAATTAACGAGAGAAAAGATATCTCTAATAAGCCACATTTATGCTGACTATTTTCAGACCCAAGGAAGGAGTGTAGGACTGGAAACTATGTAAAAAGTTCGACAGGTTGGCCGGTAGAAAACCGCAGAGATCGGTGTTAGTCGGGTTTCCAAGAGTTGCTACGGTCGAATTTGGAAAGAGGACTACGATGAAAATGGAACGCAACTTTACAACATGGACAGACACGTACAGGCGTGACAGGGTGCTGCCCTCTGCGGGCTAAAATTAGAGGGTGCTGTCCGAAGTTCTCCGCTACACGTTTGCATTTCCTATGCACTATTTCCCACGTGTGGGTGCGTACAGTCCAGTACGAAAGCTGGATACTACACCGCAAACGAGATACACACGTTGCGGATTCACGGACTCGCTGATGCAATATTTCTATCAGTTTACCGTGTCGGAATATGAAACAAAAAAAAAAGGAAGACTGGACCGCGTGGTTGAGTGGCGAGAGAGTGAGAGAAAGAGAGAAAACGATAGGGTGGGTAAGAGATGGTTGATAGAGAGGGAAGGAAAAAATGCTTTCGGCTTTCTACGCTCGCCCAAATATTTTCGTTTTGTTCTACGCGCTCCTGGCGCTTTTCAAAATCGATCTTCCATTATTGTCCGATTCTCCTCTATACATCCGCTATAACCGAAATTGAAAGTTTACGTGGTATATTCCCTCTTCCACGTTTATTTTCTCATACATAAACTCATTTTGTGGTCCATCACTATTTTTGTCTTAGCATTTACTTAGCTGTTTAGAAGTAGATCAATGATGTGCAAGATGTATTTATTTGCGGCTACGAAATATTATTGTCAATTATAAGAAGAAATATCAAAGAGGGAAAGATTAATTGATCGTTTCAAAATGATCTTTAAAAGGAATAGAACTAGACATCTTGTTCAATGTTCTTCAACACCGAAGACGATTCATCATCAGCCTATTGAGAAATGTATACCTCCTGGGCTTTACTTGCGATCCCAATTATTCTATCTTTGACCTTACATAAAAAAGATACGATCGATCAAAGATCAAACTATTACACAAGAAAAAGAAATCTCTGTCTTTAAGAGACTTTTGCGAAGGACTGTATCCGTGTATCCGGTGTACCCTCTCCAGAGGCATTAGACGCAGTGTATCGGCGGCCGTGCTCGTGCGCGAGTATTAGACACCATGCCCACAGCTCATTTGCCAACTCCGGCAAATTTACCAAATTTAAATGCAAAATCGGCCGGTGCTTCGTCGCTTCGTGAGCGCCTGGATGAGAGCGAGATAGAAATAGAAAGAGATAGAGACGGCGAAGGAGAAAGAGGGGAATGTAGAAGAGGTGGATGGATCGAGCAAGAGAGAGAAAGAGATGAAAATATATATATATATAGAGAAAGAGAGAGCGAGAGGAAATAGGAACGGTAGACCGAGAGGGTAGTGGCCGCTGTTGGAATAGGATGGACGGATAGCGAACGAGCGTGAGTTTGTAAGAGAGAGAGAGAGAGAGAGAGAGAGAGAGAGAGAGAGAGAGAGAGAGAGAAAGAGAGAGAGAGGGTGGACAGAATATAGATGGATAGAGGCGCGATAGTAGAGCGTGCGCGGGAGAGTGAGAGGTAGAAACTCGTCGGTAGTAGGAAACTCAAATGGTCGCAATGGTGCAGTATAGTAGTCGGCTGGTTGTCAGACGCAGCGTGCGATTGGTTCACCGGGTATGCCTGGCCTTTCTGCCTTTCCTACGTTGTTCCTGCCTCGTTCCTCTCACTTCCGTCTCCCTTTTCTCATTTCAGATAAATCGCGCGAGTCCTTTTGGCTATTTGCTTTCGTTCCTCACTATGGATTTTTTATCATCTGATTTTTCTATTTCTCTCGAATTCTATCGACTTTTCTCAGATACCTAATAGACGTTTAGGATCTAATGAATATAGTATCAGCTGTTAAATCACTTTATCTCGATAATCTGCTTACGTAGAGAAACAATATAGCGGCAGCAACAGGATAGCGAGTTTGTTAGACCTGTTAGATTGTGTAGCATGTGACGAATTTAGTTGAATTTCTTTTAGAGATCGTTAATATGTCCTTGTTACGAAAGATATGTCTTTTTAAATAAATAAAAAAATATATAAAAAGAGACGAAAATATATAAATATCGTTTATTTGAACGATAAAAAAGAACGGGAAATGGCTATTTATTATTTCGATGAATGTAATGCGAGAATGAAAAAATTATTAACCGATAAAATGGAGTTAACACTATCTCGACTCATCTTTCCCAAATACTTTTTGTATCGTTTCTCCTTTTATGTAAACCACGAACATTGCCAAAGGGTTAGCAATTATTATTCTCCATGCACTTCTGGCCGTTTTGTTGTTCATTGGCTCGACCGTTTATTATTCATCGTTCGTCATATAGAGGTGCACGTTACATACTGTGCGACGTAACGTCGTAGCCCGGGATATACGTGTCGTGTGCCCCGCGTTGTTTTACACTATGTTACAACCGGCTGACGTACTACAGGCCGGCGTATAAAGGCGTATAAGAGAAGGATAGAGTGAGGGCCGCATGCTCTGGGCTGCGTTAAAACGACGAACTTGTTTCACCAAATGTAGAATTATACTATGTTTGTTTTGGATCTTTAATAAAAATGGACTTTGAGAATGATATAGTTTCTTGTAAATTTTTTTATCGTACGTTATTATTAGGATACTTCAATTACTTAGTAGAAAACTATTTTAAGCGGCAGAATAAGGAAGAGGATACATACGTTAAATTTAAGATGTAAAAAATAATGAAAATGTATCTTGTGATACTATGTAACAAGAGAGGAAAAGTCTTAAACAGGTAAAGTTTGATATTAATAGAGGAAATCCGGTGTGCCGTGTTGCGGTAAATATATCTCGGTTCTTCTTCATGCTTTCTCGTTCCACCGCGGTAATTTTTAATCCTAGAGAAATTTATGAAACAGTCCGTATTTCATTATACGCCGTAATAAAGATGTAGATAGATAATCATGGAAGTCCTTAATTAAAATCATTACTTTCGCTGGTAAAAGTTTGCGACGCATGGGGCTCTTTTCGGTCGTGTCCCTGTTCACGTGTCTCGTGACATAGACATTTTATTTTTGAAGAATCGTTGAGAAAAATGATTATTGAGAAAATAATAAATTCGAAGTATCAACGATGTTTGCGATCTTGCGAAGATGTAAAAAAAAAAACTACGAAATATCATAAATATTTTACAAAGAAATCTCTCTTTGAATTATGTATTCGCATTTGGTAATAGCCTAAAGCAACAATGAAATATGTATGATTACACACATTTCAATATAATTACAATACATTATAATATCCAGTGTAGTCTTCAATTATTCTATGCAAATTCTAAATATGTATGTCTAAGAGACTTTTAAAATCGAATGAATGTATTTTGAGAGAATATATGAAAGATTTAAAAGAAATATATGTATAATATAAACTTATAGATATAAAGAATAACAGAGGGGATATATAAAAAGAAATTAATAAGCGAAAATTTATAGACAGAAATCAAAATATAATTGTCTATGTACCCTTTAATATAGATATTTTGCAGGTTAGATTATGCGGAACGTTAATTTCGCTGATAATTTCGAATGATCAGTAAGGATAGCGTCACGTTTTGTGTTTCGCACATGTATTCTTTCTTTACTGTTAGTACCTAACAAAAAACTGGCGATTGCATGTCACCATGCGCGAGTCCATAAAATAATCGACAAAATAATGGATCGGGTACGTCGACCACTGATTTTATTGCATAAAGAATGTTATTATCCTTTACAATATTCATCATGTTTTTCAGACGCGTACGAATTGCGTTTTTATAATTATCGCGAATGGAAATGTGCGTTAACGCGAGGTATTCGGGTGCGCGCGCGCACGAGTGCTAATTAAGCTGACGAAACATTGTACTGTTATACCCATCGAATTCGGGTTGACGCAGAGAACGCGAAAGATCTTGCCTGTTTCGAGATATGGATTATATTTAAGGTTTAGATGTGTGTACAGCATATTGAATAGCAGGGAATAGAACGACTCTGCGTATCGATCGATTATTGATGCAAGTTTATTTGAATTATATAGGTTTTCTTTTTTATTTTGTGTGGCGAATTAAAGTTTGTACTTTTCCATATACTATATACGTGAAAAAGTCGCTTATATGCTTTTCATTGTATTTCATTGTTATTTTATTTAAATATTTTACCCTTTGAAACATTATTGAGAAGTAATATACAATATTTTTTAATATGTCGTAAAAAATGCGAAGTAGACAAAATTAATGTTATCATTCATTTTTCTTTTTCTTTCTTATTATTGTATTCGTTATTGTTTTTTCGACCGACATTTTGTAAACCGAAAATGGTAAACGACACGTGTCATGCTGTAACATATGCCTTTTGCTTGTGCTAGATACACGTTTAGAAAGAGATCGAGAAATGGCGGATAAGAGAAATTTTGTGGAAAAGGGAAGCCGAGAGACTTGAACCATTTATATTCGACCCTCTTAAAATGCGTGGGGATGCGGGCATCATTAATGTTCCTCCCCTTAAGCGTTCCTCACTATTCCTCTTCCTCTCTCTCTTCCGCTCTCTTTCTTTCTGTATCTTATGGTTGATGCTCGCTCTCCTCGAGCTTTATTAACCAGTTGCGGTGGTCGAGCTAGTGCTATCCAATAAGCTTGTGGTTCGTCTATCGTATTTTTCTTAGCGTTTTACAACAAACACGCCTCGACTTTGTGTTTTTACATATAGGTTTGCGAAAAATATCTGTAATGTGATAATTTTTTTCCCTTAGAAAATAATTAAGATGAACGAACGGTAGATTGAATTTGTCAGAAATTTGTGATATTCTTATTTTGCTAAAAATAAACTATGTAACAGAAGACAATAAAATTTTTTTTCGTATCGTGTTTTATTTTCTAAGCGTAACGAATATGCAGAATTTTGTAACGATCTCAAAGCAAAAACTCGTTTGAATAAACGGTTTTAAAACGAATTGACAAAGAAGATACCGGAATTATTTTTTGAACGGATGTTTTTGACAAAACGAGTTTCTTGATGGACCACTACGAGGGGGGTAAGACTCGTTTCGAAATAAGCAAACGAGTTTCTCGCGTGAAGAAGTAACGCTGGACCACCAGGAGGGATGCTGTGTTTCGCGTTGATGTATGATAATGCCGACAGAGAGAAAAGAGAAGAGAAGAGAAAAGAGAGAAAGAGAGAGAGAGAGAGAGAGAGAGAGAAATAAAGAGAGGGGAATGATCGTGGTGGTCCAGTTTTTCGGAAGGAAATAGAAGATGAACCAGAAGGACCGGTGTAGACCCCACCTGGACCGAAAGACCCCCAGCCGTCATTCAAGTTTTCATCCGTTAACGTTCGGGTCTCTTTGATATTCAGATTTGTTCGTGTTTCATGAGATCGGAAGGATCTTCTAATGGCACCGCTTTTGGTATATTTTTTGAAACGTCAGTTCCGTCGCGGTCGTTTCCGCGTCCGCTTCATCGTGCCGCGAGCTAAACGGACAAAACGATACGACTTCTGTGATAAAAGCGTGCGAAAAGCACGAGATCTACTCGTTTCCTTTGACTACCCCGACTACAGCTACATCATACTGATTCTCGAAATACATCCTGGAACGCACAAAATGAAAGATAAGTCGATTGAGATCATTTTGTGATCTTTTTATTTATTATTACAATTATCATTATATTATCGATGCATTGGTTTAACATATATTTTGAAATTGACATCCCGTTATGATCGGGTTTAATATTATTTGATATCAAAGAGTCATTAAATTTGTATAATAATTATCCTTTTAAAGAATTAGTATTTCTTTTGCTCACTACAATCAAAAATATGTTCCGTAATATAAATTCTATAACAACGTGTAGTTGGTCTGCTTGATAATCTCGTTAATCTACGAATCCGATTATCTGTGAAATTTTGTCTACAACGTTAAACGATATGTATATATATATATATATATACCATCACATATAACGAAGGTTACCTTCAGGGCGAATCGATAGAGGTTGGCCGTCAGTATTGGTGTCTATAAAATAAAAAAGAAAAAAAGAATGATGACAAGCTCTTAGAGAACGATGGACGGGCAGCATCCCGCTAATAATCGGTAAATCGCAAGTTAATTCTATTATGTCGTGAGTGAGAGTGTCCATGCGATTCGCAGGAATAAAAAAGAAAGAAAAGGTAGAAAGGATAAAGAGGATGAGGTGAGAAAAGCGCACGCTACCACGTACCTTCGATGCAAGAGGAAAAAAGGAAAAGGAGCTTGGAAAAAGAGGAAAGCGTCACTGTTGTGCGACGGTGAAAGCAGCTTTAAAAGCGATCGCGATGAGCGGAAAAACGAAGACGGCTGGGTATGCGGAAACAAAATAAAATTAAAATAAAAGGTGAGGTGAAATCGAAGAATTCGATAAACCTCGAAACCACCTGTCAGGCTTAAATTCGAAATGGAGACGCTCTTTTTTTCTCCTCATCCTCCCCACAATTCTCGTGGTTCTTTCTCTATGGCGTGAGTTTTTTTTCAACCGATGTGGGAAAGTGCGATACATTGTTCTCAGACTATAAAAAGACGAGAGTTAGGAAGATGCAAGATTCTTCAAAAATGTCTCTCCCTCTCTCTCTTTCTCTTTCTCTCTCTCTCTCTCTCTCTCTCTCTCTCTCTCTTTTTCTCTTTTATTTCTTCGTGCATTAATTTGATCGATTAGAAAATATATTAATAAGATATCGATTATATTCTCAAATATCTAAGTTATCAATTTACGGCGAAACATCCAATTTCGTGTTTACGAAAAAGATTGAGAATCATTATTACGATAAGAAAGTGTGGAGAGACGTGGTGAGAAAAGTCAGTGACGATTAATCAAGAATTTTTTTGCCGAAGTGGAGTAGCTAACTAGCGTAACGAAAACCGCAACAACAAAAAAATTGTGCGGAATCTAGAACGTCCGCGGTGTGATCAAATGGATGAGACGTCGGTGTATCCTCGGTGCGTTTTTGAAACGTAGAGTAAACACGTTTGCTCGCTAGTTCTCGCTCGTGCTTTTGGTGCGAATTGCAACTAAACTAAACCGCGTTTCATCTATCCCATCCACTTCCGTGCTTGACCACCCTCTTCCTCCCCGCTCAGACTCACCCCCTTGACGCTTGAAACCCGTATACATTCTCTCTCTCTCTCTTCCTTTCTCTTTCTCCCTCTCTCTTTCTCTTACATTTACTCTCACTCCCTCTCACTTTCCCACGGGAGAGCGGTTAAAACAAATGAGCAGCCTGTGCCGGCCTTAAATTAGCGTAGGCAGGGGTGGTTTTCACTTCCACCCTTAAATTAGGACTAAGCTTCGTGCCTCCAAGTTTCACGGTTTTGATCGGATGAGTTACTGATGTTACAAGTTACGTTGGCAAGGATTAACGCACGATCTTATCCGATCAGAGGTGGAAACAAATTTGAAAGACTTCGATGAGAGCTCCTATAAAATTCTCCGATATTTATAAACAGTATACTCGTACAATCTGCTTATAACGAAAGTGAGAATCGTTATCTTTAGCAAATACGTTTTTCTGAAAAATCAAGTTGACTTTTTCTGTTCTTTGAAGTAGGAAGTTTTAACGAGCACGTAAACAACTGGATGACATTCTGCGCTGAATTATTTTTTCAAAGTCGAAATATTTTACGACTTTATTAAATATAGACGTGTATGCATTACAACACGCTAAAGGCGTGAATAAAGGCTCCATCTAGAGAGACAAAGAGAGAGAGAGAGAGAAAGAGAGAGAGGGTGAGAGAGAGAGAGAGAGAGAGAGATATTCATGTATTAAATTTGATGAAAAATTTTTAGGAATTTAATCATGATAAGAGATAAAGAAAAAGAGAAAGTGAAATAAAATAAACATTAAAAATCGTGATAATATATACAAGAATTAATCGATGCCTTTTACTGAACAATTAGTAGACAATATAAACGGTATTTATTATTTTTCGTGGCATGTCTTCTTTAATACTCGAATAAATGTGCAAATATCATAATTTCTATAAATTACGGTAATAGCTGTTACATTTTATTATGTTAGAATATCCCGCATATCTTTATTTCTTTCGATGTGCATATATGGTATATATACGTATGGCGTAATCTATACTTCTTAAATCCTAAACCTATAGTCAGGAAAAATAATAAAAAATCTTATCTATTCTTCGATAACAAATATTAAATGAATCATATGTTTCAATATATTTTATCGATTTAACACGTGAATTATAATTTATAATAACAATCCGAGAGGATAAGATCTTCCACGATGTTCTCAAAAAAAGATGATTGTTCTATGTCCTTGAAAACCCGGCCGAGCTGAGAAAAGAACGAGGAAAAATAAGCCAGCACTTTTCCTTCGCACCGTCGCACATGTGGTAAAGAAAGAACTCTCACACACAAACACATGTATGCATTTCCCGCGGCGTTTTTCCTTTCTACGTTAATCCGAGTTCTCAAGCGAGAAATCTACGAAAGGAGAGAGAGGCAGCGTTACGCACACCCGATTTCACGCGTTTCACCGCTAATCACGGACCTAATTGCCTTTCGAAAGCCTCTTTCTATCTTTCTCTCTTTTTCTTACTTTTTCTCCCCTTCTCGTGCTTTCTGTCGAGAAAAGTTATATGCACAGATATCGAGACCGATCACGGTCGGCTCACAAAGCGAAGGGGATGATTTTCGTGAGACCATCACGGACGAAGACATATATTCGAAAGCTTATAAGGGCAAAGTAGGAGGGGGTGAAAATCGAGGGAAATCGAGGACGGTCGAGAGGGTGGTAAAGTCGAGCGTAGGTGGAGTTTGAAATCAGTCGCGGAGGTGCGCGGAATCGCGCTTAATCCAATAGTGGTCCTTAATAATCGAATAAAGCCTGCACGGAGAATCGCGTCTAAGCAGACCGGTAGGGTGGTTCCGGGGGATATGCTCGACGCTTGGAGGGTGGCAAGAGGGTGGTAGTGTGCCCGAGGAAATCCAGCTATTCCTCTCTCTCTCTCTCTCTCTCTCTCTTTCTCTCTCTCTCTCTCTCTCTCTCTCTCTTTCTCGCTATACACATATATCTAACTATCTCTACTCGCTTTACTCGCGGTAACCCTTTCTCTCTCATTTCCTATCCTCTCAACGTGTGCGTGTATGTACGTCGTCGCGCGGCTCGGTCGCGGCCATGTTGCCAGAATTGCCACCACCCACCCAACACCCCTTTTCTCCCTCTTAATACCCCACCGCCTAGTCATCTAGTCCTGCTGGGTCCGCTATGTAAATGCGAACCAACCGACCCTCCCTCTTCGTCGCGAGCTCGCCATCTCCACCCTTTTCCTAACCACCCTAACCACCCTGGCTCTCTCTCTTGAACTCCACCGAGCTCTACCATACTACCTCCTCCTCCACCTCTGCCTCCTTTGCCACCCCTCTCTCCAGCGAACTGCCTCCAACTAGCAGCCCCTAAATCTAAGTCCGCCGGGGCGGTACACTCATTCTAGAAAGCACTATTCCTGCATTATTCGATATTATCTATTCTCGCTATTGCTCGTCTATTGGTTCATATATATTCAACTTATACATAAATCGATGTGTATGTAAAGCCGAATAAGCATGTATACTAAGACTGTTTAAATGGCAAGATCTAATAACGAGATTTTTCATCGCATTATTTCATCATTTTTAACTATCCCTGATATATATTATATATGTTATATAGATACTTTATTCGTTATCTATTAGAACGTAAAACAGATATTGATGATTATATCATTCAAACAAAAACTCGTTATAATACTCAAAGATAATTCTATTTTAGATGGATAAGAAAGAAAATTATAAAAGGTAGAAACTATTCCCTTATTAATTCGAAGAGCATTCCCTCATGAAACTATAGTCTGACTATGTACTTCGACCGAGAAACTTTGTTCGATGGCGGAAGTCGGAGAACGGACGAGTTCGCTTTTCAGGCACGCCGTCCAGAAGGCCGTAATTTCGCCGCGAAAGGGAGAAAATGATGGTGGGGTGGGGGAAGATGAGGGACTCATTACGGGCAAAGAACTAACAGGAATTCCCAGATTGCTGGGAGTTCGGATATCGCGAGCGAGCAACTCGAGGATTCGGTTAGGTTTTCCTTCTTCGTCGTCCTGTTCGTCCTTCCGAGCTGGACGATTCGTCTGGTTTATGCTTGCTTATACAGAGCTACGTAACGTAACGTATATACGTTACGTTGGCGGACGGAAGGGCGCCATTATCCCAACGGCAGCTAGTTCTAAACGCGCTAAATAATGGCCGTTAGAAATTCGCCGTGGGGGTTGAAACGGCTGTACGGTATACTATGGCGAAGGTACGCATACACATTCACACGCATATACGCGATTACGTGTGCCCTTTAGCGTATACCTAGACCTATGTGTGTATATGCCTTCCAACGTTCTTTACGATGAAGTCAAGGATACGAGAGGGATGAAGTATTAATTTAGGTACGCAGTCCTTTCCCCGACGAGCTAAGAAAAATGCCTCTACCCTTAGAGGGAGGTAGCCCGTTAGAATTTAATCTCACGTCATATATGAGGCACTATGTTTCACGGTGTGCGTATGGCTAGGACGCCTTTGTTCGTACTCTCCTTGCGTGGGTGGTGTGAGCAACGCGTGTTCTACCCTCCATAGAAGGGTGGAAGGTCGAGAGAACGAGAATGGAGGAAAGGACGTCAGCGGGGAGAGGAGAATGTAAGAAAAATGCGAGAGAGAAGAGGGCAAGACGAAAGAGAGAGAGAGAGAGAGAGAGAGAGAGACGGAGTAGAGGGATGGTGTTACGTCCGAGGGTAGATCGAAACTGAGGGTAGGGGAAAAGGTTATAGAAATGCTTTACATCCCCTTCGTCGTAACTTCCAGCGTCTCAAATAGAAAGCTTTAAGGAAATGTGAAAGTCTACATTGGAGATTAAAAGGAAACTCGTTTTTTTGTTCTTTTTTTCAGTTTCTTCATGGCTTCATGGCTAACGGCGTATAACAAAGTTGTACTAAGTAAACAAAAAGAACGGAAAACAGTCTGTTTCTAAAACTTCCAAATACAACGAGATTGATCTTTTTTATCATTTCAATCAATTAATTACTGGTCATGAAATGATGCTTAATGATCGACAATGTTTAGACAAACACACACGCACATGCATTAAATTCGATTAAATGAATTTATTTCCTGATAGATTAGAAACGTCCGATGAACAAAAGAGAAAGCAATGCTCGTTATATTAAAAGAAAATAACATAATGAGATTATATAATATTGTTAGAGGGGTGTAAGAGTCAAGTCATCCTCCGTTGTCCGGTGAACAAAAGGGAAACTTTTTGAGGTTCCGGCACTCATCCTCTAGCAGGTTCTCGTCTTCCATTCACGCCACAGAAAAGAAGACCGGACAAGTGGAAAAAGAGAGAAAAAAAACTAACGGTATCCTCGCTTCGCGAAGAAGAAGAGAAAAATGAGGTAGAAGGAAACTTCGTCGAGGTGAGCCACTGAGAAAGTTACGACGAACGAACATTGTAGGTGAGGTCTTCGGTCGTTATACAAACACACAATAAGAGAGAGAGAGAGAGAGAGAGAGAGAGAGAGAGAGAGAGAGAGAGAGGAGAGAGAGACTCGGCTGGAGAGTGGGTTTAAGCGACTTGCGTGTTGGTTAGCTGCTCGTGAATCCGGCTGAACCGAGTTGCTCCAGGAGAAGGTAGTAGAGGTGTAGTAGAAAGAGAAGGCATCAGAGACGGTCAGAGAGGATGAGGAGGAGGATGAAGAGGAGGGATTGAAAGAGGAAATGGTCGGGGGTTTGTCCCTTCCTAAGCCAGCGTTAAGGGTGGCCGGAGTAGCTATGCGAAGCTTACCGGACGGTAGGATAGAGAGGGGCAGAAGAGAAGAGGAGCAAGTAGGAAGAGTGAGAGAGTGACAATATGCGCGCGCGTGCTCTCTCTCCATCTCGCATTTCAAATGTATTCACACGCACACACGTTCCTACGAAGAGAGAAGGCGCTGATGGAGAATGTGGAGATCGAAAAGAGAGAGAGAGAGAGAGAGAGAGAGAGAGAGAGAGAGAGAGAGAGAGTTCGTAGCTTGGCAGTCTTACAGATCAATAATGCTAACCACCCTCGTCAACCCCCTCTGACCACCTCTTCGACCTATCCACCTGTCCGCTCGGGGGTGAACCCTCTCCCTGCTAGGACCGCCTCAAGAACAAACCCCAATATGTCTGACAACAATGCCCACCCGATGGATTAGACGCTTCCGCGGGCTTACTACTACCTCTACTTACTACTATACCCACATGCACGTATGTGTACGCTAGAACCTTTTGCCGTTGTTATTATCGTCGTCGTCGACTACGTTCTTTTTGGTTATATCTTCTCACTTTCTTTTTCCTACTTTCAAGAATGATTGACTAGCGAACTAACGCTAACATACATGCTCAGCGACCAGCCCCGTCTCGGTCTATCTATTAAATTTTCCGAATCGGATGAATATTCATGTTGGATCTTCTCCACCTATACTCTCCTCGAGCCTTTGCTTTCATCGCTGTTAATTGACACTGATTCCTTGATATGCCTTTCCGGCGAACTTCGTTGCGGTTGACGTTACGCTCAACGTTGTGTTACCAAATTTTCTTCTATAAAATGGACTGAATACGTGTTGATATTAGTTACTATTTCATCTATGTTGATATCAGCGATAATCTTTCCTACGAGGAGAAGAAATAAACGATTCTAGAAATGGTACTTTATAAAACGTTTTATCTTTTTTTTCTATTTGAGTGGAATAACAAGAAGAAGAAGAAGAAAGATGAGAAAGATCGAAAAATACGAAAGGGAAAAGAGCATCGGCGTTTAACCGAGAGTGGAGAGCACGAAAACTCCGAAAGAAATCGTGTTTATCGACAAAAGGGTCGAGAGAGTAATTGCTCGTACAACTTTTTACCGCTCTCGGCCCTTTTTTTGTTGGAATTTTCTGAGCTCTCACGGTCGCAGTAGAAAGAGAAAGAGGGAGAGAGAGAGAGAAAGAGGAAGAGAGAGAAAGAAAGAAAGAAAGAAAGAGTATATGTGTAAGAGAACCTTGGAATTCTCGTGGTACGCGAGTAGGATCGAATGATGGCGTGCTAGTGTTGTATGTGCGAATCGGAGAGTTGGAGGGATATGTATATATATATATATATATAGATTTAGAAAGAGAGAGAGAGAGAGAGAGAGAGAGAGAGAGAGAAAGAGAGAAGAGATAGATACAAGGGTGGGGAGATAAAGTTCACGGACCAAGGGAACACAGGGCGAAGGCGCGCGCACGGCCAGTGGGCGACCCCTTTCAGAATACTTTCTCGGTTCTTTCTTGCGGAGCCTCACCCTAAGCAATACGACGTAGAGGGATAAAGCCTGAGGTCCTGGTAAGACCCCCCACCATCGTTGCTCCTTATTGATCGTCCACCGACCTACCTCCCAAAGGGGCGAAGAGAAAGCACACACCATAGCGGTTTGTGCTTTCTCCTTCTCCTTTATCCTCGCTTAGGTCCACCCTCGCGGGCCACCCTCCAGCCTTTGTAGCCCACCTACCAAAAAGCACTCTCTCCCTTTCGCTCCCTCTATCTATCCGTCTATCTGTCCTCTCTCTCTCTCTCTCTCCCTCCCTCTCTCTCTCTCTTTCTCTCTCTCTCTCTCTCTCTCTCTCTCTCTCTCTCTCTATTTCGCTCTCACTCGCTCACTCGCTAGATCGTTCTAGCTCGCTCGCTCGTCGTCTACTCGCTCGTTCACCGTGCTTCATCCCTTCTCCTTTACTCGATAGTAACCCCTGGAGTACAAAGGCACTGACGTGATCCCTAAACGTCGTCTGGGCACCATCAGTCGCTGCTTCCGTCGACGACAACGACAACGATGACGAGGACGACTCCTACGGTTGCGATATTCAGCAAACGGTACTACCTTTACTATAGTTACTGCTCTTGCTGGTGACACTACTACGGACTAACCTACTCGGACACTCGCAGCCCGAGAGCCGTCAATTTACCGGCAATTTCGTTCCGAGGGAAAATTAATTGCGGTCCACGGAAATTTATAATTAGTTGCTCGAACTTACCCCCTACTACTGCTGCTACTATGCTATCCCCCCTTCTCTACCCGAATATAGCTCCTCGGAATCGAGTTAGCCATACTGACGTTACACGAGTATACCGATTACTTTTGCTTTTTTCTTTTGAAAATCTTTTCCCCTCGTACCATGGAAAGTTCAATGTTGACGAGTCGGACTTGTTCGATATATTACGAGTTGGATCATTGGAAGGAACAATTTTTTTATATTATTAACTGATTATCATACCTTCGATCCGAACAAACAGTTTTCACAGTAGTGATGTATGTACGAATAATTAAATTATATTCTATCTAAATCATTAATTAACAATTTTAATAAATTCATCTTAGTACAAATAGTAACTACTTTTTGTGTTTAACTTAGATATGTGCTGCAAAGTTTTAATAAAAAAGGAAAGTCTAACTCGGCTCGACGTTCAACGACGAGTACATGATGGGGTTGGGGGTGGTAGTAGATCCGAGAAAAGGCGGTAAAGCTAAAGAGGAGAAGCCGAAGCACGTGGTCGATCGATGGTCGTCCAGCGTGGCTCGCCTCCTTTTTTTCCAGGCGGGGCTTTTCCCGAAGAACCGCGCAGAGCCGTTTTTCATTCATATTTCCACTCACTCGTGTCCCGTTCATCGAAGGCACCGCACAACGGCGAGCGTTGCGGAATCGATTTTGAATGGCGCAACCCCCCACCATGTTACCACTCCATCCCGCTATGTACGTTCCCCTAGGTCGGGGTTACATTTATGTACTCCCGTGACAGTTTTTTCTTCTTTTTTTTTTTTTTGTTGTTTCTCCCTCCGCTATTTTTCAATCTGCTTGCTACTCACTCACGAACAATAAGCTCGATCGACGACATCAAATTATTTTTCTTTCGTTTGCATCTCATTTTCAAGATGTCTTTCATTAGATTAAAGTAAAGTAACCTTATAAGTAAGATAAAATAAAGTAAATTAATATAGAAGGTTAAAGAATGAAAGTTAAAGAAAATGAAAAATGAATGTTGGAGAAAGGAGTTTATAGGAATAGAAATTTATTTATAAGCAACGAATACGTTCTGGTGTATCATATGAATTTCATTATTTTAAATTTCGTTAAAATTGATGAAAGACCATCTAAAAAACTTTTATGTTGTCTTTTATTGTCATTGATCGTAAGATTATACCTTTTGGAATTATCGATAGCACGCGAGAATATTCAAGCGTTCAAACGTGCATATAAAATCAATCTGTTAATGGAAAGTGGGGTTTTAAAAATACAACGGAACAACAAACTCGATACGTGTGCTTGAAAAGGGAGAAAGAGAGAGAGGAGAGAGAGAGACCAATTATTTGAATACGGTAGCTCGTGAAGAATAATATGTGGCTTGTGATTTTTGTTCAAAGGGTAGCATGGAATTAGACACGAAATCGGTTCTAGAGCAGATATATAATTCGTACGTTGATATAACGTATATACTTATCACGCGCGAAGTATGAGAATGCATGTACGTACCTGTAAAATGGCAGGTTTGTCATTGAAATTATTAAACGAAATATATATTTAAACTTTTTTAATTGGGTATATATTTTCATTTTTGAATAAATTAGTAGATATATTTACTTTCACGATCGAGCAGCCAGTAGATGGGTATTGTATTTATGCAAGCATATTATTTTTTCTTCTCTTAGTCCTCTTTTTCTATATCTTTCTCTAAAATTGATGGTTTACAGTCCGTTGACTCCGGGAACAATAAAAATCGTACAACTCGATGATATCGCACTGCTGGGCAATATAACATAGGGAACAGCAGCTCCCTGATGAAATTGTCCTGAACAAAAGAGGTACTAAACAATATGCGTAATGAAAAACTTTCAGACGAAGCTTTTACTAAAATCCAGCTAGTTCTAGGTACTATCAAGTTGGGGCGTTTTAAACATGCCGCAAAAGCTACGAAAACTCGAATATATATGTAGGATGGGATCATTATACCATTGGAAGGTGCTAATATTTCTGCTAGATACGATATCAAAATATTGTATTACACAGCCAAGTAATTTTCATGTTCGCTTCGCACGGTTTTGTTCCATGGGAAGCGTAAGCGGAATTTTCGTCTACGTTTTCAAAGGAAACACTGACGAGCTCGATAGAACATTTTTTCTGTCGGTATAATGTGTACTGTACCTCACAACCAAATCATGTTATTTTGTAAGAATATTAATAATAATAATAATTATTGCCATTATATCAGACGATTACAAGAAAAAAATGTTAATGCAACGAAGAAATGATTTGTAAAGAAAGAAATGACTTGACTAACAATGCAATCCTTTACCTGATTTTTGAAAACGAAGGGCGAAAGGGAAGATTCGAAGGGAAGTCAAGATTGGCAATCGACTAGGGGACAATTTGGATATCGTTCGTAACTCGTATCCGCAGAGGCAACTCTGGCCTATCGGAGATATCCGATCAGTGCAACAGCTGATGGCTCGTGTATCTATCGACCCATCGACTGCCATCGATATTGTAATAGTTTGCTAATAGTCCTGTGATTGTTCGACCATTGACGCGATCTGTAAGCGCTTGGAAAGCCGGCTTCTCATATCAGAGAACATAGGAGAAGACGAGAAAGAGAGAAATGCGCGTGCGTATATATGTACGTGCGAAAGAGAGAGAGAAAGAGAGAGAGAGAGAGAGAGAGAGACGATAGATGTATAAACGTTCACGGTAAATTTAACACATTATACGGTGGCGTGGTTAATATGGATTTGTATGTTAAGTTTTCTATTCAAAGGAATATGTCTAAATTATCACAGTTTTACGAAGTTTTATTTAATAGCAAACGGGATAGTAATTCATTTTAAATGAATCTAATTTTACCTTCGTAAGGCAGTAACTTAAGGAAAAGTTTACTCTTAGCGATAAAAATTTTAATGAACTTTAGTTATTCGTATAGGTTGTAAAATTTGTTCTAGAAAAGGAAGTTGTGGTATTTGAAAAAGATATTCTTTCATAATCCTCGATTCCTTTTATAGACTTTTTATTGGTCTTATGTGTCTTTGCAGGGAATCTAATCGAGTAGACGGTGGGTTTACCAAGTTAACTTCCCATGTTCTGACCTCGCGCGCTCACGAACTCTTTGTAAACGCGAGTAAACACTTTTTACCGACGCCATTAGCAATGACCACTCGGTTATCGTAGACTTTGAAGGCGAGCGCAAGGCAGATCGTGTGTCCTCAAACAATCGACCCCTTTTTCTTTATTTCTCGACGACTATCCCTTAATTATGTTTGCACATCAGAGTGCTGCTACGCTCACTTTTTGCTTCTAATCAGTCACGTGGTTAATCGACCTTTCCGAGAGTATATTCGGCATGCTAGCTTCTCGTCTTAATGTACATTTCAGAATTATTAAGAAAGTCACCTTTTAAATAAGATCTATTTAATACTTGTTGCATTATCGTACAGATCATATTTTGTTTATATCTAATCTTGATATACACGTCAATTATTACACATTACCAATCAATTGAAACAAAAGAAAACAATTTGTCATGAGATAACATGAAAACAATCGATCACTTAGATAACTATCGATTTCAAAAATATGTATTAATGCAGAACTGAATGTACATATATATATGTATATATCTATAGCGTTACTTGATTATTTCCTCGAACACGTATTAATCGTAATCAGTCATCAAGAAATCAAGATACTTATAAAATAAATACGCGCATAATCTGATAATTATCATTCTAAATATCTTATCTCAATATGAACTTAAAATATTTCTGTAACCATAAACAAGTGTTAAATGATGATTGATTTCGACTTGGATGATGTAAACAAAGTAAACGATTTTTAGATGAGTTATTTTTTAAAATACTTGATCTATATCAAAATCTAACTAAAATAAATATAACTGGTATACATGTAACGTCGACAAAGAAAGAAAGGAAAGAGAGAGGGAGAGTAAGAGGGAGAGAAAGAGAAAGAAAGAGAGAGAGAGAGAGAGAGAGAGAGAGAGAGAAACAGACAGAGAAGAGAGAAAGAAATAAAGAAAAAGAACGAATTCGAATTTGCGTTTGCGCCTCATCGTCGTTGCGGTGGTGGCGAAGTAACAGCTGTTTCGCTATAGTAGAAGGTGGAGAAAAAAGGAAGAAGTAGGCGAAGTGGGATGAGTGTGACGCGTAGGAAGGTAGGGAGATGAGGAGGAAGGGGTGGAAAGCAGCAACACAACAATCGAAAGCGTGTCGGGCAACGGCCGTGGCCTGGCCGTCGTGACACGTCGTATCCCGTCGCGGTGCGATCATATGAAACACGTTGTTTCAATGTCGCTGGCTCTCACTTTACTTTTTTGTAAGCAAACCAAACCGTAGACCCCGAATCGAACGTGTCGATAACAGAGCTGAAAGGAAAACAACCTCTACGTACATGTATCTCTATATACGTCGGACACAATCTACGTTCTGTATGCCATCTGCCTCAGATATCCTATTCCGTTCCAAGTACTTGAATTCGAATCGATTTATTAGAATCTATTAGATGCTCATATACGATCGGTTAAGCGTGTATTTTTTCTTTTTTTCAAAGATTCCCATTGTGTTTTTACTTCTTTGTTAATATAAAATTAGTTACCATAAATTTACTTACTAGTATTCATGAATTTTTCTTTTTCTTTTTTTCCCGCAAAGAACATGAATATATATATATCACGATACATATCTCACAACACATTCAATAGCTTTTCCTCTGGTAATTATTCGCAAATTGAATTCAACGTAATTACTTGATAATTCTTTTTTAAGAAGATTTATAAAGGTGCCTGATTAACGCGTTCGTATAGAGTGCGTTCGATCTCGATATAACGTCAATGGATGATTAATGACTTCCCTTTCCTAAACGATGTCATTGTTCTTCAGTTTTAAATATTGTATAGATTTCAATGAAGATTATATTTATTATATTTTATTCGATAAATGGTTAATGTAATTTGTCTGGAATAATTTAAACAAAATAATTTTTGTTTTAAAAAAGAAATATAATTAATCACGTTTTCTGTAAGATACAACTTAATTAAAACATAAATATATGATTCAATAGTAAGACCTCGGAGAGCGTATGCTGCAATTATTATTATTATTAGTAATATCAAAGCTCTTCGTTATTATACTAACGATGAATCGTAAAATAAATGGATTTGGAGTTTCCACGAATAAAAAAATTAATCAGGATGTTATTCTTTAAAAATAAAAAATATTTTTCCGATACAACTATTATGAAAGTGATTATAATTTTTCATACATAGCGAATAAAGATAATATTAAATACGAATAAAAAATATCGATTATACTGTATCGATTTAATATCGGCACGATTGTGATATAGAATCTTATCGAAAGATTGTTTACCGATTGTTTCCAGAGTAAAGCATTCATATGATAGAAGGTATTATCTAGCGGAAGAAAGTATATCATAAATTCGTTAAAACTACATTTTATTACAGCTTGTGAATAACCGATGAGGATGAGGATGTCACGTTAATCCGAGTCCAATCGAATTAAGAAGAGTACGATGGATAGAATACCGAATGGGATAGTCATTGTTTGCTGATCAACATTGGAATGCTCTGTCGTTTCGTTTAAAAAATAAATTCTTTTGGTTTTTACAAATCTGCCATTTTGAAGATCGTTAACATATATAAGACTCGAAGTAAATATTATAATGTGGAATTATAAAAAGTTGTAGTCGTAACGAATATATTTAAGTCTTTAGAGAATTCACGATTCGTACCTACAAAATTAAATAAAATGATAAGTATTTAATACTCTGGAAGATCGATTCAAGCATGATGGAAGTTTCATCGAAAACAAACTTTGTGTCCGAAAATTAAGAGAATCAAGCGAGCATGAAACAAGCGTACTTTTGAAAAACATACAGGCGGTTAAGTTCGAATGGTTTCATTATACCTCGTCAATTTTCGTGATATTATATCTCCATAATAACGTGCTCGTGGCTTGAGTTCGGCCGGGATCGAGATCCCCGGCCGAAAGCAGCTCGAAGCGCGAGCAAGGCAGTCTTGGAGGATATACCGATCGTGGCTAGAAGGATATTTAGATTAATCTCAACATTTCGAGCGCATTTTCAGAGGTAAGCTCCCCGGTGATCACGTAGACACGATCGAGCAACGTTAGTTTCGTGCTCATACTCGTCCTCGGGCTATACAAGGCTGTTGGTGAGAAGGTGTGGTGGTGGGGTGATAGAAGGGGGTAGTTTAGGAAGAGAAGAAGATAGATAAGGGGTTAGAAGGGGACAAGAGAGAAACACGCAGCACGAGCGAAAAGGAGAGATCGACGTGGAATAAGCGAGTCAGAGAGAGAGAGAGAGAGAGAGAGAGAGAGAGAGAGAGAGAGAGAGAGAGAGAAAGAGAGGGAGAGAAAGAGAGAGATAGAGAAGGAGAGAAAGAGAGGGAAAGAGAGAAAGAGAGAGAGAGAGAGAGAGAGAGAGAGAGAGACAGACAGAGTGAGTGAGAAGGGTTGGTAGTTCCTGGGGCAAGGAAGCGAGGGTCAGTGGGGCGACAGGGGGTGCGTTAAGCCACACCCGCAAAAACAGCCCCCTGCAGCTCCAGCAGCGACCGAGCGCATCGACCGACCAGTTTCCCCACCATCAGCACCGCGCACAACGCAAGCGACAAGTTCGACTCGGTTTGCAAAAGCTTCTCGAGGATACTAGCTAGCCCATCTCGTGCTCCTCCTCTTGTCGATCCTCTTTTACGACGCCATATACGAGTATAGTTAGGTAGTTTCTCTATGCTTTCCCATCCACCACTTCCATCTCTACCTCCGCCCCATCTCCGCTTCCTCCTGTTCGAACCTTCTCGTTCTCCTTCTCATCACTACATTCCATCCTACTCACACTATTCTCGAACAAGCCCACCTTTTGCCTTTAAAGCTCCATTTGCACCTGCATGTTTACCTACGATGTCTCGATTACGAAAAGACGACGCTCGAGGAAAAAAAAGGAAAAAGCGTTCAACGAAGCGTGATAAGGTCTCTTTTAAAGGTCCAAAGGACAATTTCGATTTCACATATATATACGTCGTTTCTAGCGGCTCGTCGTCATCCAGCTGGGAAATTAGACGAGACGAGCTGCCTGCTGATGTATCCTTTGATGTAAACTACTAGTCATCTACCTCATTCCATGGGACGTATTACAACGGCTACGCGAGTTTTAGTTTATGATAATATAGAGGTTATAGATGTCCGCTTCACAAAGGTACATTAGACGAATTGCATATTAAATATTTAAATGATGGAATATACTTGTAATTACATATGTATATCTTTTCTTTATTATTTCTTTCTTTCTTTAGTTTATCGAATGGTTAAGTTCGTGATAGAAATTTCATCATTGAAAATTGCTCTTAATTTTTATATAATTAATAAAATTATACCGCGAAACATCATGGTCAAGCATTTATGCGAACGATATAAATAATAATAACAAAGTTAAAAGACAGTATATTTGTCTAAATAAATAATAAATTCTCCCAAGCATTTAGTTCTTTTTGAATCACTGGTGATGTCTTTTTATCAAATGATTTCGTTCACAATCGTATTATCTTCATTGTCCTCCTTTATTTCCTAGATAGGGGTAAATATGGTATATGGCATCTTTCAAAGTGATTACTACGCTGCCGCCAGCGAGGAAGCTACTAATGAATGAATAATTTGTACGCTCGCGAAATAATCATGGCGTTCCATCTTGCCTTTCAAATCGCAATAATGTATCCTTGCTGGACGAGAAAACGCGTACCGAATCCCAAAAGGATTTCAATATTCCAGTAGAGTGATCTAGGATACCGAGAAAGGTTCCTATTTGTCGTTCTTCCCTTCTCACTCTTTATCTTGTTCACCCCTTCATCCATGTATCTCTTTCCCTCTCTTTCTTACTCATCTTCTCTTATCTGTATCCCAATCCCTACTCTTGAAGTGTCCTTTATCGAGCCCCCCTCAATACCACCTTCCGAGCGTCGGCATTACTACCACTTGAAACGAGCCAACCCACCACCACTAACAAAACTATCCTCACGACGACTTCACCCTTCTACGAACGACGCAATGCGCACTCTTACGCGCACCCTTCCGCGCAAGCGACGAAGAAAAGTGCGAAAAGCTCGGCTTTTTGCGCGCGAAAACTTTTCAAACTACCTCAGCTATCCCCCACCACCCCTGTCAGATTCTCACCATTTACCCCTTCCTATACACGTCAGCGCATTCGCAAAGAGAGAGAGAGAGAGAGAGAGAGAACAAGCGTTGGAAAGTTTTACGGTGGATTTAAAGTGGGATGACGTCCATCCGCATACTAAGCCACGACTGAGAAGAAATCCTTCGTGTTCTATTTGATCGTTTTAACTTAAACGTTTTATTTTTTATAAAAATCAAATAGAGTTCCCGCGTTACGGAACAATTTCATTAACATGTTCATTGTATCATCATTATTATCGTTTTGACTATAGTCAAATTTTTGTCATAATGTTTTTATGTTAATTAAGAATCTTATTTAATCTCGCTTATATTTGAGAGTCTCTTTTTCTTTACAAAAAGACGAATGAATTGCAAAATGTATCTTTAATAAAATACACCTGTAAATTTATCAATAATTATAAAAACAAAGAGATTAGATTATGTATGTATCGGGAATGTGTGAAAAGACCCTTATCTTGATTTGTTTTGTTTGACATTAAGTCAGAGTCGTGTACCTGTCGGGTATGAAGACGTCGCATGGTCAGAATAAATACGAGAGAAAGGCCGGATCCATAGGCGCAGTCATAAAGGTAGTAAGGGAGGAGGACTTTAATTAAGGCAAGTGGAGGAAAGAAAAATCCTGAGGGAATTTATAGAGGTCGGCAGCCGTGTTGGGGGTTAAGGGACCGAGGGGAATGGAGAACAGTGCTTCAGACGGGGGTAGCTTCTAAACTCGAAGGACCGGACCCGTGGTAATTTAGACCTTCGCAACGACTCTTTGGCCCATGAAGGCCTAAATGCAAAGTGAACTATGCCACGTTAATTTCCCTTAGCGATTAAACAATGAATTGTTTTTACGAAATTTCGTTTTTTCTTGGATAAAAAGAGATAGAAAGAGGAAATGTTGATAAGCGTTCTTTTATTAACAATGCCGATGCTTTATTTTATTGTACATATACGTATAAATCGCAAAAAACAATGCCAATAATGTTTTATTTATCATCAATACAATTTTGTTAAAACGATTATTTGTACGTTTTAAAATACTACTTAATATGGATATATGAAAAGATCTATCTTCGAGAAGGAAATTCGATTTTTATAAACAAACACAAAGAATCGTATCAACGGCATCACATATTATTTTAGCATTATATTTCATGAATATTATCTTTCTTCGTATCTCCATTAACGATCCGAATAACGATGAGTCTAAACAAGGCGTTGTTCTACAAGATTTTCATAACTACCTATCCATGCCTCGACCAAGGTATCCTGTTTGGATTAACTCGGCCCGTAGACAAGGTGATTAAACGTTGATTAAACGCAGACTGAATTACAGTTCAAAAATACCGATCTAGCGCCTTATTACTGCTAGCTAAACATCCTTTATCGCTCTTTCTCTCTCACACACACATACACAAACACAAAATTCCGTTCCTTCCTTCGATTTTTTTCTTTTTTCTTTTTGCATCACCTCTTTACTTCCGTTTTCCGTTTTTTTTCCATGAGATTAGAATACCATTACATTTTAGAGATAATATTTTATGATTTTTCATAAACGAGTCAATTATCATTCTTCTGGAAAAATTATGTAATTATCGTTTAATGACGAATGCTTCCACAAGCACGATGAGTTTTATTAAATTACGATAAAATTACTACGAACCGACGGAAGAATTTAAAGAAGTAGAATTATTATTAATGGTTAATGAAGGTTCAAAATACAATTAAGCGAGATAGCTTTCGCGAATATTATTTACAACGGTAGTTTTATATAATAATTTCAAAACTTCCCATACGATCTGCGGCTGAAATGCGTTATACTCAAAAATTATGGAAATTATCGGTGTTCGTAGAGTTCATTTTGTTTAATAGCACGAGGAGCTTTTGGGACAGCAATGCATCCTGATAACTACAAAGAGCTTTCTGATTTAAGTTTAATTCTCTCGAAAATGGAACAAAAGGATGTTACCGATCTAAAGGACCACGTTGAAAATTTGACGCTGCAAAGTTGTAGTTGATTTTAAAGTATACATGAACACGAGCAATATATTTTGGAACATTTCGTCGAAATACACGAAATATTCGCATCTTTCTTCAGATTAAATCTTTAGAAATTTTCAAGCATTATTATTTTGCTTTTTGAATATTAGTCAAATATTCAAACAAAATTATCGAATCGAATAAATCGTTTTGATTCTTATCGAAAATTAAAGAAAATATTAACGACGTTTTCAATGACTAATAATTTTTCTATTTGTTGTAATTAATAATCTGTTAGTTTCTTATGATGACTATTCTGCACTTTTAACGCTGTAACAAGGACTCTTACGTTACAAATAGATAATAAAGAATTAAAAAGTAAGATAATAAAAGAAATATAAACTATTTTTAGCTCTTATATCCACAGTACAACATGGCAGTAATAATAGTGGAAGTTCGCAAATAAATAGCAAGGTAAATTCAAACAAACGAAATGAATCTCTCTAATAACCATCATTAAAATCACATATACTATCGAGCCTAGTTATGCGTCTCGTTTTGAGCTTCGACTATATTGAGAATCATACAGTAAGGAAAAGCTGTTTTGATTTTTGTAATATCGCGTAACACGTGACTCGAGGTACAAAGCTACGAAGCTCGTATCAAATAGCCGTGTAATTAAAGGCTCATTAACGGCGAATACGTTGATTTTGAACGGATGATTTTTCCCTTTCTCTCTCTCTCTCTCTCTCTCTCTCTCTCTCTCTCTCTCTCTCTCTCTCTCTCTGCGTATGCACCCATACTAAATAATAGGTATATTTTACGTCAAAGAATGTATAGAATTTACTCGTACGCAAACGAAGACATGCTTTAGTCTACCAATATCTGAGTAGAAGAGAACAGATATAGAGTAGAGAGTGTAGAAACAAGGGATTGGTGGGGGCAGCAATGGAGTCGCTGCCAGTGGACGGCGACTTTTAATCAATCCGATTATTGTCAGGAGGATTGGACTTGGCACCGTTCCTTCACTCGGAGCTCGTGTATGCCTATTAACGTTTTACCACCATTGACCCTTGGTATCCACAATGCACTATCCCTCTTCCTCACTCCGCCATCTCCATCGCTCTTCTCTCTCTCTCTCTCTCTCTCTCTCTCTCTCTGTCTCTCTGTCTCTGTCTCTCTCTCTCTCTCTCTCTCTCTCTCTCTCTCTCTCTCTCTCTCTCTCTCTTTCACTCTCTCGTACTCCTGTACTCTCGAACGGGCGATATCTCTCTTGTCTCTCTTTCAATAGATCCGATATGTACGTGCGTGTACGTCCGTATGCTCGTACGTTTGACTGTGGACGCATATGTAGACGTTTCCGCGCGTCGTGCATACGTGGAAAAGAGGATGCTTCCT
The DNA here is from genome assembly GCA_911387935.1 of Dolichovespula saxonica. Lineage (NCBI taxonomy): Eukaryota > Metazoa > Arthropoda > Insecta > Hymenoptera > Vespidae > Dolichovespula > Dolichovespula saxonica. Next base: position 2,188,139 of record OU427001.1, on the reverse strand, counting down.
CGATCGACCTTAATTGACTCGTTCGAACGACTGCTATCCTTTTTTTTCCCTCCCCTCTCGATGTCGGCTTCTTTTTTTTCGGCGCCTCTTCCTCTTTTCAATATCACCGATAAAAGCAAAGACCTTGTGGTACTTAACGAGATAATTCCGTAATGAGTACGCGAAATAGGGAAAGGGGAGAATACGAATGAGAATACGTATGCTCGCTTTCGATAAGAAGAGACAGGGGATGTAGAAAAAGAAGTGTCGAGGAAGTTAAGAATCGTCGATTAACTTTCCATATTTTTGCTCATCCGGTTATTATCGTGTTTATCTGTAATTTGATAAAAGAATAATTTCTCAATGATCATATGTGTTACGAAGAGTATTGATTATCAAGGTAGATTGAAAAAAGAAGTTGATTAATGGGATGAACCAAATATAAAAGTAACCAAGACGAAGAAATATCAACATTACGACTATTTCCTTTAATGTGCATTCGTAAGAATTCGTCAAATCGGAGGAAAATCTTTCGTCAATCGTTCGAAAAAGAAAATTCTTTGATTGTACGACCAACGGTAGAGCTTACGTCGAGAGATAACGTATACGCGCGCGAGCGTGAACGCGAACACACACGCTTGCAAAGAAGTGGACAGCCTGGCCCTGACACTCAGAAGCACCATCAGTTATACAGAAGCCGCCGACCGAACCAACAGCAGCGGCACCGACAATCCACCCTCTCTCACTCCCCGTTCTCACCCCTCGTTTTCACCCCCATCCCCATAACACATGGCGGTGGAAGCCGAAGAGAAGAGAGAAGGAGAGAGGGTGGAAGGGTAGGGTGCCGTGGAGGGACAGTTTTTTAAATCTAGTCATCAAGGATCCATCCTGGCCTGGCTGAATGCCCGCACGCCACACATCGAAAGCGATCTAACGCGGCCGCTCTCGCTGTATTTGTCGCTCGGCCATTATCGTCCTCGAAATTCAATTACCACGTCCGCCCGGTAATACTATTTTTGCGACGATCCGTACACACCCGGTCGGCTTCTTGCACACGCCAGACATTCGATCTTAGGAAGCTTTCACCTCCCTTCCCTTCCCTTCCCTTCCCTTCCCTCGAGTCTCGCACACAAAACCTGAACCACCTAGTTTCTGACCCTTCTTCTGATCTTCTGATACAACTACTTTCTTTATTAGTCGAACAAGAGAATAGGTCGCGGCGTATATTTTTTAGTCTCGTCTAATCACCATATAAAATTCGTTTTTTCTAATTTCTTTTTTTTTATTTCTGTCTCTTTTTATCTTCTTCTTCTTCTTTCTGCAATTATTTGTATTATATTTATGTTATATGAATTGAAATATTATTGAAATTTTGCGTGAAACATAATAGATTAAAGTTCGTATGTAAATCATTCGATTTTTTTTAGTTTAATCGCGTGTCTTCTTTCAATCGACTATAAGCTTTCCAGTTCCAACGTAGAAGATATATCGATGGTATGTACCGCAATCCAGAATCTCGTTGCTTTCAGCTGTGGCCTTTTACGAACGGAGATATTTTTTAGGTTAATCGAGAGCCAATCAACTGGACGACGGGTAGTCCAAGGGGTTAGGTATTGTTCGTCCCTCGATTGGTATAACGTCGATTGAAATCTTCCTACTACGTATTTACTTTGTTTCTTTCACTTTCCTCCGTTGCTTTTTATTTTCTCGTCGTCGTTGGCGTCACGAGTTTTAAACCTACCACCTCTCTCTTGAAATGAGATTCGATCGGCGACTTAGGAAAATACAAAAAGTCTTAATGCTATATAAAAATTTGTTTAAGAAAAATAATCGTAGTTATCGAGATTTACAAAAAAAAAAAAAAGAAAACAGAAATGCATATGAAAAAGATATAAAGTGACGTACACTTATTTGGTAGTCTGTTATATTATTGATAGTTAAAAGGATCTAGGTATTCATCCGTTTTGCTACTTTTGTGATAATGTATCGTAAATTCAGCACATGGAAAAATTGACGTACGGCTGTTCCCTGAAGCGGAACGTTTATCGCACGTCGAAAGATAAGTGTAATATCACATGGACGAATCATTGAGTCAGGTGTATCGTTGTTACTATAAATCGTCCTGCTAACGACAATTTCATTTGGAATAAATTAAAGTAAAATGAGGTAACAAGCGCCGTTTCCGTCGATATTCCATTTTAGAATAGTACTAGCGGTCACGGCTGAGAGAACGAAATACGTTTCTGCGACACATTTCTAAATCGTCAAAATTTTATGTGATTTCATTCGTTAATGAAATCGATTATGTGTGAACTATATTAAAAGATTTTAATTACGTATTAAAAAGAAAATAACGTTTCAAGTATGGATATACCGTTCGACAAAATTATACGTAAAACTATAGTTCACAAAAAAGGATACATATCTTTTTAACATAAAAAAATCAATCTTCGATCATATTGCTCAGATTATCGGAAAGATATCTTTCGAAAAATTTTTCAAGATTAATAGACTTTGATAGACTGACCGTTTAGCACGGCTCATTGTTTCCTTTTCTCCGATTAAGTATTCCTTTCTCGCGGTAATCTTTTTTTTTTGTTTTGAATGGTCTGACGTATCCAAAGAGAGGAAGGGTCACAGAGAGGAAAAAAAACGAGAGGGTGAGTTTGCTGGAACGTAGCGACCGGCCACTGGACAAAAACAAGAGAGGATACGGTGATGACTTTCGGAATCATTTTTCAAAATGTCTGCCTCTACCGTTGCCTCGAGGGGGGTAACTCGATGGTGAAGGCGGGACGGAGGGGGGAAGTGGTGGTGTGGAGGAAAAGGGGTGGTCAACCCCTATGGCGTAGGGTGGCAAGATGGCGGCACACGGTAAATCGATGGAGGCTAGTCACTGCAGGCGCCCTCGCTTTCACAAGCCCCAAACGCACCCCCCTCCCCCGAGCGTTCAACGCGCGAGCCTCATTTTCGAGCTTCACGCAAGCGCCCGCACCCTGTTCGCTTCTGTAGATTCTTCGCTTCGGTCATCTAAGCATGATTTTGGCATCGCCCGGAACGATGACCTGCGCCGTCGCAAAAAAAACTATTGACTTTTCCTCTTTTCTCTTTTTCTCTTTTTCTCTTTTTTCTTTTTCTTTTTCTTTTTTCTTTTTTCTTTCTTTTTTTCAACACCTGTTATTTTTTTTCTATTTACACCAAGCAAATGATTCTTTCTTTCTTTTTTCTCGGTTATTGTAAGAATATATTATCTCTTTTAGCTTTGGTAATGTAACATTAAAAATTCACAAGTCTTATGCTCCCGAAAGCAGATTTCCAACCCTTGACACTACAGGCTAACCTGTTTGATTTTGTCCAATGCTCTGTTACAGACTAGAATTTTCCCTCGGAACAAGTTTTTATAAAAAGGGTACCAGTATTACTAACAGGTTTTTATGATATGTTAATAATTTAATATGACGAGTGAATTTGATGAAATCGACGAATAGTTTTCTTTTCATTTTCTTTATCGGATTGTTTTGACATTCGAAACTATTTACATAATTATCTATTTAAATGAATCGAATATTCAAGAATACATTCCTATCATACAGAAAAATATACTTACTGACGAAGATTTTGAGTTTATTTCGAAATGATGTTTACATAACTCGATTATCTTGAAAAAGTTGCACTGGAAATAAAAGAAATTTCGATCGGTTTTTTTTCGATATCCTTTTGATTAAATAGCCAATTATTGATTTTGGATAAAATCAAAGTAAATCTTATCGTACATTATCGATATTATTATATCACAAAATATTTAATGTAAGGAACTTTACAATTTTTATGTTAATTAAAGATTTAACACATCGAGATATACTTCTGAGAAATACTAAAAGTTAACTATCATATATGTTAATACAATTAATCTTGATATTAATTTGTTTTTCATCGATTGCAAGATTTTTATCAACTTCCTTTCTTTCTCTACTCTTCTTTGTGGCATTTATTACGTTATCATTAGCAGCTTATTGAAGGTATACGTGATCCAGGTATAAGATCAGCGATCTTATCAGGCTGACAGTAAGTAGAGATATATTTTGCAACAAATCTTTTAGACATAAATTATATCTATTTGTCAAGTGTACGATATAATGTTGCAAACGATAAAGCCAGAAACTATTGATATTTCATAATTATTTCTTATGACAATTGAAATTGACAAGTAATACAATTCACGTTGGTGTTAAAATAAGGATTTAAAAATAACATAGATTGTTTTAAGAAACGATGAAATAAAAATGTTAAGTATATAAATTAATGGATTGTTATTAAAAATTATACACATGTATCTTCATGAAGGTAGTATAACGTAACGATGTTGAGTTTATCACTATACAGAAATACCTATCATAGTTAGATTAAAGAATAGTTTACATTTTTAAAATCATCTTAGCGATTTCAAAGACAATAGAATTTTTCCTTTTTTTGGATTTTTACTATTGATCGATTAATTCCAAACAAATAATCTATTATGTTGATATATGGATGATAGTAAGTTTGGCTAATTAAAGATCTCATTATTGATATCTATGAAAGCGAATATTTTATCTTATCAATATGAGTATAGTATGATTTGGTAAGTACATCAATTTCTTTATAAATCAGAGTTCGGACTAAATTACAATCAAAATACGACAAACATGCAGACACATCTCCTGATTGGTTTCGCGTTCTTCTACATTGCTACCGGTAAAAGATACATTTCAGATGTTTTCATAAAGTACGATTAGTTCATAAGAATATTGCTCTAACTGTCTTTGATTTTCAATTTACCATGTATGACAAAAAATATGTATTAGGTTATAACATTAAATATCGACGTTATTTCAAAATTTATATCTGTAAATTATTTATGTTGTAACGGGTTGTAAATTCTACCTCTTGTTGAATAGGTCTTTCTGTACCAGAGGAGACTGAAAACCAGTTTCAATTTGAACCGGAAGATATACGGCTTTTGAACAGTAACTTGTATGTCTTGGATGACGATCATAATTTAGTGTCCCTTACAACGGACTTGCCTTACGCGGAAGAAGATGAAGAGTCGGAAGAAGATACTTTAAAAGATTTGAATAATCGCGTTTTCTTCTATCTTTACACTACGAATAATCGTCAACGTCGTGATACAATTTCCATTAACGATTCAGAATCATTGAAGAAAAGTAATTTCAACTTTAACAGACCAACTCATATAATTACTCATGGATGGATGAATTCTCACAATAGCGATTCATGCGTATTAATTCGCGATGGTGAGTCATATGAATTTGACGAAATATTACAATATAATTATTTTCCAAACAAAAGTTTACTCTCTTATATTTTGTCGTATAGTTAATTAGTAATCAATTCCTATATTTTTATTATTTAACATTGTTTTTATTTTTAATTTTTATATAACATCAATCGTTTACATTGGCAGCATATTTGAATCAAGATGATTACAACGTTATTGTAATCGATTGGAGTAAGATCTCTATCAGCACGTATGTCTGGGCCGTTACACGTGTGAAGATGGTCGGCCAATATGTCAGTACCATGTTAGACTTCCTCGAAAAAGAAGGTATGGATTTATCAACGACTACAATGGTTGGCCACTCTCTCGGAGCTCACGTAGTTGGCTTGGCTGCTCGTTACGCAAAGGGCACTGTCAATTATGTCGTTGGTAAATCGGATTTAATCTTTTCATATAATTTGTAAGATCATTGATATCGATAAAAGTCGAACGTCGATAAAACTTGATTGTCAAATAAAATGTATTGAATTTTTATATTTTACTAAAGACATCCCTATTTCTAGGTTTGGATCCAGCATTACCAGGCTTCATTGCAGCTAAAGAAGGTTCGCGTATCTCACGAGGTGACGCTAATTACATCGAGATCATTCACACGAACGGTGGTATCCTCGGCTATTTAGATTCTATTGGTGATGCAGATTTTTATCCAAATGGAGGTGTAAAACAAGCAGGCTGTATAGCCGACGTGGGAGGTACTTGTTCGCATTTACGGGCCTATGAATTGTTCGCCGAATCAATCAACAGCAAAGTAGGATTCCGTGCGAAGAAATGCGAAAATTATTTGCGGTTCAAACTTGGACTTTGCAATAAAAAATTATCATTGATCATGGGAGGACTTAAGAAACACTTCACCAAAAAAGGCAACTTCTTTCTTGATACTAATGCAGTTTCACCCTTCGCTAAGGGTTAATTAAAAGATTCACGCGATACGTGAAGGTATAGACTAATACTTGATTGAAAATGTTACTGTCGACACTTAAATAATAAGATAGTTTGATCGGTCAGGATAAATGAGAAAGGACGGTTCGAGGTTGATTGAAAAGAATTAATTATCCTGGTAAATAATTATTCTAATCTACAACACTATCTGCTTTTATATTAGAAGTGATTAGCATTCATTAGTATACTATTAGAAATGGTTAGAAAGGATCAAAAATAAGAGAAAAAGATACACAGATATATAAAAGATACCTAGAAAAAGTTTCGTTGAAATAATTGATAAAAGAATATTTTTTATAATATAATCGGATATGTTTTGTTTCAGTTGCTTTCGAGCCATCGGTGAATATCTTTATTATATTTTTGTCGATGATTACGATCCAACCGCATTATCGCATTATCGTATTACCTTCTTTATGAGAGGTATTCACATTATTTATCGTTTCCTAGGATTATATCAGCGGAATTGGAAATTTTTTAACGTAACTCGAAGCAAGCGATTCGAAGAATGCAACTTAGATAAAAATTTTGCTATTTCATAGTTCCTCATTGGATGAGATAGAAATCTTTCTCTTATTTATTCGTCGATTAGAACTTATGGATAAATATCAGTCGAAGTTTTATATGAATTCTGCACTGATATTTGTTTTTCCTATATTTCTTGACCCACTTAAATCAATGATAACGAAAGATTCTTAATTTCACGTTACGATCTGTGATGATACAAGCTGATAAGATTTGTGTTTTGTATATACTAGAGCACCCTTATACAAATAAAATTTATATTTTTTCAAAAAAGAAGAAAAATGTCACTCATTTTTACTCGTTAACCTTACCTCATCTTACATACTTATAGATATACTTATTAATCTGACAATATTTTACCTTCGCAGTCGAGCGTATATTAACAACAATATGATACTTAAATTTCGAAAAGCTCTTTCGCTCGAAAATCTTATTATTTCTTTTACGACAAAAGAGTGATAATAGGGATGTGAGTGAAAGAATGGATACGGTTAAATATACACGTAAAATCGTGGCTCTCATCGGCATGACAAATATTTGGCGTTAATTGTGATTAACCTCTACCGCGGGAATAAATATTACGCCGGCCAGCACGGCTTCGGATTTATTCAATTGTTGCCGCACCGTCATACTTTATTGTTTCAATGTAAATGCCGAAGATATTATCTATCTCTCGCATTTGTCGGATTGCCATTACGTTTTTCATCGTGGTTAAGTAGCCGCCCGCATATTAGATTTGTCAAGTAATAGTCAACATTAAATTCGAAGGTGGCATTAGCTGGCATAATGTTCCTTGAGATTTGAAAATTTAATATAAAAGTATATAATAAATGAAGTATCAAGCCATTTTTAAGAGTGAATACGGAGATATTGATTTTATCCGAATTTCAAAAATATATTTCCCGTTATGATGACCGATTTGGGCGTTCCGCACGAAACAATTAATGTTGCTTCAGGATTGGAAGCTGCCAATCACCAACAGCTGGTTTTTCAATTGATCGACTCGGAGATAATTGACGTGCCGATATCTCGACCATCGTGGAGGCTACCAACGCGATTATACTTTCGATGAGTCGCGTTCATCTCGCGCAGACTCATCGATCGAATAATCGTTACTAATTTTCTTCGGTCCCAATGAAAAATCATCATAATGAGCGGAACGATCCACTGTGGGCGCGTTATTCATTAGGCACTGGGGTATTTTGAAATGACCTCTTCAGCCACATTTCGTCGAGCTTTGTCCACTTGGACGCGCGAGAGTGGGTCGCTGGTCAAAATTAAAGGTCGACATTGACGCGCCGGGAAAAAAAGTTCTGCCTGTAAAGTTTCTGTTATCTATCAACGAGAGACGGCTCCATACATCAGCGAACATAGCCTCCGTTTCCTACATGTTCAATAGCAAAAGTATTGTCCGCATAAAGATGTATGTTCGTACGTTGGCAAAATAGAATAAACTTCTTCCATCTAACGGCCGACTCACGCGCCATTTATTTTTCTGAGAGAATCGATGCCCGAACGAGATCGCTCTTCTATTCTCTCTTTCTCCCTTTTTTTTCTTTCTCTCTTTTTCTTTCTCTCTTTCGCGTGTTGCATTGGCCTTCTTGTTTCGTGCACGTTTAACCGTGACCGGTAGTACAGTATTGTTCGTAAATTAAAATTCCTCGATCGGAGCTATTCAGATGTTTTTTCGTTCGGCACCCTTCACATGCGATCGGCTATTACTCTTGGAAATCGGTTACGAGCGAGATTAGATCCGATTTTCGAGACAGAAGTATTCGCCAGATAATTTCATACTGCGTTTCATTCGTTTTTAACCTAATTAATATAATCAGTAAATTAAGAGACGTAATTAATTCTTTGCAACTTTATAGTTCAATAATTATTCATAAAAAATACAAAATGATCGCCTATGTACTTCGTATAGTGTATCGAATCTGAAAAGAACTTAAGAAAATAAAAAACTACTTAAAAAAGTAATTAAACGACCGACGTTAAATATCCTTAGGAAGCGTTACTTTCTTTAAATAGAACATACGGTGTCGAGAGAAGCGAGAAAAGAGAAACACGACGATGTAACTTACACGTTCGTTTTTGTCATTTTTTGAGGTAGGTATATTTAATAACCACTTCTTGTTTCCTCTCTCCCTGTTTTCTTTTATTTTTTTTTATTACCTCACGGAAACTCGTTTGCCGGCCATTCGTGGTCGTGGGAAAACCGCAGGAAAAGGGTCGAAAGAGTGTACGTCTCGGAAGACGTGACTTGAGCATGGCTAAACAGAGATGCAAATATAGAGAGCCATGTGTACGTATTCACAGATACACGTACATACGTCTAATATGAGGTAGTACACTTTTATTCATTCATCTAATCTGGCAGAATCGGAATTCGCACGTTTCGCGTGAAAAGCAAAAGTGTATCGTTGACCGTGGCTATTATTCCTCAACACCCTACGAGCAATCGTTCGTGAAATGCCGAAAATCGAATATAAATCGGTCATTATCTACGGTCACCGTTCATTTTCAGAATTTTCCGCATTATCGTGTCGGTATAGAACGTATGCCTGTGTGCGTTGCGTTGAAGGGCCAGAGTACACGGTACGGGCCGTACGCACACAAAATAAAATGATTGCTAAATGAATCGCGCATCGCCGTTGTTTTCGGTGTAATTATTAAGCGAACGTTTCAATTAATACGGCAATTAATCACCAAGGTCACGCGCAGCAAAACGATAAGCTCGATTTTCGCGTACGCTTGAGTTAACATCCTGAGAATAATTGTCCATCGTCTATTGTCGCTTTCTACGACTTTTCGAACGTTTCTTAAAAAAACGACTACGTACATATACAATCAAATGTTATTTCACAAAAATTAAGTCAAACGTTGAATGTTATGAAATCATAAAGCTCATAATAAATACGAGAACGTGCTATGAGAAGGCATAATTTTAGATCGTAAATACGTAATTTGAACCATGACGGTCAGGTACTTACGTTTAATTGGTCCTTACCAGCGGTCATCTTAATTGACCGTACTGACTATTATCGGATTCGGTTACCGTCTATTTATACGTTACCTTATGGTGTGTCGTCGTGGTCGACTTCAAACGAAAGAAGTCACGTTCCCTGTCTGTCCTTCATCGTGACCCTTTTATTAATCTTTACTATCATTATATCGACTCGTTCTACATTATTTTGGGGTTAAATCAATCTAATTTTTCGTTTCGTAAAACATTCTTCGTTCTCGTATTCCTTTCTGTCTCTTCTTTATTCCTTTTTTTTCTTTACATTGCGCAATTCATTACACTCGGTCAATTATTAATTACGTCGAATATAAAAAAAAAAGAAAACAATGAAAATAAATAGCGAGCTGGAAGCTACGTGACCTTGATAAATACATCCATAGATTCACGATCGACGGATAATTCAAGGTTATGCGATTTCAATCGTACCGATTACCAGCGCTTAATTTTATAAATGATACATAATAAACATGGGTAACGATCGGGGCGATATTGGTAGAGCAATAAAAATACTTAATTGAATGATTATTTTCAGGCGAGATACGATATCCGTGTTAGAATTGTTACGCAACAGGTAAAATTAATATTCCATTTATATTAATTTCTCTCGCGCATCGAAAGAGAGAGAGAGAGAGAGAGAGAGAGAGAGAGAGAGAGAGAACACAGTTGTCGAACGTGCGTAAAGTAATAAAATATTTATATTTATTTTTCGTGAGAGAAAATAAAAGAAAAAAAGCAAAAGATGATTTGAGGTTTCCTTTGAATGAAACGTTCGTTGAGAGAAACTCGAAAAGAGCATTAACGCATGTCCCAAGCTTCTACTAACCGTCAAATTTTCGAAAAACCGTTCAAGGTGGCTATCCCATACGGGAGAATGTGTGGTAGACTGGGTAGACGGCTCGTTAATAAACCTTGAAGAAGGATCATTAATCATTGGCTATCTCGGACTTGTGCTGCTCTCTGCACAGAGTAAATAGCACAGAGGCAAAATATTTCCATCGTATACGTTCGTTGAGCTAGTTCTAAGTAACAAAATTCGCCCTCTTGTGCGAACGGAGAAAGGATTTAAAGAAGTCAGAAATAGATAGGAGAAGGAGAAGACTGATAACGAACGAACGAAGTATGAAAGTGGGGGAATCGAAGGGTTGGAGCGGGGGAGGGGACGTCCTCGATTCAAATATTGACCGTTCATTTATTACGCTTGGAAAACTTTGATCGACGCTAATTAGCTTTCCTCTACGTTCTTTCTCGAATTCCGTTTCCGTATCATGAATACGTAGCGACTCGAGCTCGCCGTGCCTCTTCATAGCTCATTTGATCTCTCGCGTTTTGAATCTACGAGTTTGAAAGAGAGGGAGAAAGAGAGAGAGAGAAAGAGAGAGAGAGAGAGAGAGAAACAGACAGACAGATAGAAAGAAAAAGAAAGAGAGAGAAAGAAACAGACAGACAGAGAGAAAGGAAGAGAGAGAGAGAGAAAGAGAGACAAAGAAAAAGAGAGAGAGAGAGAGAGACAATGATAGAGACGCGAAGGGACAAAATTTTGGAAATAGTCGTCACTCTATCTGGAATACTTGTAACATTCTCGAACCCAAAAATTTTGTTACTCTTTCATTCATTTTTTCGCGAATTCTTTAACTTTTTTGCGTAAATAGTAATAAATTTTTTGAGTATAATAAAAAATTTTAAGCTGGAATACAACAAAACCAATATGACTAGCTACGAACCTGTAATCGCAGGAGCTTCTACACGAGGAACTTGTGCGTACCTGTTACGAACAAAAAAGAGATAGCGAAGGAGAGGGAGTGGGGTGATAGAATGGAGACACAGATATTTACACATAGAAACGTCACGAGTGGAAGCACGTAAAGTTATATCAGCACC
>OU427001.1:1691458-2173958 GCA_911387935.1 Dolichovespula saxonica | reverse complement strand
AATTCGACGAATTCACTGGCGTTCCTTTCGTTCACGGATCTTCATAGGAATCTTCGTTACCGACTAGCTATACTTCATAAATTTTCTGTAAGATTACGCATGCGCTTTGGAACATTGGTTCGTATACTTAACTACAGATGGCACCAGCAATCTGCTTATTGCACAGTCAAAGTTTTGTCCACTGATTTCCCGCGAGTCCAAGCTGCCGGCAAATGTTTTGTCTATTATAGTATGTTCTCTTTATTTGTCAAAAAGAGATACTTTGAAATAAATGAAAATTATCAAAAATCGTTCCTTTTTATCATTACGAAAGTAAAAAAATAGATTTGTCGATTGACTATTGACACGGGTTTTTTAATATGCATCTTTTCACGTTCGAAGATACATAATTTAATACAAAAAGATAAGATTTTATTTTTTATAATCTCCTTACAAGAATAAGAAATTTTTTTTTTCTGTGGTTCAATTAATAATAAGTTAGTATCAAGTAACTATGATCGAATCATTGAGTGGCTCGAAACATTTTCTCCGATAGCCCTAAACGAGTACTACAAGGGCAAGACCTCGTAGCAACCCTTCAATGAGGATGCATTGATCTGAAAAGTGCTACCCTCCGACCTTCAAGGGCCAATGAATTCCGCGTACCAATGGTCACGTGTGCCTTCGTACATGCATAATACCACACGTACACGTATATACATATGCACATGAATAAGGCTGACCACCCTTCTTGACTTAGCAGCGTCGATCGATTTTTAGTCTTTCAAAAACGGCGCTTTCGCAGTTTACCTATTGCGGAGACTTATCCTTTTGAGGATTAGATATTTTGATATTAAGGAACAGATGAAATATATAAAAGAACTGATGGTTCTAAATCAAAAAAATTAGAAAACAAACGCACTATATTTGAAATATACACGTGTTTAAAAAAGTTTTATTCTGTGATCGTCATTAATTAAAAATCGTTGAACATGTCACAAGCTAATAATTTTACAAACGTAATAATACGTGTAATAAATTACATGATAAATAAACATTGGAAAACTGCACGCAATTATTATAATCGATGATCGTTCATTCATCGGGCGTGAACATTCAATAGAGCAAGCAAAAATAAAAGCAACATACACAAAACGCTATACGTGATATATCTATCTCGTAAAGACTGAAGAGAGGCGTCGATGGGAAGGAGAGTACGAAACGAATTCACTCTTTAATCGTCAAACAAGTCATAAGCTAATGATTTTACAAACGTAAGAATCTGCGTAATGAATTACGTTAGAAATAAACGTTGGAAAAATCCACACAATTATTGTAATCGATGATCGTTTATTTATCAGACATGAACATTCAATAGCACAAACAAAAAAAAGCAATATGCACAATATATATATATATATATATATATATATATATATATATATATATATATATATATATATATATATATATAGTAAAGACTAAAAAGAGGAGTCAATAGGAAGGAGAGTACGAAACAGTCCCGATTACAAGTGTGCGCGTAACATTAGCGTATGTCGACTATGGAACTAATTAATTTACATTATTTGTTATTTATTTATTAGCTGCAGAGGTAACGGCCCGTAATCATTATTTCTATCTGTTACAATTAATTTATATATTATAATTAAAAAGGTTAATAATTAGTTTTCAACTTTGTGTAAACAAAGCAATCTTTAATTACCGTTACGATGCTTTATTAAAATTGCTAAAACGTAATCACAAAAAAGTAGTACTTTTTAGGTAGGTATAAAACTTTGTTTGCTGTTATATCGACTAGAAATTTTAACTTAAGTATTGATAAGCAGAATATTGAGCCCCTCATTATCTTGCGAATCTATCAAAGGCTGATTAAACAATACTTCACGAATATAGTACAGTAATTGAGTGCGAAACGAAATATTGTCCAATATGATTCAAGGCTAGCTTAGAATTTTTTACATTAGCTATCTTAAATCGATCGCTCATTAGCAACTCAAAACACACAAACAACGATCGAATCTGATTTCTCGACGTTATATCTCGAAATTATATATCATGACATTGATATTATTTTTTTTCTAAAAACATGTTCATAGATATTCTATCAGTTTTTCATTCTTTCGAAATGAGGCTCTCGATGAAATGAAATATTTAGGAAATTTTTGTGCGAAATTACAAATGTAAAAAAAATATGCGACAACAATATTCTATCATTAACTATTCTTTATCGGTACACGCGTTCTTCTTCATTATAACGTGAGTTCGTTAATAATTAACTTTTGCATAGGATAAAGTAGGAAAGATATGATTAATAATCGATATTTAAAAGGGTGATTAATAATCGGTGCTCACAAATATCAAAACTTTCGTAACTCATTGCGGTAAATAAACGCAAATGTTACATCGTAAAATTAGGAAATGCTAATAATTTATGTATTACGACTCGATGTAACTTCGCGATCGAAGTTATAATACCTACTCCGTATGAAAATAAATGTATACGTGCAATGTGTTTACGTATTTATAAAAAATATTGCATGTAATACATAAGTATACATAGGTGTATGTATTTGTAACAATTTTAATAATTTCATAAATAATGCTTTTACACTCCTGTACATACTATACATGTAGATATCTACATATATTATATAATTTTTGTTTCCGTCTAGGAAATCGTTTATCTTGAAAGTTGACGTTCTCGAGCAGACGTCGAGGAATGTCCAAGAGAAGCATTAAGGATACCAGCCACATCTGTGCAATCCGCAAAAGCCGACTATATTTTCGTGTGGCCATTTATAACTGACCAGTTCCACTAGCCGCGACTACTTAGTGGCTATTTTACAGTGGAAAAGTGGCCCGTAGGCTGGACACAAGTAACGGTACGAGGGGAGGGAAGGATGAGTTCAAAAGTTCACATGAAAAACAGCGTCAGGAAATTGCTAGGAAATGGCTGGGAGCGAATGGTCACCCTTTCGACGCTCCTCGTTCCATTTCTCGTCCTTATAATAATCTAAATAGCTCGAAGAGAATCCTTTAAAAGAGCTGAGCCGGTTGTTAGATTTAAAAAATGTCGACGGCTACTCACCAAACAAGCTTGATGTCGGTGCAGGAAATTAAGACCACTCCCTTTCTCGCCTACGTCCTTCTACGAATTTATTTTCTTCTAATCGTTCCTTCTTATCCGTTCGTCCATGAGTAAATTTGTATACACCGGTGTTTATTCTTTTTACCTTTCTCAAATATTTAAACTCACGCATTAAATCGTAAATGTGTACTTTAGAAGTGAAAAATTGAAGTTCTTTCTCTATCTCTTTTTCCTTATCTTCGTTTAATATCCTTGCGAGACTTACGTACTTTTATATGTTCCCTTTCAGAATGAAAACACGTGAGTGAATTAGGTATTCTCGCGGACTTCGAGTAATATAAGGAATTTGAATGTAATCTTGTTTATCTTGAAGCTTCCAGATTTTAACTATAGCATGTAAAGATGAGAAGATGCAATCGAATTGACTGTCTGAACCCTTGGCAGACTTAGTAATTCGTGAAATCGAAGAGTTTCGTGAAGTACGATTTTTTCCTCTCATGTTTATGCATTGAAACGGGGTTGTACGATTTACGTAAGACAGTAAAGCTGAGATTACAGCAGGAAGGATATTGCAGAGCTTCCATCGTAGAACCGATTCCTTTTATCGTAACTAAGGTTTTTACGTTGGAAACCCTCCCTTTCTCTGCAAAAAAACTGATTCGTAGAAGGTTGTAACTTCGACTTTCAAAGTTTACCGTCTTACTTTTATATCTACTCATTTTCTCGCAGTTTATAAATAACCTAAAATTTGGAAATTCCTGCAATGAAAATTTTTTGCTGATATCATTTGTTCATTACTTACCATAACGTAAAAATAGTGATATAATTTTGACGACAATGCTTGTGGAATTTTCAATTTACGTCAATAATCGATTATTATCGAGCGTTATACGGATCAATGAAATGTCACTGAACTTATTAATGAGATAACAAAAGTGGCAATCGTTCCTAAAGAAGTTAACCGTTGTCCTCAACGAAAAAGAGATTTAATTAATCATCACGATCATTATTAACACCAATAGTGGTTGATCAAAAATTCACACGTTTGTCAAATTCTCACTTCAGAATAGTTGGATTTTTAATTTTCTTTACGTCAAAGTTACTCCTCTTGTAGACGTCAGCACATTCGTCCCTTTGCCTTATTTGCTCGTATGAGGAAAAGACATGAGATTGCCAAGGGGGATCAATTTACAGTAAAAAATAAAAAGAAAGAGAAAGAGAGAGAAAGAGAGAGAGAGAGAGAGAGAGAGAGAGAGAGAGAGAGAGAGAGAGAGAGAGAGAGAGAGAGAGAGTAAAAAAAGAAGGAGGCCTGTAAAGCGGAGACCAACACCGCAGCTGTGAAACAACTCAAACGTATAAAGAAACGACAGTGGATATAACGCGAAAACGCGTTTCCTGGCGGAAATAATGTGAGTAAAGCGAAACTTTATCCTTCCTCGTGCTCGCTTCTCTTTCCTCTTACTGTCCCTTTCTCACATTCTCTCTCTCTCTCTCTCTCTCTCTCTCTCTCTCCTCTTTCTCTTTCTCTTTCTCTCGTTTTCTCTCTTTCTATCCCTCATCCAATCTCCCCGGCACAATTTTCCTTCTTTTGCTTACTACAGCCGAGGTAGTCTCTTGCCTCTCATCGTTTCCTTTTTTCTTAATAACCCACGTAGCTGTCTCCCAAGAGAGAGAAAAAGAGAAGGAGATAGAAAGAAAAAGTCATAGGTAGAACATCCTAACGTTGAAATAAGAAACAAAATAATCCACCGTGCCTGGACTTTTAATACTGAAAACAATCTTACACGTGATCGTAGAACTTTAATACTAGGATGTTAAATTGCCCGATAAGAGTCTCTTTTATTATACTTTACTTACATCTAATGAATTTATGTTTTTTTATCGCACTGAACGTACAAATCGTTATTTTTCTCTTCCTCCTTCTACTTTTTCTTCTTTTTATTTTCTCATTTTCCCGATAAAAGTTCTTCAAAAGCTGAAACTCGATCCCAATTATATCGAGTACTGAATCACAATTTTGTTTGAATAAATTACCTTATAGAACGAATGTATTATATTAATCTGTGATACTTATGATTAGTCTTTTTCGAAATGTTATATATTCCATTCGATTATATCGATCGTTTCTTTTCATTCGTTTTCCCAATCGAGTTAAATATAATCTCTTAATTGGCAAGCGATATCCTAAAACAGCGTCTAGTCAGTGGTCTACGATAGTTTCATCTAATTCGTCGTAGCGAAGACGCTCGAGCCACTTTCTGCTGGTGGAGATAGTGGTCTACGAAAGCGTAGCTTCCACCAGCAGTTGCTTCTAGGTTGCTAGTCTCTCTTTCTTCCTCTCTCTCTCTCTCTCTCTCTCTCTCTCTCTCTCTCTCTCTCTCTCTCTCTCTTTCTCACACACACACACACACACTGTTTATCTTTCTCTCTCTAGTCGTGTTCAAAATGGTCAGCTGGACCCTCCTACACTAAATCACGACGCTGCCGCAGATCCAATTATCAAATTGTCCAGCACTTCAGCCTAGTCAAGAGAACCATAGAGATGGCGTGAAACGACAGAGGAAAAGGGAAGAAAGGAATAGAGCTGAAGGAGATGCAACGATGTGCTTCGAAGAAGAACGTACGTTCCCTGCTGCCGTCGAGGTGGTAAGTCCAAGTACCACAGAAGCACTAACTAAGGGAGCAATAGATCCTGCGAGGCAAAACCGCGAAAGACAGGACGACGTTAGCGGCTAAGATTTATCACTTAAGCGACTTCGCCGAAGGGGAACGATATCCCTTAGGACGAACTGTCTCTTTCGCTCTCAAACTCACTCTCGCTGGAATATGCACATCCATGTAATAGCACTGATTTTCTCTTTAGATAACCCGATCAATCGATAAAGTAATTCTAGAAGGTTCTCACTGATAAATATCAAAGACTAATCTTCAATAAAATTGTAATAAATCGTATTTTATCATCTTTAAGGAAAAATCTTCGTTGCGAAATAATGACAAGTATTTTCTTAGTACTATTAAATTCATCGTTATCAAATAAAAAAAAAGAATTTATAAATCGAAAGTGTAGCGTGACAGACTTTAATTCGAAGAATTTTCATTCCGATAAAATAGTGAAGACACGAATACAGATCTACGCACAAATAATAGAGAAAATTAATTTCTTAGATGTACGAAAAGCTAAGAATGGTAAATCGTGCGACGATGACTGTCGACAAATCGTATTTCTTCTCCCCTAAAAGGCGTTTATGCTAATACTATTATACGTAACACGTAATGGTTTCTTACGGTTAACGGAAAGGAGCTGTTAGCTCGGAAATGTAAAACGGAAATGCGTGCTAAAGGAACCCCGTGTTAGGCAAAGGATATACGTACGTATATACATACTTTTAGCACGCGATCCTGATTCAGACGTTACCCTTATACACGAGTTTCATTTACTATTTACCACACATGATCAAAGTCAGCTTTATACTTCCATCTGTAAAACAGTTTAAATATTATAATAAAGAAATGTTCGTATACCTTAATCTAGTATGTTACAATAGAACTAAGAAACTAAAAATCTTATGACGAGAGTCATCTAACACGACCAATGTTCAATCATCAATCGTTTCTTAAAGCGCAAATAGAATCAGTGAATGATGTTCTCGTTTTATCTATTCTTCGAAAGCGACCTTGAAACACGTTACATGTTCAAGTCAAGTCACACATTACAAACGAACGATCTGTAAAGTGTATGCGTAACACGAGTGTACACAACAATTTCTTTCATTGCTCAAGATAACCTTCAATTATTTCCACATATTAAACGTATCTTGTCGATATTTCTGTTTATCAATTATATATCTACATAGATATGTGTCATTAACAAAATACATATAAATGAGTATTTAAATATAATATAATAAATGCAATAAATATATGCGTTCGATAAACTAATAGTCAATTCTAAGAATTGAATTAATATATTAAATAAATAAGAGAAAATCAATGAGAATTTATTTTATATAGAATCTAATATAAATAAAAAAGAAAATTTTTTCAGACATTATTGTTGATTAATATTTATCTGAGAAATTCCAGTGATGCACAGCGAGTGTGATATTTCCGGCGTTATCTTATTTTTGATAAAACATTTTCCTCCTGAGATTTGGTTACTAAGTACGTCGTATTCTCAGTCAGATTTTCTTCTCGGACAAAGGTCAATATGAAATGCAACTATAAGATTGTTTTGAGCAAGCAATAAACTGACAATGATTCGATTTCTTGAGGAAAGATAGGAAAAAGTGAGCGAAAAAAGATAAATTCTCGACCGCGGTCGATGGTTTCATCGGGCGACCGAAAATATCCGAACGAGGAGGTTTCTCCCTTGGGCAACGACAATTGAGTCAATTTAGAGAGCGGTTTTGATAGGTCGCCTGACATGTGAGCGCGTTACACGGCAGGTGTTCTGAAATATTACGCCCGCGTGCTACGCCAATTATCCCCGACGTCATGCCCGAAAGGCGTAATGGACGATTACAACCAACACCAAATCGCGACGCTTTTTTATTTGTCCCCATTTTAACGGAGTTCAGAGAAGCTACAAAGAGCATCGCCTGCATGCGTTTCTTATTCGATATATGAGAATTTCTTTTGCCATTATCTAACATATTCGCAAACTATCTATGACGATCTATAATTAATAAAATTACACGTAATAATATATATACCACATATACTCACTGAAGTTACACTATATAGTATTATTTATTAACAAAACAAAACTTTTTTTGTAATATGCTGTATAATTGTAATGATATTTATTCACTTACAAACGTTTCTTCTATTATGCACATACACACAGAAGATGATCATTCGGTGGTTGATTTGATACTGTTATTTAATCGTCTATTATATCTTTCAGCGATCTTTATTGATAAACAGAGGGCCGTCCCCGATTTGTAGAAATCAAAACATATACACGTACCATTTATATTTATATTGTATTATGTGACCATACAATGCATCGAATGTATATACATATATTCCAGGCCTTCCCCGATTATCAAAAATTAACTGAAGTGTGTTAAAAATAGACAGGTGCCTTTTAATTTATAGGCGATTATTTGTATATAGCAATGTGTTTGTAATCTGTTTCCTTTGATATTGCTTACCGGTAGTATATATTGGAGTAGGTATCAAAATTGGACATAAGTCGATAAGTCAAGGCAATAGAAGCAGTAAGTGTTTCAGAGTAAGTATAAGTATTCAAATTTAATATTTTTAAATCGTGAACTTATTTGACATATCTGTATTCAAAATCTTCTTTTAACAAGATTACCGATTGTTTTAATGCTAATCGTGTAATATTGTGTATAGAATACTATCAAGATGTCAAAAGTTACCTTTTTCCTACTGGTTATTACATTAATAATGTGCATCATTGTCCAAACTATTTTGGCTGCACCAACCCTGCAAGAGAACGAAGAAGGACAATTGGCCGGATGCGGTCACCAGGCTGCTCACGTTAGTAAACTAATTATTTCCATTAATTATTTCACTTTTAATATACGTTTCGAACATTTTTAATCACGATAGAAATTTGTATTCTATTCATTACTCTTTGTGATCAATTTATTTTAAAATCGAACAAGCAAGACTGTACCTTTTTTTTACATTCGTAAATATTTGAGCAAACTCGTATTTATTCAATTACACTTTATCTCTTCGATCGAGTCACCGCTGTTTACGAAGTAAACGTTTGAATGAATAGAAAGTAATGAATACGTTCGTCGAAAGCTATAAAGCTACAAATAATAATAAGAAAATTCATCTAAAATATTTTTATTTTTAACGTTTTAGTGTAAAAGCAACTCAGACTGCTGCTTCTATCTGAGGTGTGACAGCTTTACTAAATTGTGCGTGCCTTAGGAAGAACAGATTAAAACAGAGACATACACACACATAACTGGACATGTTGACTAATCTAATACGATTGATAACGTGTTATTGATATTGCTTATTAAAATACATAAGTGTACAATTATTATTATAAGAATGTAAAATAAAACAATATGTTTAATATCAATTACGAGTAAGCTTATTTCATTTAACCTTATAATTATCTGTCTTTAATTTTTCTTATTAATATTTGTTTCGATAGATACTAATATAGCATATACAGTTCCCAATCTACCTGCTTAAACCTTGACGAAAGCATTTGAACTACGTTGACAAATTTGAAATATCCGTATCGTATCACAACATAAGGATTTACAAAATGATCCGCTTAACTTAGTAGGTCAATTTATCAATGCACGAGTTACGATTAAAATTGTATCTTATACGATATGATTACCAATGATATCGATTCAATACGTATTTGTGTTTTTTATTTTTGGTCAAGATGCGTTAAAACCGTTAAAGTCCGAATAAGATTTAATAAAGCCTTTTTCAATGTTTTGATAAGGTATTATAAGAAAAAGTAAAAAACTGACTCGATAAAAACCACAAAATTAAAATTATCTGATCAATAAAATAAAACGAACTTAAAAGGCTTCTACTACATAATCCCTATTTATCTGATCGACGATATATAATTCCGGCTATTACTACGTGAATGAAAATAAATAGCACAAATATCATTAAACACGTTTAAATAATCAATCGGGATATCTGTGTTTCATGTAATCCGACAATCGCAAGAGTCACATTTAAATCAATGCAATAATATTTGCTTGGTATACGTATGCATTCGATAGAATAAATTTTCGTTTAAACGTATAAATTGGAGTATCATCATACTAATCATTTATACGTATCACATTAAATAAATAAATTAATGACGTTTTAAATATGTAATACTTACATCGATCAACCATAAAATTTACGATTATTATATATTGATATTCAAATGTATATCATTATATATAGAAAACCTCGGCGAATGTATGATCAATGTATAAGAATTGTATTGTTCATTCCGAAATAACACTGCTTTACGATACCGAACGATAGGACCGCAATCTCAGTAATATCATCATATGATTCCAAATCGCACACTTATTTTTCTTAGTCACAATGTATGAAAATATTTTCGATACTGCACTATCAGCGAGTGAAGCAAATACACAAATATTTTTTACGTTCAAGATATTATCTATTTACAGGATATAAATAAGATAACGTTGTTCTCGTTCGTGTATCAATCACTTGTTTGAAAGGTATACTTAAGACATATATATACCAAATAATATCATTGACCAACTAAAATATTTATATTTTCTATCAAAGAATTGAAGTAATCTTTTTAAATAATTGAAATAAGCGTTCCTTAGCTCACAATTAGATCATCGATGGGCAAACATCATGCGAATCTTATCAAATTATCAAGATGATTGGAATTTCAAGAATAGTCGTATTATTTTCGCGAGTACGGCGCGATAGGAGGTAATTTATGTACGTTAAAAAAATGAATGCAACGTTTATATAGCTTTATTTAATATATTTATACATACAGCAGGTATATAATATTTTACGATCGATAAACCTTGATAGATGATAATATTGTCAGAAAAATAGTACGGTAAACAATGTTTTTTTTTTTTCTGTGAAAGATATCAAGGTAATGCTCTACATTAGTTAATAACACACAATTTTATCATAGATTGTTTATAAAGTCACACTATAAATATGTCATGCTAACGCTAGAATGGTTTAGAAATCTTGTGACACATTTCCGAGTGAAATCTGAAAGGTGAGATAAAGTATAGCTCTAGTATGTAGCTAAAGTATTATACTTTGTACTTTATCTGTACTGATTAATTAATTCTCATTCTTTAATAAGTTTAATTATTTTCATAATTAATTGGTCGTATTTATTTTTTCAGAAAATTGTTTAAAAAACGAAATGACTAAGCTTTTATTGCTTCTTTGTTTTGGTCTCTTGACATTGACTTGTGTCATGGCTTGTTTACAACCAGGCCAGCCAGTAAGTATCTTTCTATTTGTGAAATAAAATTGTGATGATGAGTTATATATTGAAAAAAAAAATTAATTAATTAACAAATCTATATGAAGTTTTAAAGAACATATGTGCTATTATACGACCACCCATCATTTTAATTTTGCATTTCATTTTTTACAGTGCTCCAACAGTAACCAGTGCTGTGGCTTGTTGGTATGCAACCCCTGGGCTAATCGTTGCACAAAGGGTGGAAACTGGCCATTGGGTGACGCTAACAGTGGTGGCAACCAATGATCACAATAAGTTTACTGACATTTCAACATTATTTCGTAGGCCTACAATCAAATGTTCATTTTTTGCCAATTGATCATATACAATTACTTCTTTAACTTGACATATTGTTTAATTGAAAAAAAATATATGTATTATTAAAAGCAAATTTTATTTTTAATCATATTATTCACCATGAAAGTTTCGTCGATAGTACGATATAAAATCTTTTTTACCATAGATTAATCCAAGATCAAATGATATCACCGTAAAAATATTTGCTTTTCGATTTCTCATTTTATAGATATGATATTAACGTCTGAATAAAACATAAAGCGTAATATCCTAATGTTAATACAAAAAAAATTAATTCTCTAATAAATTAATAATTTTGAAGGAATTTATACAAATGAAGTTATGATTATTCAACCCAATATTCTTATTACGTATTTATTATCATTAAGTCTTTAGAAAGACGCGAATAATTAATAAATCAGCTATTCGACGAATGTTATTATAATTATAATTGTTCTTCATTTTAAAAATACATTTTTACGGATGTGTGCTCATACATTATGAATGTTAAGTACACGTATTGAAGTAAATCAAAGTAAAAGTATACATATGCATAAATTTCAAGAACTTATCTTAGCATGTAAGTACTCGTTTTATTATACATATCAACTCATCAGGTAGAAATGCATATTCTCTATTGTTCAATATATACGTTATATTATACAATTAGTTAACAAATTAGTATGGCCGTTGATTCTTCAACGTTTAAAATGAAGATTAACAGATAAATAAAATTTCCTGTATATAACAAATATGCGCAGGTAGATATTCGGTTACGTATTCTTTTTATCAGCTTACGCCAAGAAATCGTATAAATACTAGGTTATCGCCGTTTAGAAGTTAGTAAGTCATCATCTTTCTAAATAAGATTTATAAGTAACTTGTGCTTCTTACACGCGATGCTATTTTAACATTTAACACGACAGTATATTAAGGATTTATTATTTCCAACTATTTATTATTAATTATTATTTATCAAATATTATTATTTCCGATATACATTTCGATTTATTATTATTACTATAATTTCATCTTATAGTTTCGAATAAAAATTTTATTATTTTGCGTAATATATTTTAAACTTCACAATTTCAATTAATTTATATGTACATCGAATATTTTTTTTTAAGGACAAAAAGAGTTTATCATAGAGTAACCATGCAAAAATTCGTCTTTCTCGCTTTCCTCGTTGTTATTGCATTAGTTCACGCTGTGTCTAAATCTGAAGAATCAGAGGCTGCATGCAGTCCGTGGCTTGGATTTGTAAGTTTGCTAATAATTAAGCTTTGACAGTTATATTTATTTATTTACGATCTTTGTTGAAAATTAAAGTGAGAATTGTTTCAAAACAAATAGTAGCAATTAAATTTAATAGACAAGTTTATTAAACAGTATTTCTTTTTTACAGTGTCAGGTTTACTCGGACTGCTGCCGTAACCTTGAATGTCTAACTTACATGGCTAAGTGCGTTCCAAAACATGGATTGATTATTCCTGGTGCAGATACCAGACCTATCGGTCCACCACCATACGCACCAATCCCATAAAATATTTTCGTTCAATAAGCAAGCCGTGTTATACTTTCTAATTATCTGAAAATCAAATGTATCATTGTGGTTCGCAGTGAGTCAATGAAATTAACGGTCGTATAACTTTATGAAAATCGTTGAAATAAACCAATTTTATTGAAAATAAAAACTTTATTCATTATTTAAACTTTTCAAAATTACAATATGATAAAATAAAAAAATATAATACAAATAAGATATTCAAAAAAATCGATATCGTTACTAATTTTGAAACGCGTATATTATGAATATTTCATCTGAATTACAAAAAAGTGGAATCACTTAAGTTATTTAAAAAGACGTAAAATATAAACATTTACTCATTATCGCAACATGATAACAGCATCGATATACTCGATGATGGATAAAAATCGTACTGTTGTGTATTTCTTTCTCTTTTCTCCGACTACCGTTGCGAAATAAAAGAGCAATAACAGTGTGTGACTCGATTTCTTCCTCTGTTATTTCCTGTCAAGCGAATTAAAGAACAAGAGGGCTTTGTGGATAGATCAATGGAATGTACGAAGCGTGCAATATGCACTCGATAGAATATCGGTGCAAAAGTCAAAAGGCACTTGCCCGTTTCATACCGTACGGTGCAAAAAGTGAAGACACAGTCGATATAAAATCTCGAGGAAAAATAAAATTTTCATTCTTGCACAATGATCGATAGAGAATGGTATTCGTTAATCATCCTTTTTTTTATTTAATTGTACAAAAATATAACCGACTATTATTTTTTATGTACGATATAAATTTAATAAAGTAACAAAAACGATTTCTTAAAGCAACGGTATGAAAGTTACATTATATGTTTCAAAAAACGATAACAAAAGTAAGATAACAGGGTCATTTTTCATTTAAAATGACCCACGAGCCTAAACTCGCTCGTGAATGACTCATAAATGCTTCGAAGAAATCGTCGAGATTCGTAAAGTCACCGTTTCTCCTACTTCCACACTCTGTATATATATATAGTTTGAACAGAACGACGAAGGAAGGTAGTCGAGGTCGAACTCTCGAGAAGATATCTGTGCGACGGAATCTGTGCGTAGTTTACATTTCCTTAGCAAATAATAAGCCCATTGTAAGTATCAAGTGATAGAAATATAAAACTATCTCTTTAATCTACGGATTGCGTTGATTATTGTTACATATTTACATCGATTGTTTCGTTAAAAAGAAGTGAATATTTTAACTGAAAGTGATCTTTCACATTATATTTTTCGAAAAGATCGAAATGCCGTTGTGACATACTTTCTCTTCACATATTCGCACGTATACGTGTCGAACAATCGTCTTTTACTTATTCCGATAGCTACGTAACGAAGAATAAACGTTTTAAAGTGGATTAAACGGCATACATGCTCGACCATGAATGTGTAGTCTTTAGTCACTAGATCCTTTATTCAAGAACGAGTCAGGGCAACTGGTAATGATTCATTTATCTACACACCTGTATATTCGTTGATATATATCGCCTGTGGGTGTGTTTTTTTGTGTGAGCGTATGTATGAGTGTACGTGCGTGACGGTTCTGTGTTTCACGAATATTTCTTTTGATCTTTAAAACCTTGAATAAAATTCTTTGTGAAAGATATTAAAGTTAGAAATGCCGAAACGGTAATACAATTATTCATTAGCACTATAGTTAAAATCTCACAATAAAATGATATTTTGAACTAATGATAATTTACTAATTAGATCACAATGTTTTTGTTACAGAGTTCTGAGAAACAGCGAAGATGTCGAAGTTCATACTGCTCGTTTTTGTAACTCTTCTTGCTAGTACACTTATCGTAGCTGCTCCCGATAACTCACGCTGCGGTCGGCACGGTGACCCCGTCAGTACACATTTACATACTGCCTATTTTCTTGCTTTGTCGATCGTTTCTCATGATATCTCTCTTTCTCTAGTCTTACGATTTTTTCTCGTTTATTTAGAAAAAAAAACCATACATATTATATACATAGATATTTCAATTTATGTTAAAATCTATTTCACATAACGTCCTTGAGTCCGTGTTTCTATACACAAGGACGTTTTAATAGAAATGATATACCATTACCTATTTATTGAATTAAATCGTACTGTTATTGATTATTTACCTTGGATTTTCAATATTTTATTCTATATACTATATTATCAAAATGAAATCACAAATTAGAAATTCTAATCGTGTGAATTCACCGCATTCACGCATCTTAATAAGTTTAGATCTTTAGTATTCAATGATAATGATATATTGACTTTCACCATTTAAATGTGCGAATTTTCTCACCGATACGAATGAAATTCGCTTGTGTTACTATACGTTATTACGTAGAACGTCAATAAAAGAAACATTCTATCATTTCTTGAAAGTACCGCCAATACAGTCTTATAACGGTGAAAGGAGAACAGAATATATATATATATATATATATATATATATATATATATATATATATATATATATATATATATACGTTATATATTTCTAAATAGCTAAATAACTAAATAAATTAAGTTCTAATTATATATATATATATATATATATATATATATATATATATATATATATATATCGCTTGTTTACAAATCGTAAGTGAGAGCATGATATATTTAGACAATTCTGATTCTTTTCACGCAAATTACTTTTAGTAATTAATATAATTGTATTGACTAATATCCTATTGTTTACAGTGCGTGGTTGATCGTGAATGCTGTCAAAGCATAAGATGCAATGCACAGGCGCATAGATGCCAAGTGATTATAACCGCCGAGGAACTAATGGCGCAAAGAGAACGAATTTTGGGCAAGAAAGCAAAATCTTATTGATTAACTATTACCTCTTTCTGATCGTGCAATCATGACAGTAATAAAAACTAATAATTTTTCATTTATATAAAGATATTTACTGAAATTATATGGAGTTATAGCATAATGAAAATGTAAAACAAATTCATCTTTAATTATAACGAAACAAAAATATTTAGAATATGTAAGTTGAAAAATAAATACTATAAATCGTAAGTATATGAAAGATCTACATATATTAACATATGCAGCTTTTAAATATATATCGATACTATAAATTGAAAATAAAGGAGTAATTGACAAAACGATGAATGAAATTAGTAAGCTATTTCGATTGATCAATTTGTACAAAAATATAAATACATACTCGTGTCTTTTCTTACAGAAAGTGGGGAAATATGAGAAACGAAAAAAAAAGAACGTAAGAAATAGACAGATTTATCGCTAGAAAAATTTAACCGGATCTCCTCGAATCACGTAGCTCTTCCCAACGTTTCTCGTCATTTTCCCTAACTATAGTTATGGCATGGTGAGCATTCAAATCCGCTATCTCATATCTCGGTTTACCGTACGCTCGTTAAAAGGCGTATCTTCGTCCGATAAAAAGACTTAGGTGGTATATAGCGAACCGCTACACGGACTAAAAATCCCAATGAGCTCGACATGTTGCCTACGTGCGAAAGACAGGTAGACTATGCCTACGTGTGTGAGAGAAAGAAAGAGAAAAAGAGAGAGAGAGAAAGAGTCGCTTTAATTGCATCGACTTATCTCTTGATAAGCTCAACGTAGAACCTTGCCATATGGTAGATTCGAAATCATCACTCTAGTCGACAATTTCCTTCGTTTACAACTACCCACCTACATACACACGCACACACACACACACACACACATACACACCACACACCACACCACACCACACCACACCACACCACACACCACACACCACACACATATATATGAACATGATGTGATGTATCTTTGAATCTAAATACGTCGAAAAAACGACGTATACGTTAACAACAACACAATTACCATGACGCACTTATTTTCGTTTTAAGATCGTTAAAAGGAGATTCGAATACAATGGAAAATGTCGAACGAATACATACCATTTTTCCTTATATTATAGCTTTCGTTTTCTTTTTAAATTAACCTATGTAAGTTATCGTATATGATCGATTCCCTCACGTCCACTAGAAATAAGATGCATTATTAATGTCTTGAAGTATTTATCAATAATTAATCACTTAATATAAAAAAAAAATTATTTTTACTCATAAGAAGATAAAATAAATAAATTCTCAATTTAAATTATTGCGATGAAAGTAATAATAAGTTCGTTAATTTTATATCCTCTTGAGTAGTGTACGTAATCGATGAAAAGACGAAAAGTCTAAAATTTCTCGGAAAATTTTTACCGTCGACCGTCTAATGGCTACACTTCGACCGGTCGAGGAGCTTTTCAGAGATTTTGGAAAGTAGCCGGACTTTGATTCAAAGACCAAAAGCTTCTTCCACTCGTTATACGACATTTTCATTGTGTTTCAATCTCATTAGCGCCGGCTTAAAGTTAAGCACCTCGACTCTTTTACTTTGGGCTCGTCTGCTGTTCGTTGACCACCATGAACTTTTTAACGGACATTCGTCTTTTCTTCACAAGGTATGTGGCTTATAGAAAGAATACGAAATATACGTAATCTAAAGTAGGAAGAATATGTATATGTGTATATTATATATATACACACACGTGTGTATATATATATATATATATATATATATATATATATATATATAATATAAAGCGATATAAAAAAGCAGAATCATGAAAGGGTTGATTCAAAGAAGTTCATCGAGAAAAAGAAGGAAACTTCTCTGAGAGAATGATTAATTAAATCGATTATTCACCCTTTACCAATTCTCAGTAAAGTTATAATATAAATATATAAATCCAATCATGTTTTTTCTCTTAGACAGATCCTAGAATATTACAAAATACCGTTTTTATCGATGTTTCAAAAAGAAAAAGAGAACTCTGCACGAGATCTGTAATAACGATAAAATGATTTTACTATCTCCCTATGAATTATGATAATACAATAATGTCCACTAACAAAAGAATACGTACCGGAATACATAGTGTTATTTCATTCGTCTCTAAAAACGAAAGAATATTTCGACATATTATTTTTAAGCGCAACAATTGGACGTACGCATTTTATAAATTACGGCAATAGATCGATTAAAAAGATATTTTTCAGATCGGTACTCTTTATAAACTCGACGATGCTCTCCACATTTTTTTTTATCCTTGTTCAAACAAGCCAAAGGTAATGTTACATAAGGAATCGTAGTCTTTTAGAAAGTATGAATAAAAATTTGATTCTTTTCGTAACGGTAATATCGACGTTATTTCTCATCAATTATACTAACTATCACGATTACAATATTTGAAAACGTCGATAACATAAAAAGAGTCCTATCTACTAGCGCATAAGTAAAGGCGTCACCCTGCAAATATTTGCTCCGTGTCCCTTATCTCCCTCCAGCTTAATTGCCATATGGTATCCCCAGGCACGACATAAGGTATCTCCCTGTCTTACGTGGACGTTACAAAAGCATGAACCTTTTTAAGATAGAATAATAATGATAATCGATATTTAAAATCAAAGCTTACGATTTTAACATAAGAACTACATAGGTCCTATTTCTTGCCATACACGTATCCGTCTTATCTATGTCAAATCGCTCTCTATGAAAGATAATTATTAATAAGATAATAAAGATGATTTGACAGAATCGAATAAATCGACAAATATTTGAAGCTAAGAAAGACAAAGTTAAGGAGAAAAGTAATGAAATCTTATCTTGACGATCATGCTTAAAGCAAAGGACAACGAAATAGAGAAAGAATGAGAGACAGAAAGAGAGAAAGAGAGAGAGAAAGAGAGAGAAGGAGAAAGAGAAAAGAAAATAGACAAATCGTTTTTTCAAAGCGTCAATTCGTCACACTTCTTCCAAGCATTCGCCGACGTTTCTCTTTCGCAAAGTGCGAAGGTGTGCGAAGTATAAGAAGAGGAAGGAGGAAAAAATTAATGAAAAAAGAGAAGAATGACAGGTGGACCGAATCGCATTCAGATGAAATAAACGGGCGCCATCGACGCACTTGAACCGGCACACTAAAGTCGTTCTCGTGCGAACAGGTATGAACGCGAAGAACTGTACCATGTTGAGACTCGGGCCTGGATTCGGGTAGGTTCGAAAAAAAAAGAAGAAAAATATACCAACAGAAGGAGAGGAAGAGCAGGAACAGAAAGGACAGAGGACGAGAAAGAGAGAAAAAGGGATGGGAAAGAGAGAGGGAGAAAGAGAGAGAGAGAGAGAGAGAGAGAGAGGAAGAGAGAAACGGAGACAAACGGTAAGCCGAGGGAAGCACTCGAGCCGAGTCGAGTATCTCTCTTGGAGGTTCCTTTCAAGTTCTCCAGCGATGAGGCAGTGGAGGCAGGTCCCGCGAGTCCTTCAGCGCTTTTAAGCTCGTTCTCGTAAGAGAACAAGAAGGTAAAGCTGAAAACCAAGAGACACGTTGATTCTTGCAACGATGAGAGAGAAAGAAGGATAGCGAGATATCGAGAAAAAAGAAAAATAAGAAAAGAAGAAAGAAGAGAGCGAGAGAAAGAGAGAGAGAGAGAGAGAGAGAGAGAGAGAGAGAGAGATATTGCAGCCGCGGATGGTGTAGAAGGAGCTGAGCCAAGAAGAGAAAAGAGAAGAGAGAAGAAGCGGAGAAAAGCGAGCAAAATGCTGGCCAAGTAGGCGGCCCGTGCCCATAAACAGGCGCGCGGCACAATATGAAAACATTGTCGAGGGTAAAGCCGCTGGGCATACAGCAATGTGCTGAGCTTAGCTGAGCGCGTCCAAGCGCGCAAGTGGAAGTGGAAACGCGGCGGGCACTCGTAAGCCTGATCTCGCGCTCGATCTCTCGCACTGCTACGTCAGGACGTCAGGATTTCAGCTTGCCAGCTCTCTCTCTCTCTCTTTCTCTCTCTCTCTCTCTCTTTCTCTCTCTCTCTATTTCTCTCTCTCCCTCTTTCTCTCTCTCTCTCTCTCTCTCTCTCTCTCTATTTCTCTCTCTCCCTCTCTCTCTCTCTCTCTCTCTCTCTATCTCTCTTTCTTGCTTGCTCGTTCGCTCGCTTGTTCGCTGGGATTCGCACGGCCCCGAAAAGTACCTCTTCGCGGCTCTCCGTAGAGAAAGGGGGAAAAGGACACCCCGAACAGCTCGGAATCCGAAGGAATAGGCAGATTTTTTCAGCTCAAATCCACCCTCGGCCTCACTCCTACCACCGCTTTTGCTACTCGACTTGGCGTTAATAAACCAGTCGCTAGTAGCTATCGTCTCTTTCGAATCACCTCCCCCCTCTTCGTCTTATTATGACCATATTTTTTTTAATTCTACGATTCTGTAGAGAACGATTTTAGAAGGATTATTTAATCGAATTTTTTCGAATAAAATTTGAGTCTGCTATTAAAAGATGTATTTAAATTGTCGTAGAACCCGAGAAGCTCGAGTGACGCATGCGCCAGAAGAGCATTCAAAGTCGATTGAAGTCGTTTATCGATGGACTTTTCTTATCAGCTTTATCAAAGAAAGAGTATGATAAGCGTGTGAGATATCAAACATAACGTAAGGTACATAAGAAAATGAAATAGATATCTTACATGGTGTATCGTTACTTTTCGTTGTTCTTGAAGCTTCGGGGAGTGACAAAAACGTAGCCTATAACGCAGAAAGACAGGAAGGATGAAAATGAAAAGGGCGTAACGTGGTCGCAACGACGGAAAACGTCGAAACGGTGGCTTCTTATAAAAGAGGGAAATGGGACTAGCCATTTGGGGCAAACTACCCCCGAGTATACTCACGCGAGCGATCTTATCGGCTTTGAGCTCCCTAGCTCTTAGTTTCACGTCGAAGCTACGTGCGCCCGCGTGCGACCGCGCGCTCGCTCACCTTGCGGGAAGAGACGGGGACTATCTCGGCTAGCACAATTGATTCCTTGCATTCGTTATTTCCCTGAGAGCGGACACACTACTGTCGTTCGATGACTTTCCGCAAGGTCCCTGGTTGATATCGCGTCAATTAAGTCCGTCATGGAATATTAATGAGTCGGCGTACAACCTATCTAGATCTGCTCGACGCGTTTACAAAAAAGAAGACGATTTTGAAATCAAGACAGGTCCCTTAGGACGCGTAGCGATCGCGATAATGTCAAAACCTACGTGTTCTATGTATCTACCTAGTACCCGTACGTAGCTATTTTTTCTGTGTCTTTACGGTTGCTTCGAACGACGTCGATTTTATCCAATGTGGATGTTTCTAATTAAAGCATTTATCATGCCCTTCGGCCTAGATCTATATCGCTTGTTTGATTCTTTTACAAAGTCATCTAACAAGTTCAAGTAAGTAATCATTAAACACGTCAAATCAAACTGTTTTACTTTTATAAGAGTAAAACTTTTATACTCCATAGGTAAATTCCTTTACATTTGACGTCATGAATTTAGAATCGTCCAGGGACAAGGACCGACGCTTAGACGTTTACGCCGAAGCATTTCCGAGGATCCGTTGGATTACACGGGCTCGGTCTTGCGAGTAACTCTAGTCGAACTTAACAGTCGGTTAAGTCCGAGGATAGTTCGGACCGTTTGACTAGTCTAGTTAGTCCGGAGGGCACGAAGTCCAAACGGTAAGCCACTTCGCAAGCTGCGTTATACGCCGATGGCTGAGACTCGTGCAGCCGAGGTCACGGAAATCTGCCAGTCTTATCTCGATTTGCATAAATTCATAGTTGCCAGCTTTGGGTATCCTTCGACCTAAGGATACCGCGAGAACTCGGCTCTTCTCCCTTCGAGAACGAAACTTTCTGGCTCCTAGCCATTATGGATCCGCGCGTGACCGTGTTTCTCAATGGCTCGCGGACATGGAACCCGAAGACCGATCTTATGAGGAATTTCTCCAGTTAACGAGAAGATTCATACAATTTCCTCGAAATATCAAAGAAGTTTAACGCTAATTGCTGAAGTAACAAATGTTAAAAAGCGACCAAATCGAGGCAACGAGAATATCCGCTTCGTGTATCCACGTTGACATCGTTTTCGTCTCTAACGTAAAATTATCAGTTATCCTCTGATCGTTTCGTGCCAAACGAGAAGCACCTCGACATTGCCGGAGAAGCGAGAATGAAAGCAAGAGAAAAGATAAAGAGAAAGAGAAAGATAGAGAGAAAGAGAGGTACGGGAGAGTCCAGTGTACGGGCTTTATGGAATTAATAAAATATTCACTCGGCAGACAGACGGCAAAGTAAGGCATATAATAATTTTCTGGCACGCCACCTTGTGTGTTGTCTCCGTCGCCACGGGTTGTACGTGACCGCTATCGCGGAATCAGATCAGAAAATGGCGCAAACCTCCGATAAATAAGATAAATATTGTAATGCGCCTTCCCGTATAGGAGGAGTAGTAGAGCTGCTACTAGTCGAGCCGCTACCATCGTCCCCGCGAAAAACTTTCAAAGTCGCGTGCACGTCCATCAGGCGAGCCAGGCGAGCCCTAATGTCGTGTTTCGCGCAAAACGCTGACGATTGGCCTGGTTCAAGGAGATTCGCTGAGTCGACCGAGTCGAACGAGTCGACCGTTATCGCGGCTAGCTCTTATCGCAGAGCAGAAGTCATTATTTGTCTATCGTTCGATCGTTCTCTTCTGTACTACACGAGACTCCTACGCTACCTTGCTACTCCGTGCAACCACCTTGTCAGCGGTCTAGTTCTCTCTTTTCCTATGCGTTTACCTTTATCATTGACTAGACCGATTATAGTTTAACCGATTATAAATCTACCGATTTCGTTTCTCGACTTGGCTCGATGATATTTTCCTCGAAGGAAGATTGATCGAATGTGACTGAGCGTGTATCCTCGAGTATTTTATCGGAATTACTATTCTCCTATCACTTTTTCGTTCCTTGTTTTTTCACGTCGTTATCACGCGATAAAGAAAGATTCGTCTATCGATAAAACATATAAAATCGTTATTTCATCATACGAGACGAACGACATCATGGAACTTTCCTCGCGCGACTGTTCTTTTTTCTGTCTGTCTGTCCCTCTTTCTCTCTCTCTCTCTCTCTCTCTCTCTCTCTCTTTCCTTTTACTTTTCTTTTTTATTTTTTATCAAAAATTTCGACAAAAATATAACTGCTTTTCAAATTACATGGTGGACGTAATAATGCATCCGCATACCTTGTGAAATTTTTGCATTAACATGCACTCATAACTCCTCCATATTTTCATTTTATTGAAATAAATAAATTATCGAATAAAAATCGAATTATACTTTATACAATAAAAATCGTGGTGAAACGTGGAATATAGAATACGAGTTTTAAAATAATTTGTAATGCATTCATTTGTAAGGCATTTCATTATTTTTCTGGTAAGAACGAAAATATTAGATGATTCATGCAATTCTATCTATAAGAACGTATCCAAAAAATATCTATTTTTCTTTTATATATATATATGTATATATATATATATATATATATATATATATATATATATATAAATCAGAAATATTATAGCTCGTTCCGGTATCATTGAAAGCAGGTTTTTATTTTAAACAGAACGAGTCCAAGCGAGGAGACGGCAGCGGCTACACGCGAATGGCCCCGAGAAGGCAACGATAATCATTAGACATAGATTCGCGTAGGGGTGACTGTCCGTTCCTCCCTTTTCCCGGCGGGCCACCCTTCACCCCGCACGGCTCCGTACTTATCCACCGAAATTCAGGGTTCCCTCGTCCGCAGGATGCAGTTCCGCTCGCAAACTCGAACTGCAGCCATGGGGGATGCACGGGGTGATGAGGTGGTGCAGTCGGTTGCCATGACGACCCATCGTCACTGGACACCCCTCGGCCCTCGTTTCACCTCCGTTTCTACCCCCATGCACGGAGATCCAGCGACTGGACAACATCGTCCCATGCAACGTAGAAGAGAGAAAGAGAGAGACGGATAGACAGAGAAAGCGAGACGGAGTGCAAGAGAGAAAGAGAAAGAGTAAGAGAGAGAGAGAGAGAGAGAGAGAGAGAGAGGAAGGAAAAGAAAGAGCGAGAGAGAGAGAGGAAGGAAAAGAAAGAGAGAGAGAGAGAGAGAGAGAGAGAGAGAGCCGAAAGCACTGCTCTCTTATTACATGCCTCTAGCTTCGTCGATTGCTCTCTCTCCCTACCATCACCCTTTACCCCAGCCTTCCCCTGAAGCTCGTCCTGTCGGGATACTCTCGTAAAACGGACTTCTCGAATACCGAAAGACGTACAAGAAACTCGGCTTTTCTGTTATTCGATTTTAACTATCTCGTATTTATCTTTCATTTTTTAAAGCGAATTGATCATCTTTTAGCCTTGATTGCTGACAGGAAATAAAAATTTATCCGACAAGAATTTATATAAAGATTAAAAATATTATGAACAAAGAGAAGGAAAATTTAGGTATAATGAAGCATTTACCATGTTAAAGGGAGATAAGTTCGGGAAAAATATTTCACTGTAACGTAATCTCTAAGATCGTAATGTCTTAATACACTACAGATGAGAATGCTGAGAAATGGTGAATAGGAGGACGAAGGACTATGGCACACCCTCGAGTTTCTGGTCACGCGAGAGACGACTTTGTGAACTCACCTCGAGCGGGGATAATTAATGAGCATCGAGGGAATGGAAGTATGCGTGTGCAAGTATAGTATTTTTAAATTTTCCAGCATTTCCTACTCCAGTATCATTTTGGTAGTTCGTGGGACGACGAAGCTGAACGAGCAAGCGAATGAAACAGTCGATATCGCACAGATAAGCTGGCCACGACTGTGACCGTCACCCAACTGAGATAGTCAAAATAGGAATGGATAACGTAACTTTCGAACTACTTTATAAAAAGCGCAGTTTAACGGAAGCGCGATTTACGAGATTGTAAAAAGGAAACACAAATATATACATACATACATACATATATACATACACACGCACGCACACACAGAAAGAAAGGTATATATGTATATATATATTTCTATATATCTCTTTCTATATGTCCCAGAACTATTGGACTCCGCAACCATGTTCGGTATACGAAACTTTTAACCCGTAATTCTCCGAAACGAACGAATACATCAAAGATACGAGTTTATGGTACACAAAAGATTGTAATATTCGTGATTAAAATTTTACTATATTTTAATTTTTCTCGAGCCTGCACAAATCACAATACATTATTAATACTTCTGCTTCTACGTTCTAAGTATCTATATTTATGAAAGAAATATTAAAAATATTATAACTATTTAGTTAGAAAGCAAAACAATCTTTTCCATCTTTTTTAAATAAATGACATATTGAAAATCTATTGTAATCATACGCGATATCAATTTCATTTCTGGGACAGAAAATAATTAAAAGATACGAAAACTCGAAGACGGACAGCTAAGAATCTCGTCAAGTTTTTGTCAAAGTCGATCTCGACATTTGTTTATTGTGCGATAATCTATCTGTTATGCGATGACTGGAGTCGTACTCCTTTGTGTTTGCGAATATAACTAGTAGGAGTAAGCGAAATCGATTGGTGGGATCGATCGGATCGATGAGAGAAACTTGTTGTGTGAACGATCGAATGAGAGGGTGACGAAAAGGGGGTAGCAACCCCCTTCATGTGTCCCGCTAGCACGCTGACCCTATTACCCATTTACACGAGCAACTGGCAGCACACAAATACATACATCGAGACGCGTTCTCTATACTATAGCGTTTGGTATAGGCGCGTGGACAACGCGAGCGCGTACCTTCGACGCGCCTCTCCGCATTCGATACGCACGTATTGGCTCCCATCGATACCGATCAAATACCAAAGATTCTGAGGCACGCCCGAGTGCACGTGCTCTTGAATCGAGGTGCCTGTTGCTCGTCACGTCGCTCCTACGAGAAATATTCCTGGCGTTTGTGTCTCGACACCCCTTTCCGTCGTCATTATTCCAAGTCCGCTTATGTTCTTTTTAAATTCTATCCTTTTCAATTCTAGATCCTACATAAATGTTTGATCGCGTTAAAAGCGCGATCTACGATGACTTAAACAAAAACTAGCGATATAATATCTGTATAATTTATTTAATAATTGAAGCATTAATTAACCTATTAACCGGTATTCATGTTCACTTGTATATCATTCCAATTAAAAAAAACATTATATATCCTAATTCTTTATTTTATGATTTATTTATTTATTTAAACTATTCTGTATCCATCCTAAACATCTTATTTTTAAACAAAACAAATTTCATATATATACCTTCGTTCACCGATCAAAAATCTTCCCTGGTTTAAGTTTCTCCGATTAAAGGAAGAAAGTTATAATACCAACGATAGAAAAATGATGCCTGTCGTATGTCTTTACGTTGTACAGGCACGCGTGTAGGCTCCTAAGAACCGCTTTACCGTCGTACAGGCTTGTCGAGTATCTTACCTTACTAAATATCGGAATGTATTGTAGAATTATTTTTCGGTGATTTCACTCTACTCACAACTATTACACCATAAAAATCTCGCGATTATCTTTAAAGCAATTTTCCGAATTTTTCGCGAGATCGTGATTTTCGTTAATAGTGGAAAAACAATCGGTTTGCTGCTTGTAGTACATTAAACTGTAGTACGATTGTATCAAGTGATGGTTCGATCGTTTCACGACATGCTCTCTCTCCCTCTCCCTCCTCCTCTCTTTCTCTGTCGCTCTCTGTCTCTCTCTCTCTCTCTCTCTCTCTCTCTCTCTATCTATCTTTCTCTCTCTCTTGATCCTATCGATTGACCGAGGACGCGTATTTATTGTCGCGTTGCATTTAAGCGGCCTAATGAACCGCGCCGGGGCAACGCATTCGCGCTGATGCGTGTAGGCGTTTATACATATATATGTATATGTATACGCACGTACACGTCGCGCCCCATACGATCCCGTGTTTATTTCCACAATCAGGCGAGTCATAATGCTATTATCAGAGGGTGCACCACGGGGGTGAACCACTGTATCCCACTACACCAATGCAGACGACCTACTGATACGGTAACCCTATTGAGAGTGTCCGTACACAGAGCTAACGTTTGAGAAGAATTACGGTTAGGCATCGAGCTCATTGATTTTCGTCCTTCCTATAAAAGCGATTTACTCTCTTGATTTTCTTTACAAGAGAAAAAGCGACTTTCTTATTAGTGTGTTGATGCAAACGAAATATATAAACGTGGACGTGCCCTAAGAAAGCTTATGCAATCGAAATGATCTCTTCCATTTTATAACAAATAGTAATAAAATATGAAGATATTCGATTGCTTGGAGAAATTGGAAAAAGAATTGATCATAAAATATACGATATTAAGAAATTACAAAAAGATTTTATTGAGATATATAAACAAAAAAATGAAAGTGCCGAATGCAATACGAAACGAAATTTGAAGGCTCAATTCTCAATCGGTCTCGGCATAATTGCTTGGATTTCATTCGATACGATATCGATAGAAGTATGGAGTTGATTTATAGTGACACTGTACCGTTGTTGCTGGTAATTTTATCTCCATCAAACGTTTTTCCAGGAAATCGAAGCCAAATGGGAATATTAATACCTCATTGTATTCTCGCGTGTTGCCGACACTTTTCCCGTTGCGCGCCGATGCTTTCCATCGATTTATTTACCAACACCCCTCTTTTTTTGTTCATAGATTAAAGTGAGTACTTCGAATACTGTGCTCGCTCCTGTATAAACCTATATGCATATATGCACACACTCACGTACCCGTCCATACATTCGCATTCATGAATTTCGGAAACTGCGAGTTAGCACGAAAAAGAGGTCCTCCACTTAGCTCCGCTCGGCGGAAGCTCCTCGTCGAAACCTTTAAACAGTCAAATTCCAAACAAAAATAATTTTCGTGCGAACGAAATTTCGCCAGCTCCGTGTTTCGACGTAATAAAACAAAATGAGTGTAAAGTTTCGTTGAATACGAGCACTTTCGAATTCGATAATGTTTTTTATGCACCTCGTAAATTGGTTCCGTTACTCCTTGGAAACGTTAATTAATCTGCGTATTAGATGCGTCTTGCAAACGAAGATGGTCCCTCCTGAATAAGGTCTCCCTAAGATAATGCTTGTTTGGAGTCGAGTACCATATCTTGATTGAAATCTTTGTCCCATTTACCGAGCCATCTCCACTAGAAGCATAATGAACAAGTATAACAGTAGATATTGTGCTCTCGCAAGACGTTCACGTAGATATCTGTACTATGATATTATTTAAAGGGGAAAAAGTTAAAGAGATAATAAAACAACTAAATAATCGTGCAAGGCTATGAAAGTATCTCGATTATGGTATAATAGTTACACACATATAAATTCACAGACGCACGTAGGTACTCACCCTTTTTCTTTCCGCCCTTTATCCCTTTAATCAGTCGGCTTTTTCACGATCGCGAATATACCACGGTTTATTTTAAAGACCTCCGCGCAAGTGGCATATAATCCTCGAGCAAGATAATTACGCGTATACCGTGCGGTAAGAAATTATTCGCACGGTCCCGTAATGCCAGCTTATAAACAAGCGCGGCTCGCGAGCGCGTGGTACTTCATATTTTGATGCGTCAACGAAAGATAATATGATTTCACGTCTGTCAGTAGGAGCCTTCGAAATGAGTGGATTAATGCCGGGTGAAGGTGAAGAACGACGATGGGAGAAAGAGGTAGAGACGAAAGAGAGAGAGAGAGAGAGAGAGAAAGAGAAAGAGAGATAGAGAGAAAGAGAGAGAGGAAGAGAGAGAGAGAGGGAGTGTGGTGGGAGGACGAGGAGGGAAAGCGAAGCCTTTTACGATACGAATATAAAGAGACGAGGCAACGCAGGAATTGAATTGAAAACAAAATAGGAATACGATGAGGTTTGGATTTTCAATTCAACACGCAAGAAAAAGTGTCGAGATTCGACAAAGGTGTTTACGAGAGAAGAGAGGCACCCTTTCGTAGCCTTTTCCTCCCTTGTTTTTCCTTTATCCCGCAAAGGGGCTCTTCGCCCCGAGTAGTGGTCGATTCGCACGACGTAATGCGATGCGTGCGTGCATTAGCGAACGTGCTCGCGCGAGCACGCGTCACGCGTCTGTATCTTAGCTCTCGCCAGTCACGCCCTTTAATTATCGCGTCCACCATCGCGCCATTACACTTCCGCATACAATTACTTAGCCATATTCTGCGAGTGAGTTCCTTTTTTTCCGCGACCTTGTATGTAAGTATACTTGTATATGTATATATACATGTATATATGCAGACTTGTTTCTTTCTTTTCTCCCGTTACTTCTATTCCATATTGTTTCGTTCTTCGATAAAGATGAGTAATTATTAATAATCCGTCGTACGTAGAGCGTAAATTGGGTAAAGTGATCAATTGTTAAATGTTTTTCATTTTCTCTTTTAACAATATGTGTATTTAATTTTGTAATGAGTAAAAGTGACCACGTTATACGGTTCACCCTCTGCAACGAGAAACAATAATGGGTTCTAATAAAATAAATATACATGATACGTATATATACGCGTATACAAATGAATTTGTAAAATCAAACGTTCTCTCGCGTTCGATTGCTTTTCACTTTCATGACGTTCAAAGTCTACTCGTAATTCCGTCTATATATATATGTATATATACATATGTGTACATATATATATATATATATATATATATATATATATATATACATATGAATACATATATATATATATATATATATATATATATATACATATATACA
Source organism: Dolichovespula saxonica (assembly GCA_911387935.1). Classification (NCBI taxonomy): domain Eukaryota; kingdom Metazoa; phylum Arthropoda; class Insecta; order Hymenoptera; family Vespidae; genus Dolichovespula; species Dolichovespula saxonica. The sequence goes on along the minus strand of OU427001.1, from coordinate 2,144,356 downwards.
TATATACATATATACGTGCACGTGTGAACAATTGCATGTAACGGCGCATAATGAGGGAGTGACTCGTTCGAACTGCTCTCGTGGTCTCCCTCGAAATGTATAGATAAAAACGGGACAACAACGAGCCGATACTTTTCCGTGGATATCGATTACATTATAAATCCCATACGCGGGCTCGCGTTGCACACCTATTACCATAAATAATTATCGTATAACCGTCCAAGCGAGTGAGCGAGCGAGAAAGCAAGCAAGCTGAAAACGTTGTTCAGATAATGTTTAAACTGTGTGCTTTAATTACATCGCCGCCTATACTACCTGTTGCTGCTTGATCGGAAAATAAATATTTATTTCTCTGAATATTAATCTCACGTCGATACGCAAGTTTGATTATAGTTGGAGAAGGAAAAAATATCTTTGCTGTCACCGTCACGTGTCTTTCGAGCCAAATTGTTCAAATTTCGATGATACGTGAGTAAAGGATGGAAGAAGACCATTATTAGGTACAACGATAGAGATAGGGGATACTAGGACTATAGCGATAGGGGAGGAGAAAGACAAGGAGAGAGAGAGAGAAAAAGAGGGAAGACTGATCGATTTCATCTACTTACTTACTACGGTTCGATCAAATTTTCTACTTTTGTTCATAATAGAATAATTATATGATATTTTTTAAACATTCCAATCTAATGCACGACGAATTATATCGAACTTGTTATACTTTAAGGAATCATTCGCATACGTCCGTTGGAAAGTACGTTGGAAAGTAAGCTGAATGACAGTTGTAACGTCCTGAAAGATAAAGAACTCGCGTGGAGGAAAAAAGAATCGGTTAAGAAAGAGCAGCAATGCGTTAAAGGTAAGCGACAAAGGGCGAAACACACAGGATGCGTGTTGGACAGCTTCTACGATCCGTTGGCTCGCACCTGTAGGGGGCCCAACTTGAGACAACGAGCTAAGGGAGCCTGGTCACGCATCGGAAAGTACTCAGTCTTCTAGAAGAGGTCTAAATTCTTCAAGAAAGTTCGTTCGTTTAAAGGGCCGGATGTCCTTTCGTGTTGTTCGTAATTGCTTTCCCTTTAAGAAAACGTCCAACCGACACCTATAGCGTTCTCGTTGCTCATTCATTAATCTCGTTTTCTTCCAAGGACATCTTGAAAAGGCACCTTCATTCGCACCTATCTTACTTAAGATTGTTTTATACCAAAGGAAGTCCATTATCGTAAAACTTACTGTCGGTTAAGTCAACGGGTGGTCCTTCCAAAGTGCTCCTTTGGAGAATAATGTCCTGTTCTTTTTTGTTCGTCACCTTAATTCAAAATACATTTTTGGCTCTGGCTTTTCATTTTTTTCCGTCTAATGAGTTGGACAAAAATGAACGATTAAGAGAATGAACATATACGTAATGAACATAATTAGGTTCTTCCACGGTATACGTGCTTATGCCTGGTGGAACGTGTTACAGATTCGCACCACGGAATCATTCGGAGAATGTGTTCGACCAGAATGTAATAGGAGAACAGTAACTAACTATACCAAATCCTTTCTGGAAGGAACTACATGTACGAATTTTATTTTCGATATACTAATACTTGGCATGAGATACTGGAAGAATAGCGTGCTTCGAAATAGTATTGTTTAAAGATTGTAAATAGAATAAATTTTCAAGCGAATGCTTTTCAAAAAGTTACTTCAAAGAAAAAAGATACGATCGAGTATCCAAAACGAGGGACATAGAACATGGTTCCATCTAAAACGTACGGTCAGAGCAGGCATGGAAAACAATTTCACGGGAGAAAATGAGCCATCAAAAACAATACGACAGTTAAAAGCTTTAATTCGGCCCGGTCAAAGGTTGAGCGGATTCCGTTTGACTGCAGTCTGAGTAGAAAAGAAGAGAGAGAGAGAGAGAGAGAGAGAGAGAGAGAGAGAGATGGATAGGAAGGAAGAGAGAAAAGGAGAAAAGTGGGGAGAATGAGAGAAGGTATAAAGGGAAGAGACGAAAAGAGGAAAAGAGAAAGAGAAAGAGAAAAGAGAAAGAGAAAGAGAAAAAGAAAGAGAAACAGAAAGAGAGAGAGAGAGAGAGAGAGAGAGAGAAACGGAGAGAAGGGAGGAGGGCAAATGAGGTAGTAGAGAGAAACGAAGTTGAACTGGTAGCTTTCAACCAACGTAGCTGGACCTTCTCACAAACGTGTGTGCGTCACTCTACGTTGAGGGATTATTATGGGAAACGAGTACGAAAGCACCCCCGATATTCCACCGTGGAGACGTTCTTCGTCTGTGCGCGTGAATGTATTCGTCCCACGAACAGGAATTACAAGTGGTATTCGCACAAGGGTTATCGTGTCTGTATTCTTGGGTTTCCACACACACACGCACCTATATATGCGTATTCCTGGCACATCATCGGGCTCGAAGTTTCTGTTCAGAGTAGGAATGTTAATACCGTGGCTGTCACCAGCAGCTAACAGCCCAAACGTTCCGTTCATTTTCATGTTGGTCCGCCACTTTTCGGACCCATAGACCGAAACTTTTCCTCACAGCTCGAAGGAATCCAGCGCGCGATGCTTATCTCGCAAGATCTTATCGTGCTGATATATCGAAATCCCGGTGGCGCGATAAAAGGACAACTGTCCTAATCGATCTGATCTCTGATCTCACGACTTCCTAATATAGAATGACAAATAATATAGCGGTCGAAAAATCAACATTTAAAGGACTGGGTATATCTTTCATTAGAATCATTTATGTATTCATTAATGTTTATAAAAAATTGGTGAATATAATAGAATAAACAGTTTCGTTTTTAAAGAGAATTTCAATCGTCAATTATTTGATTGAAATCGAAAAACTATAGACGATCGATGAGAAAATGTCTTGTAATAGGATGAGCAATCACGGAAATGGCAGCAAAGATTCGAGATATGAGTGGAAACGTAACTATTACTAAGTATGTATCCCAGATGAAGCTGATACAAGTGCGTCCAATTATCGTTTTCTCTTATCGTTGCGGAGAAATCAACGAGCATTGCCGTACTTCCTATCGATCGTCGATGCATAACGCTCCGTTTTGAGATTTCCAGATTTACACGTTTACATAATTCGGTCGTCGTATCTTCGATTACAATAGTATATATATATATATATATATATATATATATATATATATTATTATTATTATTATTATTATTATTATTATTATAAGAATAATTATTCTTTAAGGTAACTTTTTTCATCAAAATTTGTTGTGGTACTATAAATTGAAAGTTTTTATTATTAATGTGATATTAAGAAACGAATAATTTCATATGGAAAGGAGTTATTGGATCTTTTACTCAAAAATTTCAACATTGATTGCAAAAGCGATATTTTAAAATTTTAAAAGGGCCGTGTGTGTTCGACGAGTCTCGGAATCGAGATCGGCACGTAGGTTTGGGTCACATGGCGCGTACAGATCACATACATTTCGGCTTGATTGAGTAGGAAGGCGGAAAAGACTGACTCTAGGGAGTCAACGATATCGATCTGCTCGATCTATGGAACTGGACGCTCGCAAATCAACCGTCCCGCAAGTGTGCGACTATGCTCGGTTCGGCCGGGGTATCTATGTTACTCTATATCTATCGATGTTTCCTTCTCGCTACTTAAGCCCGTCTATTTCCCCAAATACGAACGAGAACGTTTAGGAACTAACATGTCGAGGAAAAAAAATGTACGTGTTCCTCAATAAATTTTTGCAATTCGTATCAGTTTGCTTTAACGAGTCATTTTCCTTTTTTCTTTTTTTTTTATAGAATTAAAGAATTTACTTAAACGATCGTTTTAATTTCTAATTACATACTAGAATAAAAATAAATCTTGAAATTAATTAGAAGATAACGGCGAGAGTTAATCGATGCATGAATATTTTATAGAAAACGTCTAATTACGATGAAGGTCCTCGAAAGGTAACTGAAGATCATTACGCGACGTTCGTAATAGACGGATCTGATTCACTTACGAACGCGCAAAGAGAAGTTCGCGGTAAAATGAGGAATAAAAAGAAGAGAAAAAAGAAAGAGGTGTACGCGCGTGCGAACATCGAGAAGGAAAGTCGAATACGTGGACAGATAGTAAAAGAAGCAATGATAGCGAGGAGGACGCGGGAGTAGAGAAAGCTGACCGAAAAAAACCACAACGAGAAACACGAACACCCTTGGAAAAAAGGAACAAAAAGCCGGAAAAAACAGTAGAACGCTCTACTCCCCTCTCTCTTTCTCCCTACTCTTCTGTGGGTCGTTTTGGAGGGGGGAAATGAAATCGACAGGCCGTCCACCTATCGGTTCGATGGCACATCTACGTATACAAGTAGGTGTGTGAACGCGTGCGCGCGTGCACCTACTCTCGATGCACCGCATACATCTTCGCAACTCGCTTTGTCCCCACGTGTACGGCATGCACGTTACGAGAGTGAGCAAGTGAGAGAGAGAGAGAGAGGGAGCATCCCGACGCACACGCTCGCGCCCACGTATCTACCAATACCGTGGTGGGGCCAGTAGCGTGTATACGATCCGACATAACTAAACAAGCAACAAGTGACCTTAAAATCTGCGAATAAAAATACCGGCCACTGATCGAGTATCGCGCGCAGCTGCGTCCAAACGTTGGGGTGCAAGGATGCTGCACTTTTCTCTGCATGCCAAGGAACGACTACCTTATAGTAGACCGGGATGGTCTTACTGCCTCCAATATAAACACTTCGATTAAGATAAAAAAAGAATAATCTCATAATTGATACGTATATGACAACGAATGATAATTAGAAATAATGTTATGTCAATCGAATTAAAGTTAACAATCAGTTTTTTATAAATGATGATAGAAATCATTTTCAATTGGAATTGTCTCTACCGTTCGTACATTACTTCGAATTGAAGAGCATTTGTAAAGGACGTAATCTTCAAAGTCGAATGTATAAAGTTACGTGTACGAAAAAACGATCGATATCTAAAGAAGAATATGATTTTAGAGCATCAGAGAATTAGGTGGAGATGAGAATAAGAGGAGAAAGGGAGAAGATAAAGCCCAAGCAGCTTAGTTCCAATAGCGACCACCTAAGCAAGAGCTCGCCACTGTCCAGTAACCCTTTTCACCAACATATAAATGAATCTGAATACCTTGAATACACGGACGTAATACTACAGACGAATCGATTTTTCGTCGAAGTATTTGGAAATGTTCTTTCTTCAACAGAGATTTGACAGCAATACGCATCAAAAAGAAGGACGTATGTCCTCTCTTCGTGCATCTCTTTATGCCTTTTTTTCCTCTCTTTTCGACTATCGCGCATGACCGTAAAGTATCTTTTCATTTCTATTTCGAAAAATGTTACGTATCAAGGCATTAAACGAAAATGATCCAAAAAATCGTTAATTCTTTATTTAAAAATAATTAAATATTTTAATAATGTTTTTATTTCAGTGGCTACATTAACGTTTCATTTGCCATGATATTCCTTCGCAAATCTAAATCCTCACAATTATTGCCCGCTGATTGTGAAAGAGAAAGCCAAATTCATTCATCAATTTATGTGATAACAAGCTGTAGTATTTCCTGAAAAAAAAAAGATAGAAAAGGAAAGGAGAAAAAAAGAAGAAAAAGAAAAACGAGAATTCTACATTTCTAAGGTTCCCTCGAAAAAAATAATAAAAAGGGAATGAAGACCTTGCCGAAAAAAAGTCGTCGCGAGGTAGGATAGGGGAAAAAAGGCGCGAAGTTAAGTTCGTTCCTATCTCCGTCATTGTTGCTCTCGACGAGCAAGCGATTTCATCGTAGCGTATTCACGACGAGGAGTCGCGAGAGGCGGAGGAAGAGTCGAGAGGTTTACAAAACGTACGTCGGAGGCGCCACCGTCCGGGCTATCGGAGATGTTGGAGCATCGAGGGTGGAGAGGAGATTTGCGGGAGGGAGAAACGACGACGGCGGCGGCGGTGGCGGTGGCGGCGGCGGTGGCGGTGACGGCGGCGACGGTCTGCGCGGCGCGTGCTTCTCTCCCTTTAGCTTACAGCATCCGCCGGCGGAGAGCTTCTCCTCTCTCCGCCTACGCCGCGGCCGGCTCGTGTGCGCGAGAGAGCAGTGCGAGAGAGTGGTGAGCGCCGTGTGTGCGCCAGTGCGCCCGCAAGCCCGCAAGTTCGCGCTCTGCCACGCAGCCCAAGCTCTCTCTAGCCGCGCGCTCATCGGCCACGTTCATCAGCCGGGCCCCACGCGAAAAGAGACGAGCACCCCGGGGGCCGCCCTCGTTGTTCCTTCTTATCCTCGTCCACGTCGTTTATCGTAATCGTACACGTCGCGCGAAAAATCCTATTTGTACATATTGTTTCGAGAAAAGAATTAAAAAAAGAAAAGAGAAAAACTCAACAGCAACAGGAAGCAACAACTTTAAAAAAAAAAAAGAAAAGAAGCGCAAAAGAAAAAAGGAAAAAGAGTAAAACAATACACGCGTACGATAAGTCAACTGGAAAAAATAAAAAGATAGAAGAAGAAGAAGCAGAAGAAGAAAGAAGCCAAATCAAAAGAACGTATCGGTACATACAAGTTTAGGCCCAAAATTGCATTTAAAAAATATTTATCAAAAGGGGAAAGAATACCATATGAAAGAAGGATAAGAGGAAAAAGCGACGAACGGATAACGGTTACAATTTTTATCTGGATGAGAAAGAAATAGGTTCTTTCGGAAAGGACGTCGTCTCCGGGGAAAAAAAACTCGACCAACAAGCGCGCGCGCGCTACTTCTACGAAACACTTCTTTCCTTGGTCGTCTTACGGAAGCAAGTACGAATTGCTTTCGGCGCATCTCTTCTAATACGCCTTACACGTTCTCGTTATCTTTGGCGTATCGAACGACGACGATATTTTCCAATGAAGAAGGACAGAGAGAGAGGAGATCCCGAGACATTGTGCACCGGTCTGTGATTTTCGTATTCTCGTGACAACCTCGACAACAGCTCGCCTTCTTCGGATCGACACGAAAAACAGGTGAGTTCTCGAGGATAAAAAAAAGTTTCATTGTATAAATTTATCGTCTTGCTTATTTTTCGTTTGTTCGTTCTTTCTTTGTTTGTTCTGTTTTCTTCGTTCTTCTATGTAACCCATCCTCATATTTCAATATTTTTTTTACGTTTTATTACGTTCGATGCGAATGATCAATCTCAAGACGGGACTATTCTCGGCAACGTTTTCCGATCGTCGAATAGTCGAGGATTAAAAAGATTTTTTGACAATTTCGAATTCTCTTTTCTTTCTCACGGAAAGTAGTGCCGTCTATCAATTTAAATTGGAAAATTGTCGCGATTCTTCGAATCCACGTCCTGAAACAATAGCATGAAGTTTTAGCATGGAAATAGTTGTTCTTTTTTTCGTGTGATATCTATTTTCTTTTGCTTTCTTTGTTTTGTTCATTAATTTACGTTATACGGAGGAAGAAGTGTAAAAAAGATTCATTGAGCCGCTATCATGATGATACTTATTTCGATCGTCCCTTCCTCGCACGATATATTGCTTCCAATGATTATAGCTAATAATACTTTTCTCATGAAAAAGTATTTATTATGGATTTACGTTTTGTATTAGTAAAAGGAAAAAGAAGTGATATATAAATTCGTCGATGATCGAGGGGTCGCTTTATTGCGTTCTCCTTTGTCGGCCCATTGCAGATATTTTCTCCTTAAAAGGGCTACTCCTTGAGCGAAGGGAAAATTCTTTAGAGGTGATGGTGATGGTGAAGTGTGTGTATAGTGATGATTAAAATAAAGGTTTTTATAAACGTTAAACGGATTTGTATAAAAATATCATAAAAAAAACGGTTCGTCGTTTGTGACAGTGTGATAATCACAAGTCTGACATTTAACACTACCGTAAAAAAATAATATCATATAAATAAATATGAGTGCTCCAAGTGAGTAGATCGGTGTAATAGGAATAGAAGAAAACGAAATCTAATGTCAAAATTTTTATTGTCTACGAATATGTTGTAAGCGCGTTTAAATCAACATAATCTTACGTGGACCTTTATAAACAAATATTGGCATACAATTTACGATAGGAAGTTAAACACTTTCGTTAGAGATTCGTTAAAATTCATTGCAAAAAAAATAATAAATACATTGAAACTAATTTCATAAAAAAATTTGATTTTAATTGTGTATTACATTTCGGTTTTTAACAATTGACCAAGTACAATAGAAGTGTGTACCGTTTTAATTTGATTGAGGTTCGAATACTCATAACAATTCGAAAAATATCGCAAGAAAGTCTTACTCGGTCGACCTTTTACATACATTTCCTGAGTAGATACGGGTAAGTTTTAGTCGGCCGAAGATGCAGCGCGTCACGTATTGTGCCGACGGTACCGTACCATAAAATGAAGGAATATCCATTCGAAAGGAATCACGATTTTTTACGTGCCAACATTCATATATAAAAGAATATCCTCTATCTAAAACATTTTAATTATTCGTACAATGAATTATCTTCGTAATCGGAAAATCGAGAATACAAGATACTAAACACATCCAGCATGTGTTATCGCACCGCACTGAACTATTTCCGCAACTATTACTGTGACATTGCGCCGACGAACGTAATTACGACATAGTTATTTAACATTTATACGCGTGCAAAAAGAAACATGTTAGATATATTTGGTATTATAATTGTCGAGAATGATAGTTAGGTCGAAGAAGAAAGATAACATGTTCTGTTTCGCGACGATAATAAGGACTTTTCTGTCTTCTTTTTTAAGAGTGTTAAAAACTAACTGTTTTTAAGAGTGTTAAAAAGTAGACGTTAGTTGTAAGAACATCCACAGAGAACTAAAAGGACTCGGTGTATCGTACAAATTTGTTGAGGAGATCCGGTGAAACCAGTTTTACGAGATACACGAAAGAAGGGTTGGAAAGGATAGAACCGTACATTCGTGGACGAGGCTTTATCGAAATGCAAACCGGTACTGTTTTGTTGGCGTAATGTCGCATGGCAGTTAGCAGTTCGATCGATGGTCGCGTATAAACAGCTAATAATCAAACGAATCGTGTCATAAACAATCCCCACGATGGGCCGTAGGAACGGAGAGAGGGTAAAAGTATAAATGAGTGTCGATCGGTAGTGGGGTATGGTACCGTAAGGGTGGGGGGTGGGACTACTTGCCTGCTTCGAAAAGCATAGAGAAGCTTAACCCACGTAAAAATTTGTTTCGATACATCCCCCACCACAATGGAATATGTATATCCTCACTCATGCGAATACGACTTTGCCTTTTGGACCGATAGACAACGTCGAACTTCTTTTCGTTTTTTTTTTTTTCTTTTTCTATCGCAGCGTAACGTGTTTCGCAATTGTGTACCTATAACGATAACGAGATTTCAGAGAAAGTTAATTTTATATCGAGAATAATTCATCAATTTCGATTTCATTCGAAAATATTTGGAATATAATTAAACGAACGAGCGATAGCTTTGTCGAGAGGTGTTTGACAGGTTTAGACTTTGCACGAGCCTCGGTTTATTGCGTCGTTTATTTTAATGCTCATTTCGTGTGCTGGCATTCGTTCTCATTGAAATTTTTCATTCGGGATTCGAGTTTGCGAAAGGTTCTTCGAATTCACCTAATTCATACGTTAACCCTGTAAAAGATATTCCGATGGTAATACCTAATAATAGATACCAACTATTTTGTAATTAACTTTAAAAGAATATTATTACACGATCGTTAAGAGCCAAGTCTTCGACAACGCTTACGTATTCATAGAAACAATTTGATGCTATTTCGTCGTCTTATTTCCGTAATTTCCGCTTTGCCATTCGCGCGTTACATCAAATCGTTGATTCTATTTTATGTTATAACATCGCAACTTAGAGAAACCTATTGTCGTGGAAATAATTGTCCGATTGAAACGTTTAACTCATCAACGACCGATATATTCCATACTGATATTCTAGATCGGGCTTATGCCAGCAAACTGGTACACCTATATATATGCTTGAATCAGAGGGATTCCCTATAAATACCTCCGTAATCATCAGTGCGCCAAAGCTGCAATTTATTAATAACGTACAACCCTGTGTAATTTAAAATAGTAATTTAGGATTTTCAGTTCGAACGAATCCGAAAATAATAAAGATTTGTGGGTTCATAAACGTGATAATAATTTAAAATAATATTATGCGGAATATCAGTGTATTATCTAAAATTTTCATCCCTTAAAAAAGATTCATGGCGTAGAAAAGACGCGTGGTTGTCCGGCGAGAGCGTACAAGGTCGCTTCCGTTGTTGTCCTTCACAGCGGGAGTTCAGTACGGTGAAGGGTGAGGTTGTTGTTGGTGAGTTAGCCTATAGGAACGAGAACGCGTATTCGTGTGGATTCGAAGGGTGAGCGGTACGATAAAGACAAACGAGTCGGCATACGACTACTCCTCCTATCGATGTTCGAGGAGAGGAAAAAATGTGCGGGAGAACGGGTGAAACTTGCATCCGCTCTCCTATCTCCCCCGATAGAATCGAAAGTCTCGACGAGCTTACGAGAGAGAAAACTGATGGGGTGGGAAGGATGGAAGTTGGTAGAGAGACGAGAGAAGAGAATAGGGAAAGAAAAAGATGTTCGGGGTGAGTCGAGGTTGCTTGTAAGGGACAACTGGACGAAGAAGTGGGAGGTTGGTGTGTAGATCAGAATAGGTAGACGAGAGAGAACGAGAAGGAGAGAGAGATGAAAAGGAACGCAGGTCGCGATGGGAAAAAGGGGTATGGGGGGTGTGACGAGTAGCGAGGGTGAGTGAGTTAACTGTAAAACCCGATCGTCCGTGTTTTTATCTTAAGACGACTCCGCGCGTCGGCTAGAGGTCCGAGAGGGAGATAGAGAGAAATGGATAGAGGAAGAAGGAGAAAACAAGGAGAAAAGCGAGAAACGGATATACATACATACAGATATACGGATATATATATATATATATATATATATATATATATATATATATATATATATATAGAAAGAGAGAAAGAGAAAGAGAGAACGAGAGAAGAAGGGGTGGCTACGAAGATGGAAGGGGTTTCCTCGTCGACGTTAGAGTCGAGACTAGTGGAGGGGTGGTAGTGGCGGCGGCGGTGGCGACGCCGGTGGTATGCGGAGGGGTAGTCCGACCGAGGGTGGACGAGGGGTGGCAGTTTCGCTCTCCTACGAAAGAATTGGTGGGGATAAGACTACCCTCGGAGGCAGGAGTGCGTTTGCGCCGCCGCCGTGGAGGTGGCATCGGGTGCTAAGGGTTGCTTATTCGCTCCGGTCCTTGCACGCGGGAGGAGGGGGGTGATACCGTCTCTTCTCTCTCTTTCTCTATTTCTATCTATCTTCCTCTCTCTCTCTCTCTCTCCCTCTCTCTCTCTCTCTCTCTCTTTCTCTCTATCTATCTCTCGCTCACTCGCTCTCTCACTCTGCCGTGCGCTTGCTCACCCTCGCTGAAACACACATTCTCTTTCCATCTCCCTCGCTCTTACTCTTTCACCCTCACGGCGCGGGCGATTTCTCTCTCTCTCTCTCTCTTTCGCACTCACACGAGTTATCGCTATATCGTTCTCGCTCCCTCTCTTTCACACTCTCCTTCTTTCTCGCTTTCTCGTTTTCTCCTATCTCGCTCGCGACTGCTTCTCTCCGACACGCGTATATACGCACGTACACACACAGGCAGGCGAACGAAGAGACAGTGTAGAAGGAGAAAGAGAGAGAGAGAGAGAGAGAAGAGTACACGTAGACACACGTACGTAGAACGTACGGGGGTGGGGAACCCCTCGTCGTCCCCGACTGCAGGGTTAGGGTGGTCTTTAGGTCTGTCAGTAGCAAAGCGGCGGCCTCATCATACGGAGCTGCCGGGCTGACCAGCCAGGCCGAAATCACTTAAGACGCGTACATCTTGTAATAGAAGGACCGGCACGGGGGCGCGCGCGCGTTCACCACATATTCACACACACACACACACACACACACACACACACACACACACACACACACACACCACCACACCACACACACACACACACACACACATGTTGACACACTAACGCGTCATATACATACAAAATCATGTATACATATATAGATACAGAGATACATATATACAAATACATATACACATACATATATATATATTCAGATTCAAGAGCATATACCTGTGTACGAAAGGACACGCATAATACAAACGATCGGACACGGGGTGCAGGATATTAAAGGATCTTGTGTGTGCGCGTTCGTTCACTTATCACAAAGGGATCAAGCGGTAGAGAAGAAAGCGAAGGAAAGGCAGTCGTAACAGCAGCAGGAAAACACGCGTATCTATCACCGCATATTATCGTGTTCGTGACACGCTAAAGCAAAGCTTTCCGGCATCTCCAAACACGCATGCATAAAGAAGAGGAAACGTCGGCAGAAGAAGCAGAAATATCGTCGTAGTTGGACGTCCTATTCGCGAGAAGGTGTCTTGTTATCCAAACGAAATGGAACCAAGTCGTTTGAAACGCTAAGACGTACGGTGTTGCGACGGAAAGACGTTCATTGCCGGTGGTGTTGGTAGTGGTGGTGGTTCTGGTGGTGGTGCTGGTGGTGGTGGTGGTAGTGCTGCTGCTCGTGGAGGTGGTGGTAGTGGTGGTGCTCCTGGTGATAGTAGTCGCTCGCCGCCCTTACAGAAAGACGCTGCTTGCTGCTGCTCGGAAGAGGGTTCCTTGAACCTTCTCGGACATGATGCCGAGCAAAGTGATAAGATTCTCGCGAAGGACAATATGAAGATACGGGATAGCATCGTGTTTTATACCGCGTTGACTTACCGTAGACAACATAATTACTTAACCTTACGCGAGTGATTATACGGAACAAACGGGACAAATTGTTGAAACGAAACAATTGAAGGACGAGAGAGTTAAAGAGAGAAACAAAAATTGGGACTTGGCTGAAGCTGCAAGAAACTTCAGAAAATTTTGCGATTACGGATATACCAATAGGAACATCCTTTCCCAGTGTGATATTCAAGACATTCGTATTACGTTCGTGTCTTCGATGCCTCGAACGTCTCATCATTTGAAACTACATTCCTTCTCATTTTTATTATCTCAAGTTGAAAGGTTTTGTGCGCGTTATCGTACACTCGCGTGTCAGTGTGCACGTGTGTCGTTTCACCGGGATAACGCGGCTGCCTACGAAGACAAGGTAAAGTTTAGTGCCGCGTATACTTTGGGAGCTACCCCTCTGCGAAAGTGATCTCACGCATTTTGGGAAACTCGTTAAGTTATTTGCCAGTTCTCCGAGATATCAGCCAAGCATGATTCAGCGGAGTCCTCGAAACTTGGTAGCGTTCGTGATCGAAGATGATTCGTACTGAGTGTTTCCAAATTTTTAATGTGTTTTTTGAATCAATGAATCATTTTTTTTGGAAAACGAGTTAACATGAAGGAGCCAATGACGTCGCCAAGTTTTGTCGCCTCTAATGATTAACAACAAAACAGACGCGTTGATACTTGTTATTCCTGAAAGATAGCAATATTATTTATAAAACATATTTTAAACTAATCGGAACAACTCAACGCCTTTTTGTTTTTCAAGTGATGGACATATGTACGTAAATCGAGAAGACCGACGGTCCGGTTGCTGAATTCAGTGAAACGTGATCGCAATGATAAAGGAAAAAAAGCGAGAAGGGAAAAAAAGCGGTTCGATGGTAAAGCCAGAGCGACATCGAAAAGAGCCGCGCTTCGTATTATTCGGTGGTGTTTAATTGAGATTTAATTGACCCCTCCATTATTCATCGCGATTGTCAATGCGCAGCTAATACGGTCTATTCGTGTGTCTCTCTCTCTCTCTCTCTCTCTCTCTCTCTCTCTCTCTCTCTCTCTCTCTCTCTCTCTCTCTTTCTATCTCTCTCTGCGTGCGCTTGTATGTTATTTGTGTACGTGAGCAGTGTTGTTTCACTTTCGTTATCTCACATCCTTGTTACGAAATATAGTTTATATTTTTTTTCTGTCTTGTTTTGTGGTATTATTTTTTTTCTCTTTCTCACATTCCTGACTATCCTTATCTTGCGATGCGTTTGTGATTCCAAGTTTTTATCATGTGCTCGTTGCTAGCCTTACATTTACAGAATGTATGTCTCTTATTGTTTTATACTTACGAAACAATGAATCTTTGTGATACTTGTGCCAGCGAAACGATGATAAGAACTTGAACGACGTTCGCATCTTAATATCCTTATTGGTTTGTATTATTTTATTATATTTTTTATTTTTTAACTCGATGTTTTTATAACGGAAGAAAATCACGAAAGCCTCGAAAGTTTTTTATCTCCAAACATGGACGATGTAGCGTGGAAGATTCTAATAAAAAAAGGAAGGAGTTTCAATTTTTATTACTCCAACTTGAGCATTTATCTGCCGGGAATTCAGCCGTCAGAATGCAACTTCACTTATTGATATTGCATTTACTTTACTTACACGATTTTAGACCGTCGCGATGTGAAGTCTCTTTAGCCAACGATAATACTATGAAATTGCATTCAACTAACATGAAACGGTTATTTTCTGCACTTTTATTTTCAGTTTTTAAAATTTTCCAAAACCGACGCATCATCGTTTTTCTTTTCTTTTTTAATTATTTGGAATGCACAATTAAAATTCATGAACCCTCATGTATACAATTTTTTATATAATTTCTCGATTCATTTATGCAAAATTCGTATATATAATCGGCTTGCTGAGAAGTTTGACAGTTAAGTCAGTGATCACGACCTTCGGTGGTTATACTCCAAGTTTTTATCAACTCTAGTACTGTACAAATACAAACATAGAAAATTGGAATATACATATATACGTATCTTTATTATACAAATATATATACCTTGCTGCGCGCATAAGTCAACTTAAAACGATATATTCATGGAATAATCTCCGAAAGCAACATAAATCTGTTTCAGAAGTGGATAAAAAGAAATATTAGAGATTTGTTGTATCCGCCTATGATTTCATTACAAAATTGTATAAAAGTTTGGATTTTTGTTAATCCTCTATTTCATTAGGACGTTCATATCCAGAAAGAAAGAGATCCGACTATCTTTTGGCGATTCTTTGAACGGCGTAAGAGGCCTTTGACCTATAATCAGGAAACGCATCGAACAATACGGGGCAGCTGTCACTGTCCCCGAGTCTGTCGTTGCTGTGGCCCCTTATCAACATCTGCCTCGTAAAGCGGATTGTTCGATGTATATACCTATATACGATTATATGTATATTTTATATTATATAAAGAATTAGTGAAGCCAGCCACATATTCACGGACGCATATATGTTAATCTATGGCAGCTTCGAATTTAGAATTCCTCGCTTATCGTTAACTTCCTTTTCCAATATTTGTTCTCCCACGAAAGACATGATAGTTTTCTGACTTTTATTCAAAAATAGTCCTGTTGATGTTGAAAAAGAATACCGATTTGTAATAAGTTACGTAAATCACGATAAATGTGTTTTAGATCGTATTTCGTAAGTAAAAAAAAAGATATTTCAAATTCCTAACGCTAATTCGATCTCAGCTTTGTAGTTAGAGATTTTAAAGGAAAAGCAAGATGGAAAGGGAGGTAGAGATTTGACGAAGGGTCGATCGACCGGAATTAAACTTTCTGTCTCCATTAAGCGCGATCTTAGCTTGTTTGTACTCCGCATAACATTCCGGTTCTTAATTAATTTTCTCAAACCTAATTTGCCGCGAGGATAAAGTCAAATCTCGGAAACCGTCGCTCCTGTTACCGTATAGAGACTAAAGTTTTTCCGAGTCTGAAGACGCAGAAAGCAAGCTTTTCGCTCATGACGAGATAACTCATGGATATTTCGCTTAATGCAATCACGAGTATCTTGCTGTTAGTCATTGCGACGACGAGTTCCGTCCCGTGTCCCGGCGGATAAGCAAAGTTCTCTTTTCAAACACATTCTCCGTCTTCCTTTCGAACTTTCATTATAAGCATATCTCGCTTCTAGCAATGTTTTAATTCGAATCTACAAACGTCGTAAGTGAATACGTAACGAAATAAATGTAAAGAGACAATGACATAAAACGTATGACAGTGAAAAGTATATGTATACATTCTGACAGATTTATCCATAACATATGTAATATATCTAAATTCTAACAAAAAAAATTAAGTAACAAATAG
The DNA here is from genome assembly GCA_911387935.1 of Dolichovespula saxonica. Lineage (NCBI taxonomy): Eukaryota > Metazoa > Arthropoda > Insecta > Hymenoptera > Vespidae > Dolichovespula > Dolichovespula saxonica. The sequence goes on along the minus strand of OU427001.1, from coordinate 2,128,154 downwards.
AATCTAGTAATTGAACAAAAATCTATCGGTGAGGACAATTGTACGGTGATTTCATTGACGATCTAAAATGTTTTCATCATTTTTCATAAACGTTGATAGCGATTTCGATAGTTCTCTACCAAACGCTATCGGTTTACTACGAGAGAAATAGGCATGCCAACGTGAGTATCTTACCCTCATTCGTGAGCGATAAAAGCGAGAAAAAGCTGGCGACAGCAATTTTTTCAACTACCACCTCGACTGCCACGTGCGTTCTCTCTCTCTCTCTCTCTCTCTCTCTCTCTCTCTCTCTTCTCGTAGCATATTTCAGAAGAGGAGAGGAGAAAGCAGAGAAAAAATGCTACTCACTTTTCCAGTGAACCTTGATTGTCATTGTGGAGGCTTAATCGTTTGGGTCGTTAGCAAAGTTCGCGTGTACACTCAGTCGCGTAGCGCGCTCTGATTACGCAGCGATTCTCATCGGAATTTCAGGGACAACGAGTGCGAGTAGATAGGATACGATACATAGACGTGAGGGGAGAGAGAGAGAGAGATCGGACCTGGGAAATTAAGTGCATTTCCTTCGTCGCGTTATAAAAGTCAAGTTTCAACGCGAAAAATCTTTTTGAGTTTCGAATTAAACGTAAAACGTGTGAAATTTCGTTTCAAAATGATTAATCAAATTAATGTGGATTATTTGGAACAAGTAAACATGAAAGTGTGTTAATATTCTGAATGATGTTGATTAAACATCTCTTACCGAGTTTAACGAGTACGATGTATCTACTGAATTATGAATCATTTCTTTTAACACCCTTTTGTAAGTAGACAAAGATGGGAAAGAGCTGGGCAGTCGTCCAAACGAGCACATTTGAGAATGTCTTTTCCAAAAGGCCTTTCTCGCTAACATCCAAGCTCGTTATATGCCAGAAGTATCGCGTAATATCTTGGCAAAGTGTCGAGGGTGAATTGCGAATCTACACTCCCAAACGGCCACTGTTGTACGTTAGAGAATCCTCTGAGAAGTTTTCGACGGCCCCGTCGTGACGCGTCTTATCCTCCTTCACATCGTCGTCGTCGTCGTTCTCGTCGTCGTCTAGAAACGCACGAAGAACTTTACCCGTCACGATCGTCGAGCATAATCTCATGGGACGACCTTGCGATTCCGAAGGTACCGCGAAAATTTGCGAAAATTTCGAGTCTGCGAGAATTGTGTCAAAACAGCACGTTCAAACTTAGACTTTCAAATGTTCCTTCCTACGTCGATGTATAGTGTACATCGGAAAGCGAGAGAGAGAGAGAGAGAGAGAGAGAGAGAGAGAGAGAGAGAGAGGAGATCCAAGTGTTTTCTTTAATTTTTTTTTAATTGCACGGTTGGGAAAAATGTTCGATGTTTGCTTGATATTTCTAAAAATAAACATATTGTTTTGTACAGAGCGAACTATAAATGTTCGTTAAGTATAGATCCAAAAAAAAGTTTTCCCTGCTAAATATAATATCGATTTTATGATCATTTTATAAAGAAAAAATAAGGAGAATAAGACAATTCGACTCTAATAATTCGTCGGTTTCTAATTGAAAGTGGATAGATGGCAGTATCATGAGTTTTTTTTAATCGGTGAAAATTCGACGCACAGTTACGAAACGGGTAATAGAATTTTGGCGTGTCATGATAAGGAGAAAAGAAACGGAGATTCACAGAGGAATTGTGGTGGTATTTTAAAGAACGATTCTATGGTTGCCGTGAAAATGAATATGGGGTAATAAAAGAGGGTAAAGGGCGCGGCCTTCCCTTGTTTTTGAAAGATTCGGGAGAAACGTGGTATACTTTTATGACCCTTGTCAAGAAGCAACTTCTTCATCGAAAAAGAGAAAAAGATAAAGAGAGAGAAGAACGCGTACTCCTAAACTCACTGAAACAAATGTAGTCGAATGCCTGCCTATTTGCATACCCATTGTACCGTAAGTGCTTCACCCTAACGGTGTGCGGTCGCGCGCTCATAACAGGATACGTTTCGATGACGTAGACGAAAGTGGAACGAAAATCGGGAACAAGTGGACTGTCGCGAATATTTCTGAAATCGTTAGCTATCTTCCTGCCTTTGTAATAGTAAGATTATTTCAGTCTCCTCACTACCGATCGAGTTGAATTTAATTTTTTCCCCATTTTAAAATATCGCTTATTTTTTCCTATATTAGCGTATCCTCCCGAATCTTTGTTCGTTTGTTCCTTTGGTAAAGTTCTTTTTCGATTAGCAAATTTTGCGGCGTCTAACTAACACGTCTAAAGAAATGTAGATAGATAAAACATTCGAAAGTAAGAGTATGCTAAGCCACTTCTATCATTTCCAATCGTTATAGAAAATATTTTAGGTTTTACTTCGTAGGCTTTTGAAAAAAGAGAAATACGAGTTAACGTTTTCCGCTTTTGTTTACGCAGACTTATTTAATTCGTCCACGATGAACAATTTAACACATGACGAACGAGAAGATATTTTTACGATTCCCTCTTAATGCGTTTCCACATTGGTTTATCGTAGTTTAACGAGAAGGTAATTCCCAGTAGACTTTTCTTGCATCATCGGATAAAACCATCACCGCAAAATATATATCTGCGGTAAGATAAGCCTGCGGTGAATTTTTATTATTTCGTCCGAGCATCTCCTTTTAGATGGCGATAAGGCGAGAGAAGAATTATGTTACATCGCAACAAAAAAAAAATAAATACAAACATTTCAGTAGATACATAATATAGGAGAGAAAAAGATCAGAAGCGAGAAAATTTTGAAAAAATTTAATGAATTCGCCGACGTCAAAAGTAGTACTTATATCGTAAGAAGATAGAAGGGGAAAATGTAAAGGAAGGTTTCTGAACAAAAACGTGGTAGGCACGTCGCAAATGGCAAACTTGAAAATGGGGAACTCGTTGCAATTAATAATATCGGTAATTGGTGTACGCACAGCGCGTGATGTTGAACTTCAAAGGTCATTGCCTGGCAGCGAGTTTAATTAACGCAATCGAATGAAAATATTCGAGCCCGTGCAAGAGTGTGCGCAAAATCTGCACGCGAACAAAAGTACGTGTGTATATTACGGCCGATAATCTGCGTACGTACGCGTCTACGAGTGTCTGCGTATGAGAGTGTGCTCGTTTACGGTACGCGCGGAGAGAAACGCGATCGCAGCTAGTCGCCAACTCATTATGCAAAAGTTCGTTGCATTCCCGTAATTTCAATATTCGTTCAATCCCCGAAAGGTTCGAAGCGTTAAATCGTGGCATTGACCCAGATGCACCTTTCGTATACGAATGTATATATAACTCGCGATCTCATTGTTTAAATTCGCGGTTGATTTTTAAACGAATGAGAGAAAGAAATCAATAGATAAATAGATAGAGAGATAAATAGATAGATAGATAGATAGATAGATAGATAGATAGAGAGAGAGAGAGAGAGAGAGAGAGAAATAAGAATATAGGTACATATATATCTATATAAGATATCGATAACCATTTTTTTTTCATCATTCCTACATTTCGTCAAACTTGCATAACACTATCGAAGCGATTGAAATAGAAAAGGAAATAATAAAAGTCGCCTACTCTCTTAATCAATTCGTCAATAATGTCTCTTTTTCTATTATCGAGACTCGTTACAAAACACGCGAAGCTCTCCTGTTATATGTATACTTCCTTTTTTCCATCCTTTTGCCTCTCATTACGAGGCAATACAACCCCACCTTCGTTTGTTCTATCCCTTACATAAGCAGTCAGGATCGTTCGATTTCGATGGAAAGCAAATCCGTCTTTTTCTCTTCGTCGGCATTTATTATCGGGTCCGAACGCGAAACTAACGTCGTCCCGGAAGTCAACGATGCTTTCTGTCAGCGACTGCGACTCGCGATTACTAACGATACCTCTTTTCCTCCATTGCCTTCCGTCCCTCTCTCTCTCTCTCTCTCTCTCTCTCTCCCTCTCTCCCTCCTTCTGCCCCATCGCAATTCTCTCTCTCTCTCTCTCTCTCTCTCTCATTTCTATCTATCTCTTACCCTACAATTGTCTCCTCGAGGATTGCAGTGGATGCTCGCACGGTAATTGCGAATCGAGGTAGAGTCGTTAATGCGTCATAGCGTACGCGTGCGATCTCCAACTCGCTGACGTCTGACGATAAAGCGCAGTCACTACTAAGGCGTGGGAACGAGATGAGGTATGCACGCGGACATTTATAACCTTTTTTTTTCTAACTTATATGTTTTAAGCATTTCAAGAAAATTTTTTAGAATATTTCGATTGATATAGAGAAGAAAAGGATTATCTTATCGAATACAAATTCATTTTTCATTCTAAAAAGTAAAGAATTTTAATTGGGCGTCAATATCAGGAAAAAGCATTTATCGGGTTATCGACGCGTCACTAATCGCAAAAGGAACGCGGAACAACGAAGATCAGCAATGATGCGTAAGGGACGCGCTTAACTGTAGAATTTCTAACGGTCATGCTTCGGTAAAAAGGCACACGCTGAGTGTTACGAGAGCATAGACGAAGATAGGTGCGAATTCATGCGTGTCCCTCACATCGATAGGTATAACGCTTCTCGTGCGTTGCGATAGTCTTCGAACGTGGTGCGTTAACAACGACGTCGCGTAAGCCTTGCGTATCGAAGCAAGCCAATGAGCCATAGGAAGAGAGAGAGAAATAGAAAAAACAACTGAAGAAGAAAATGAGAATGATACATTATATATATATATATATATATATATATATATATATATATATATATATACATACATATATACAAATATGTGTACAAACATGTAAATATATTGTACAGAGAAAGAAAAAAAATAGAAAAACAGAGTAAAAAGAAATGATAAGATAACAAAATAAAAAGTGAAGAAATGAGCGAAATATTTTTAACAAGCAAAGATACTTCGTAAACAAGGCACGTGGACTACATTACTACCTATTGGAAGTAGAAGGTTGATGAAAGGATAAAAGGACATATGACCTATCATCGACGTTATCAACATCGTCGTTGAGTCAGATGGAAGGAACCAGTCATCTCGTTGCCACAGAGAAATGTATACTAATTAAGGCACACATTGTCAAGATCAGTGTGCAAAGAAGACATGCTAATTACATCTCGAAGATGTCTTTTTTTCTAAAGCCGCGTCCCTTCTTTTCGTCAGGGCAGCCCGTTCCACCTTTCCTCTTCTTTTCTCCTTCCTCAACGTTCGCCTCCACAGACTTCGAGGTGAATGAAGCGCGAATCTCGCGCCCGCTTTCTTCTCTGCGCATGAAAGGGAGTCTTTTTCTCTTTCTACGTCTATCTCTGTCTCTCCCTTTCGTACGCACGACACACGTCAGTTCTCTCGCTGGTGTCTCACACGTGTGTATCTTATGCGAATCGACGTCGACTCGTTGCGCATACTCTCAGACCTTCCACGTTACATTCTCGGCATTGTGCGCGTCACACACGTGATGCTACGACGTTTCACTCTGTCGCTTTATTCAATCCTTTATACCTGCGAGTGACTTTAATAGTCCTTCTATTACGTCGTCAACTTTTTTACCCCCTTTTTCTTTTTTTTCCTTCTTCTTTTCCCTTGAAAAGGGGGGAGTTGTTTCGCATTAATATCACGCTTATCTGCGTAATAAAGAACCTCCACTTTTATTTCATTCGAATTGATCGTGAGAGTACGGGAGTGCGCTTAGACTCGCCGTCTCAACACGTTAAACCAAAAGTCGTTACTAAGAAATCGTATTAGATAGGTAGAAAAGATTCTGTTATACCTATAGTGAGCCATTACCACGTCGTATTCATTGGTGAACTTTAATCGTTTATATTTAGGAAGGAGCTTGCGTATTGTCAGAAGTCGTCGATTCGGCGAAATCGAATAGTGATCCAATGCTTTTGCGGAAAGGTCGTAATTGATATCATGACGTTATCCTTATCTTATCTCGGCTTGATCGCGCTTCGTTAGCGTACACAATGATATTACGAATAATCGAACGTACAGTCACGGGTTGGGTCGCTTCGAAAGAATTAGAATTCTCATAGTAATTAACAGGAGGCCGTTCACCAATGCGAAATTTGTGTTATAGATTGACGAATGACGCCGTAACCGTGGGCTGGTTGGTGCTCGGATATCAGAACACGGAAGGTAAGTTGAGAAAAATTCTAACTTTCGAAATTTTAACGCGATGACAATAATCGCATTCCTATGATTATACAATTAGTACAATCGATTGATCAAAAAGGTCGCACTTATTTTAGCTTCTCTGGTAAAATTTATAAGTATAATTTTCTTCCAAAAGTATGTTAAAAAGAAAATTTTAAAAATATCTTTATATAGAAAATTTTGAAGGAAGAAACAAGAGGAAGAAGTAGATTCGAACGTAGTTAACTAATTTTTTTCGCCATCTGTTCTGCATGCACACACATACACGTATACCTGATGAAACAAGTAGAAGGAAACAAGTAAGACGGCAAACATGATCAAAAGATTGGGACAAGTTACATATCTATACCTTTACGCTTCGTTAGGCGTTCCTTTGAGGCGAATACATTTCCTACGTGCGTCCGCAAAAAACAGATAAGAAGAGTGCGAGAAAGAGTGTGGGAAGACTCGACGATCTCATAGACAAAAAACTAAGTGACCGCGTAACATCGCACTTTGATTCCATCCCTCTTCTTTCGTCTTCTTTTTGAAACTTTTGTACGCCGTCCTCCCTATAGGATTGCTCGGGCAAAGAGCCGAGGTCTTTCGACTCGGCTATACCGTGTAGAGTAAGAGGAGTTGGAATGTGGATGAGACGTAGGAGGACAAATAGAAGGAGGAAGGGGTGAATGCTTAGAATTTAAAATGCATTTCATATCGTTACGTAGCACCGACTTGCTCATCGTTCTTCTCTCTTTCTATCTCTCTTTACTCTCTCTTTCTCTCTCTCTCTCTCTCTCTCTCTCTCTCTCTCTCTCTCTCTCTTTCTCTCTCTTTCTACCATTTCGAAGACTCTCGTTTCTCTTGGCCTCTCCGCTCGAACAGACGGCATATATATCTTTATGAACGCATCTGGAGTAGACAAGTGCATTAAAACCTCGGGCGTTAGTTCAAGCTTGAAGAGGGAGGAGGAGAGTTGGGTTGTAGGAGGGTAGATGGAGGGCTCAGGAGGACACACAAAGGAATGCAAAGTAAGAACCACCGGGATCCCTTCCTCTCTTTCTCTTTCTCTCCTCTCTCTTCTCAGCGTCACTCCCTTCGTCCCAGTCGTCTCCATCCGAGCTGGTATCACCGTCGCCTCTTCCTCCAACTTCATCCATCTCCACCTCCTCCGCAGAACGCGCCGGCTCCTCTTCCTTTACCGTATCGCTTCTCCCGTGGCGGAGGTTACAACGCATTATCATACAAGGCAGCCCTTTCCTCCCCTTCCCTTAATTGTTTTCCGCTGAGCTGCGTCGCGAGCGAGTTCTACCACCACCACCACCAACGACACCGCTACTACTACCATCTTCTCCTCCTTCTCTTCTCCCAACCTCTCCTAACCTCTTCTTCTTCATCTTCTTCTTCTTCTGTCCATCGTGATCACCTGCTGAGAGAACGAAACGACGCAATAAGTGTATATTTCTTTTTTTTCCTTTACGAGCAAACGTTACTCTTCCTCCTCTTTTTTCCCTTCCTCCTCGAACAAAAGGCGAGGCAACGAGCGTGGGTGGTCACTCTCGGAGGGTGCCGAATTTCGCTCTTTCAACACCAATCGACGGTCCCGTAATAGTCGACATCAAAGGATCGCGAAGCTTTGTGCATCGATAATGGTGAGACTTTTCTCTCGAGTCGGTGCGAGAGTCGCCTACTCTCTCTCTCTCTCCTTCTCTCTCTCTCTCTCTCTCTCTCTCTATCTCTCTCTCTCTCGAGGACGTTCTTCAGTATTCCTTTCGGTATTTCGACTACAGACCTACTCCTTTTCTTATTTAATTTATTCTCCGCAAGTTTTCGCGCCTTTTGCTGATCGCACCGGCACACTCTCTCGTGATTATTCCTTCCTTTGGGTGGTTGAGGGTTCTCCAACATTACGAATATCTCTCTCTTCCTCTGTCGTCCGCGCGCACGTTTCCGAGCTTTTTCACCCCCTCTTTTACCCTCTTCTTTCTCTCGCCTCGTAATAACGATCGCACTTTATCTTTACGCGAAACACTCTCGATATCTTTTATACTCTAACGTTTTCTTTCTCACCGCAACGTGAATCGATCGAGAGCCAATGATAATGGCGATAAGGCTCCAAAGAGCAGACCTTATCGCCTGTGAAATTACTGAACGCAAGCGCGACGTTCCGCGCAACTAATGTTCGTTCCTTCAAGTTCCATATCGACATATGTTTAAGATGGTGGCAGTTCAAGCGCGATTAACCCCATCAGAAACGGTGTAACATTTCTCAAACTCTCGTTAAGGCACTTCGATTAGACTGGATTTGAGTCCGCCCTATTTTCGGACAATTTCAATAGGCCAATTTACAAAACCTTTTCTTCGACGAAACGTGAGATTTCGGACAATTATTCTGTTAATTGGCTAATTTCTTGATTATTACCAAAGTTAATTTATTTAGAGTAAAATGCTGTAGGTAAATTAATAAATGGTAAGAAGAGGAACAATTGGAAAACAATTTTGTCGTTTGGTAACAAATAAAAGAAAAAAATATCATTTTCATTTGTTAGTTCGCAAGGGTCATCCGGATCTCATTCAAAAAGACGAAAAAACTGTATGTATTATCGTTTTCATTTCATCGTTCAACAATCCTTCTGTTTTGTATATCGTATAGCCATAGTGACGCTAATTTTCCCGACATTTTTCAAGTCCTTAACCGATGTCAGTCAATTAGTAACGTTGAATAAAATATATTATTAGCCGTGGTCTAAGATACGTATAGGTCGTCGTGATTTTTCTTAGATTTTGCTCTTTTTATTCGATCATGATAGAAGCGTTCACTCTCATATAGAATGTATCGTATAACTATAAAACAAAAATAGCGTTGGAAAAATATCAAGTATTCGATTAGTTTTAAAAGATCTCATAGGTCATTTATATTATGAAGATAGTAATATATAGTAATATATAAGATAATAATATATGTGATATTGATTTTTCATCAATTTCCCTCTTTAATTCATTCGATTAAATATCCTCGTAGAAAAGAAACAAATAATTTTGATCAAACTATAAGAGGTGCGCCGCTTATGTCACGATTTCAAAAAAAAAGATACGTAAGTCTCGCGCGAAAAGAGACGTATATGTGCATGAACGCGTGACCAGCTTTTGTCGAATGCGAGACGAGGCGAATCGAGGCGAATAAAAGAGAAGGGAGAGAGAGAGAGAGAGAGAGAGAGAGAGAGAGAGAGATCGAATGGCCGGCGAGCAAGAAGAGAATGGCGAAGGACAATGGATCGCATCGGCACATTCTTCCGGAACGATCCTTCTTTTTTCTCCGCCTACGCTTACATTTTATGCTGCGTGCGCACACAAAGCATACACACATAAACATATTTTATAATGTTATGCTACGTACCTCACCCATAAGATTATTTAAGTGAATGGGGCTGGATCTTCGCTGGCAGGGCCTCTCCTAACGTGATTGGGCCCTGACCGATTCATCGGTACGGCCAATCGCATACAAGAGAACCGCTCTGTGAGTGAAAAAGGAAAAAAAAAGAAATAAAGGACTCGCTGAAGCTGAGCATCGGTACGTTGCGACACGATTCGCACGCGATCCGTGTGATAAATCATACGACGGAAGTCTTTCGAAACGGGAAATGTCGTTCGGTCGACGCGCGATATTGTCTTTTTCTCGTTTTTCCTTTGTTTTTTCTTCCTTTTTATTTTTCGTTTCTCTTTCTCTCTCTCTCTCTCTCTCTCTCTCTCTTTCTCTCTCTATCTCTCTCTTTATCTCTCTCTCTCTTTCTCTTTTTCCTTTTTTTTCTTTTCGTTATTCGAAGGGTCGAAGGATTAAGGACAAAGTTCGTCGTAGAGTCGCTCGATGTCGTTCATTTTCTTTTTCTGTATGAGGATGCAGCTAGAATTTGACAAATCGTTGATCGCGTGAGTGGACGTAAGTGATTCCTATCGCTGCGTTTTCTAAGAAAAAAAGAAAGAAACAAAGATAAAAAGAGATATTAATCGTTAAAGCTGAGACTGCTTCGCGTGCAAATCGTTTCAATACTACGTTGTCCATTCGCGAGGTTGTTTACGTAAAAAGTGCAGACCGTTTCCGTCGCGAATAGATTTCCACCGTCCTTGGTCGTTTTCCGCAAAAGGAAAATAAATACTGTGCGAAGCAAATGAAATTGCCATGCGGCTTTGCACGCGATCCAACCGATAATTAACGCAAAGTAGGACTCACTTTCTATCTATGTCTGCGAACGACGTTTGAAAATCGTATAGTGATAGTCATTTTCCTAATCGCAGAAAACAACGTGTGGAGGAAGATAGGGAGATCGTTCGGTATGGAAGAATAAAAAACTAAGTTTCACGACAATGAAAATTAAGCAAAAGAAATAGAAATAAACACATGAAAGAAATATGCACTTTTCCGAATGGATAATGAAACATGTTAAAAGTAACATATCGCTCTATAAAAACTTGAATAGTGTTATAAAAAATAGTATTATTGTTTTGTTTTGAAAGAACTTTTCTCACGAATAACTTTGAACAATTCGCTTCGTATTATTATTATTGATCTTCCTTAAAACTACTAGATATTACAAAAAGATCCAAATATCTCGTATGTATCAATCGTCTCGCTTTAGGAAGAGAAAGACGCAAGATCACAAGTATACATGCGTAAAGACGTATGTGTGTACGTGAAATTACGTGACATGCGTGCCTCATGAGTGCATGCTTACTAGACTCAACCCCTCGACACGTTAGAGAAAGAAAAAGAAAGAGGGAGAGCGACAGTTCTTATATCAGCTCTTTTTGCACATTCATTAAAAATCAAGTTGGTCATAATAAAAAATTTACTGCATCTAATGAAAGCATCTGATTTTTGTAAATGAATAAGTTACTTGTTTTCATTAAGATCGCTTAAAAAAAGATTACTATCTTTGTTGTTTAGTGATGTTTGAGAAGAAAAAAGAGAGAGACAGAGAGACGACTAAGAGATGAATGTTCCGACTTGACGATCTAAAAAAGAGAGTCCGAGCTCCGAGAAGAATAATATAGGCGCGGAGATTGTGACGGTTCTTGTGAGATATCGACATTATCGTCCAGCGATATTTCCGGTTCCTGCCTAAGAAGCGTGCTCTCGAAGATAATTTCGTTATCGCGCTGCACCGCAAGACCCGTTTGTCCGTTCCATGCTCCATCTTTCCCTCCTTCTCTCTCTCTCTCTCTCTCTCTCTCTTTCTCTCTCTCTCCCTCTCTCTCTCTCTCCCTCTCTCTCTCTCTCTCTCTCTCTCTCTTTTTCTCTCTCTCGTGGAAAAGAGAGAAGAAGACGACGATGACGTCGACGACGTCGACGATTGCTAAACGAGGGCTGAAGAGAAAGACGGAGGGAGAAGGAGGCAGGATAATTAAAGAGGGAGAGTAATCCTGAATCAGCGTCATCGAGCGAGCGAAACGTATCCTCCCCTCCAACTTCTCTCTCTCTCTCTCTCTCTCTCTCTTTTCTCTTCTCCATCGTCTCTGCCACCTTCCTCCCCTCTTCCTTCTCCTCCACCTCCTTCTTCTCCTCTTCCTTCCCCTCCTCCTCCTCCTCCTTCTCCTCTTACTCCACCTCCGTCGTCGACATCCTCCTCCTCGTTGAGCGAACCAAGCGGATGCACATTGTGCGTCGTTCTTGCGCGTCCTCTTGTCATCGTGCAAAGAAAATCTTGCCTCTCAACTGGGAGCGTCGACGCAGAAAACTCGGTGTTAGTTATTACCTCTCCGTCTTCTCTCGGTTTTATCTGCTGCCAGACAATGAATAAATGTCAATGAAACATTAGATTTCTTAAAGGACGACCTCAATGTTCCCTTCGTAGAAATAATTTCAACCATTTTCTATTGGTAGTCATTTCAGAAGAAATTGATACGACTCAATTTTGGAGCAGTCTAAAAATAAATCGAAATGTTATAAATTTATGAATAAGATAATATGGTAATGAAACTTAAAAGAGATCTTCGTTTGGTAAGAACATATGCGTAAAATAAAAGGAGTTTGGCCCGAAGGTTAATGGGGGGAGGGGGGGCAAAATAAAAGAAAAAATGATCAAAAGTGTCGGATTCTTGAGTAAGGAGAAATAAGAAGGAGAGACCGTGAAGGAGAAGAAGTGAAAAAGAATGAATTTAAGCCGGAGGCGATCGGAGATGAGGAAGGAAGGAAGGAAGGAAAGAGTGCAACGGCTGCTGCAACGGCGGTTGCAAACGAGCAGAGCATCGAGCGGTCGAAGCCATCGGGCTAGCTCGTCTCACGACTCGCGGTATAAAACAATATTGATTGGTCGTACAATGCGGGTGGAGAACGTGGGGTGGGTCGCTCCGCTGTTGGGCTAGCTGGGGGGAGGATTCGAGGGGGGTGAGAGAAAGGCGAGGAGGGTGGACCACGATGCATTGTGCTTGCTGCGTCCGGTCAAACTTTTCATCGTCCCTCGTACCCTCTCCGTCGGCTGGTGCTGTGGCGGCCAGAGGGACGCCATCTCTCCTACTCACCCTCCTTCCCTCCCTTCTCGTCCTTGCCGCCCTCTTTCCGTCTCTCTCCTTTTTCCTCCTTCTATTCGCCGATAATTATTGCAGTCCGTCTCTGTTACCGGCTTTTCCGATTCTTTCCAACGGCCATGTCAAGCTTAAAAGCCGCGAACTGCGAGCAACTTCCATGAACCTTCTGTTTTTCGCACAAAATGACGTTTCTCCGTTGATGCGTTCTGTGCGTTCCTGTCTTTCTCTTTCTCCTTTTCTTTCTCTTTTACTCCTTCATCGATCGATGCATTCACCAAGATGTTCAAGATTTTCTATTAGCTATGAATATTATTTACATTTTCTTTTAACTAATTCTACTTTTATCTATATTCCTTTATCATTTATCCACCTCTCTATCTATCTATACATTTATTTATCTATCTATATGCCGACAGAAGCTTTCGTTTTCTACTTCAATGGATATGTTTCTCTCTCTCTCTCTCTCTCTCTCTCTCTCTCTCTCCCTATCTCTCACTTTCTCTCTCTCTCTCTCTCTCTCTCTTTCTCTCTCTCTCTCTCTCTCTCTCCCTATCTCTCACTTTCTCTCTCTCTCTCTCTCTCTCTCTCTCTCTCTCTCTCTCTCTCTCTCTACTCGATGCTTTCTCGCGTACCGAAGAGGAAAGCCTTTATTAAACGACGTTGGCAGTCGATGCGATCGAGCTTGCCTAGACTAGAGTCCTGAGTCTCTCTTCTTCTACCTTTCTCTCTCTCTCTCTCTCCCTCTCTCTTTTTATCTCTCTCTAATGAACACGCTATGTTAGCGTCGATGCATCCCGATGCATCCGATGGACGATGTGTGTGCTCCGGAGCGAGCAGAGAGAAAGAGGAAGAAGTCTAGAAAAGGAGGAGTAAGAGAAGTGAGACAGAGATAGAGAGAACTCACTTTGAAAAGCTACGATACAAGCTACTCTCTCGCTACGCGCGAGGCCAGGCTTGTCTACCTACTACTTTTCAGTATCCCGGTAGCCGCTGTAAGCTACGCTTTCCAGACTGAGAACGTCCGAAGTATCGTGTAGTTACGCGATAACTTTCCCGCCTCCGACTCAACCCCGCCAAAACAGCGATACTTTTCCCGCAATACATACGTTCGACTCACGTTCCACCTTCTAGTAAATACACACGCGAGCGTTCGAGCAAACGAGCTCTTCGCGACTTCCCGATTGCTTCTACCGTACTGAGCCGAGAAAAGTCCCTCTGATTTATCCTGTGCGAGAAACTGCAACTTGGCCCGAATCATGCCACGCCTGTTACCTGAGCCAGAGGAAATATCTTCTTTCTCTCTCCTTTTCTCTTTTGAGAGAGAGAGAAAAAAGAAAAAAAGAGAAAGAGAGAAAGAGAAACAGATCGCCGATCATCTAGCTACCTTTCAATTCGTCCTATTCGAAATGGATCTACAGTATACCTCTTTTCAGCAAAACCACGTGACGTCTTCACAAAATATTAGATAAGAGAAATGATTTCCATTAAGATATAAGAATTCTTTTTCTTTATTATCGCAGAAGAGAAAAAAAAATTTATCGTTAAAAAGTTATAACTTACATGTATGTGGCTGCGTAAATGCATTTGTCATCTTCGTTAAAAGTTTCGATGACACTTAACGCGACTTGATTAAAATCGAGATAACAGCCCTATACTATTCAAAGAGAAAGGATGACATTTCTCGAGGTCTTTTTCTTCGTACTCGATGCTTGGAATTCCGAGGGTACAAAGAACAAGGACGAAAGCGACGATCGAAGTTCGTCCTTGGGTTCATCCCCAAATCGAAAGAGCGATGGAAGCGAAGGAAAGAAAGAGGGGCGGAGAGAAAACGTGTTCGATTTGCTTCGGGATTGTTTCGCGAACGGTTTAGTCGGGTAAACTGGGAGTGGGAAAGAACGATGGGAAGAAGGGTGGACATTCTTGGAGGTTGGCGTAGAGCCTCACCGTAATTTATTTCTTGTCGGATCCGTTCGATGGCCGGTGACCACAAGATGCCTGACGAGGGTTACGCGAGTCTACAAGCATCATTTTACTCTTGCATTTCGCGAGAACAACTATTTCGGAATCAATTAAACTATCGGCTGGCGAACATAGCGAGAGATTGAATCGTTAATTAGCAGCTCCTCTGTCTCCCTTTTCCTCTTGACCTGGCTACATCACGAATCTCATCTTGACGTACCTCGACGTTCTTTAAAAAAAAAATGTATTATTTACTGGGACACTTTATATGAAAGCGATAACTTCTTGCGATATTAAAAACCGAAGCACAACGGTCAATGGTAACCGAAAAGGGAGTTTAAATTGACTAACCATACAAATTTTATATATATATACATCTTTCTCTCGTTTCTTGCTTTGACTCGACATAAAATTATGGAAGGTTAATCTCTCGCTATCTGACGTATTCTCAATATGTGCATCACGAAGGAAGATCGTTGTCGTATGGCAATAAAGTGGAGATACCTGCGACCGGGAAAAAAAAACAATAGTCGTGAAAGTAAAATAACTATGTACGGAAACGTGTAACGAAAATTACGCGAAACATCGAAATACTTTAAATCCTCGTAATAACTCCGTTAATTCAGAATAGATCGATCTTCGATCCGTTTTTTCTAAACAATGTAAAGTAAAGGGAAGAAAAAAACTCAATATTCAAAAGATAACTCCCTTGTCCCAAATCAACGCAATAGAGGTACTTAAATAATATCTCGATATCCTCACTCCACCGCTTTTTTCCCTGCGGACCTGATCCAATGTTGTTCCCTTTTGAACGCGACTTTTACGTAAAAAGGGTCCCTCTCGACGTTTCGCGCTCAGGATACGCTGTCTGCGGCGTCGTTCACGATTTCAAAAAAAAAAAAATAACAAAAAAGTAGAGAAAATAGCAACTACGAGTCCACAAATTTTCCAAAAAGAGTGTGAGAGAGAGAGAAAGAGAGAGAGAGTGAACAAGAGAGGAGGGAGGGGACAGAGATGGAAGAAAAAAAATAAACAAAATATGGTCGGCGAAAGAGGGTGAGAGAGGAGTGGAGAGCAGGGAGAAACAAAAATCGCTGGAGACTTGTGGAACGAATGTGGTCCGTCAAACGAACTGCTTCATAAAAAATAATTGTGCCCTTGCCATTCGTACGCGCGCGAGCACGCGATGACAGAAACAAGAGAGCAGATTAAAACAAAAAATTCATCGGCGTATGTTTTCTAAGCTGCGGGCCTCCATCAAGCCCTTCGGAGGGTCATGAATAAAGGATGAGTGTCTTTCTTTCTTTCTCTTTTTCTCATACATTCTCTCTCACTCTCTCTTTCTCTCATATACTCTATCTCACTCTCTCTTTCTCTCATACACTCTCTCATATACTATCTCTATTTCTCTTGCACGCGCGCACGTACGTATGTATTACGACACAGAAACGCGATGGAAAACATGCTAGTGCGAGCGCAGGGAAGTTTCAAGCTCGATTTTATGCGACCAGTTAAACGAATAAATGTGCAAATTTGACGAGGCGTAGCTACCATTTGAGACACACATACACTTGTACATACGTATAAACAGTCGCGTATACGAATGTGTGATAGACGCGCTCGCAAACTCTACTTGGCCGCGAGGGATGCACTATGTACGCGAACCCGCAAACGCATACTTTTTACGCCTAAGTGAGAGAATCACCGCGACGGAGCGTGGAACTGAATGTTTCTCTGTGCACAGGCCTGTGAATAAAAATAATTAACCGTGAGAATATATATATATATATATATATATATATATATATATTACATTAATACGCACAACGCGTATATGCTTATACGCATTTATGTTTCTATGTGTGTGCGTGCGTACTTGTGCGTGCGTGCGTGCGTGCGTGCGTGCGTGCGTGCGTGCGTGCGTGTGTGTGTGTGTGTGTGTGTGTGTGTGTGTGTGTGTGTGTGTGTGTGTGTGTGTGTGTGTGTGGGTTGAAGCGTCGATTGATTTATGAAAGTGCGCGAATCTCTGAGGCAAGAGCCGTAATTTCACAAAAAGAAGAAAACAAAAATAAAAAACGCGTATAACGGCGGGTTCGATTTTTGTTTTTACCTATCGGCCAATGGCGTACCTCTACATTGATGTGCTCACCAGCGATCGAATTGCGCGCGTACACGGCCGTACTTTTACGCGCTGTGGGGCATTGTATTTTTTTCTTGTTTTTTTATTCATATTTTTTTGTTTTCCATCTCTTTCTATCTCTCTTTCTTTTTCTTTCTCAAACCGTTACCGATTCGATGGTCCATGATATCCGGTTGCAACGGATATTATGGATAATTAAGCACTGGATGTTGGCGTTTAATTAAGTGCATACGTTGTATATGTGTATGTATGATATATGTACTTTGCGAAACAACGAGATACATTTGTTTAAACGATCTCGTCATTGTAGTTGTACCTATAAAAATATAGTTGCTTGTATCTTTGATAAGAATTTGTTGGGATGGAGATAAAGATGTTTGTTTTCGCTGTTACATAGAATTATAAGCTAGAACCAATTCATAGAATATATAATAAAGCTTCCTTTTTTATATAAAAAGCTCGGATTTTATAAACGTTTCTTAAACGAGTAAAGGCCAATTTGATTTATATCATTCGTTCGATCTCATAGCTCATTATTATTATTCATTAACGAATGAATACTCTCTTGAGCACTCAAGTTTAGAGGACGTTGAAAGCTACGAGCATCGAATTATTCTATTTGGAAGGTCTTTATCGCCGGATTTGTTAAGAAAAAGCTTGATTCTAAAGATATCGATAGCGAGTGATATTGAAAATTCAATTCGATCTTCGCGATGTCTAAGAACGAAAATGATTAATGCTGTAAATAATAAAAAATGGAATGTTGGAAGATTAAAAAGGATTCCTTTTAAGAAAAGAACAGGATTCGAGATCCAACAATAGAGGAAGCTAAGAGATTTGTCTCACGTAAGAATAGAAAAGAGAAAATACGTAGAAAGGTAGACTATGTATCGAGAGTCGAAGAAAAGCATGAGATAGAAAGAGAGGGAAAGAGAGAGAGAGAGAGAGAGAGAGAGAGAGAGGGACAAAGAAAGTGACAGAGAGTGAGCTTTTTCTGTACTCGAAAGTAAGTGGCTGTCGGAGCATCGTATGTGGCTCACAAGTCCACAGGTGTCCGTGGACAATAGCTCCTGTGTCCCCCTTCTCAATACACTTACGTACAAGCTCTTCGTAATGCGTGCGCTCGCGCACGCCAATGCTCGTCTCTGGCATCTCTTCCTCCTACTCCTTCTCCTCTTACGTATGCGTGTGTGTACTTCGGAAAGGGTGGACGAGAAAAGTCTCTTAATTTCCGTGGCTGCGTGACAAAGGGAGGAAAAAACGAGCGCTCGAGAAAAGAAGCAAAGGTAGAAGAGAAGGACGATGTCTCACCCTCTCTTTCTCCCTCACTTTCTTTCTTGCTCTTGTATCTTCTATCGCGAGCTCACGGGAGGTAAACAGAAAGAAATAACCGACGACAAGCGGAGGGTGCAGAGCCTACCTCTTAGATACACACACTACACGCATAAGTTTACAGATGTGTTCATGTATCGGATAACTATGATTCTCTGTCTCTCTGTCTCTGTCTCTCTCTCTCTCTCTCTCTCTCTCTCTCTCTCTCTCTCTCTCTTTCCGCGACTTTAGCCCTCAAACGAATACACAATCTCCTTATACGACGACGATGATCACGTAAAGTTCTTCATGCTATAATACGTTTCTTTTCCCAAAGTCAGAGATAATCTCTTCTTTCTTTCTTTTTTTTTTCACTACAATGGCCGACGTTGAATATGTATTTAAGTTGAAATAGAAATTAGTTTTTAAAGAGATAGTTCGTCGATAAATCAGTGAACAAATATCTTCTACGAAATCAGAGAAATATAAATAGAAAAAGATTATGACAGCGATAACACAATCGTTAAAAAATCAATTCAAAGACGATAAAAGAAGAAAAAGGATGGTTGTAGAAAACTAAAGAAACGGTACCCAAAGAAATCTGGGCCACTCTATTTCGTTTCTTCTATCAAATCCATTATCCGTCGTAATGCGTCCCATTATCTCTCTAGGCGCATCAATTTCGGCATCTGCCAAACGAGTAACTGTCAAGCGAACGCTCGTGATGTCGAGCTGCAGCTGAAAACTAGGAAGAGGTCAAAAGGAAGACGAAGAAACGTCTCGAATTACTTGAGCCCACCGCGAAACGTTGTTCGAACCGAACACTCGTTATAATCCGTGGATTCCCAAGGAAAAAGGTTCATCATCTGCTTGTCTCCTTCTCGTTATGTATATCCGTTTACGAAAATTGTGAATAATGGTGGCTTGGGCTCGTTTCTTCAGGGCTCGTGTTTTACCGTTTTGCGGTCGAAAACAGAATCGGCGAGTCGATCTTTTTTCTCGAAAAGACCCTTTATCTCGAGAAACTCCTTTGTTGGTGTGCGACCATGCGTCGCGACTCTGCATATATTTTGAATCTCGTAAAGGATCGACCGTATATGAGGTGTGTGTGTGTGTGTATTTATGTACGTACAAACGCGGTCTCCCGTTTGTGAGATATGATCGAGAGCATCCTGCACTCGCCGGAAGAACAAGAGCGTCTCTCGTCTACTCCACCTCCTCCTCGATGTTGACGGATGTTGACGGATGTCGACATAACAGTCTCTTCCTACCTTCCTCCCCGTTAAATATTTATCCCGACAACGCGACAGCCCATTTAGGAGGAAGAAGTCAAACGCACAATGGTTTAGCCCACAAAAAGCAGACTCGTGGGCAAGAAGTCACGCGTCCCAGCAACGTGTTGCTCCCTCACATTAGCTTTTCAAAACGCAATCGAAATTCGACCGGGACAATGACACTTCCGGAAATACCAGCTGAAGATGCTGAAAGAACTCAACTAGTTCATCCTTAATACATAGAAAAATATATTTTTATTTAAATACTAGTTCAACAAACAGAAGTGTTCAGTGATAGTATATATTTCCAAGATTTATAACGAGGCAAAAATTTTCGGATCGAACGAGCGTACTGACGAGTTCGTAGCAACGCACTTGCACGCGCGGTCTAATAGCGGACGAGTATCATGCGAATGCGCATCGCCGAGCACGAGGGTTTTGTCTCCTGCTTCCGAGTAATTTCCTCGTAACATCAATTTTCCTCGAGACTACTAACCCTTCGCGGCTCGTTCGAGCGCCCTCTGGGAAAACAAAGGTGTCACTTCTTCAAAGAGCTCTCGGCTCTACTCTCTCTCTCTCTCTCTCTCTCTCTCTCTCTCTCTCTCTCTCTCTCTCTCTCTCTCTCTCTCTCTCTCTCTCTGTATCTATCTATCTCTCTCTTTCTTTCTCTTTCTCTCTTCAGGGACTCGTTCATCCGCGTCTTCTCGCCCGGAAAGATCTCAACGCGCTCTTCTTTCCCTCTCTCTCTCTCTCTCTCTCTCTCTCTCTCTCTCTCTCTCTCTCTTTATCTCCCTTAGTTTCGCAGAGCGAATCATCCATCCGTCTCTTTCTATAGACTTTATCCCAAGTATCCCAAGATTCTCGCCTCTTACCCTAGCAAATTTCCCCGGTCCCCATCCTCGTCTCCGGCCAAGAAAACACTTTATCTCTCTAGGGGTAGCTTCAACAGGTTAGAGAGAAGACGTTGAAGAGTGAGAGGGTAAGAGTAGATCGTCTTGGAGTCATCCCTAAGGAAAACACCCTCCAACAGAACGTCCTTCGCTTTCTTAGGCCCTAAGAAAGAAAGTCCACCCATCCTTTTCTTCCTACTTCTCACACCACAATTTCTTTTCTTCTCGTAGCAACGCGAGTTTTCTTAGCCCCTTCATGGTCGAGAGAAACTTCCTTTAAAGATTTTCCAGACCAAAGCTTACCACCCAACAGGGTAACCTGTTGATGAAAAGAAGAAGTGTGCCAAGCTGAAAGACGATAGGAAGGAAAAAAGGAGTGTTTTCTTACGATAATAACGGAAAAGACGTTTCTGAGTTTCTTCCCTCTTTTCGTTAAACCCTTTTAAGGGAACAAGATATCAACTTGTTGCTGTTCAAGAGTTCTGTCCTTTGAATGAGTATTTGAACTTCCTGTAACATTTTCTATTCTCCCTCTTTCTTTTCTTATTTTCATACACTGTATACGTTGATAACATTTGTCCAATAACAAATAAAAAAACACGCAAGAATATCAGTTACAAGCGGTGCTTTTTTTTATTTCCTTATATCTAAATCGTTAACGTTCAAATTACTGATTAATATTTACAATTAGAAATGTAGTCATGTTAAATCATTTGTCATTTGTATCTCAACTCAAAATTCGAAGTACATTCTTGTAATTATTTATATATGTAATCACTTCTACCGTGCAACAATTCTGAGTTTCATTGGTAAGAAATTTAATTGAAGATAGATACCATATTCGTGATAATCTTTCTTATCTCGCAAACATAATTTGTAACATATCACCTATGCAATATGTCCACACGTCACTTACTTTTTCTTCACGTTACAAACTTCCATCACATCTTTGTCAATAGTCAGGCAAAACCATTAGATTTCTAGCAATTTGCAACTTGGAATATGTTATTCCGCGCTACTTCGATTTAATCTAGCGAAATGGTGTAATTAAAACCTGACGGATGTAAATCGTGTTCAGTTGAATTTACGACGTAGTCATTAAGTGGAATAAAGACGACCCCTTAACCTTTTGAAAGATAAAAAGATATTGATTGATAGAGGGAAATATTATATAATAGATTTATTTAATAAATTCATCTATTTATTATTGATTCGTACATCAAACAAAATTCCGAAAATTCTGAAATTCTGAAATTTGTATATAACACGCGTTAAGAAGACATTTGAGAATTTGATATTAAATATAGGTGAATATCTAAAAAGAGTTTGTGGATATCTTTAGTAATTTCAAAAATAGTTATCTTATTATACTTTTCTTAATATGTCAATTTATAAGAACTCTTTGAGGTTGAATTTAAAAAAGGAAAGTGCAAATGAAGGAGAAAAGAGGACCGGAAAATAAACGTTCTACGATAAGGAACATGGACATTTCTTAATATTTCCTGCGAGAAATGTTTAGAGGTATTCATTCGGAAAACACTTGTTGAACATCGAACTAAGATTGTTTGAGCTAAGAAGCCACTTGTTGCTTCGTCCTTTCTGCAAGGAATTCACTGTCCCGTTACAGAATACTTGCATTTTCTATATATGTGATACGTATATCAGACACAACAGTTATCTTTGTCTACTTATATTAAAATAAAAAAGATATCTACTCCTAAACATCGGCAAATCCTTTTCCCTTTGCATATTTTAAATATAATATAATATCTATCTTTCTATTATTTTCATAACTAATAGAAATATCAAATTTAAACGAGAAATGAAAAATTAAAATGAAAAAGAACACAATGTCTATAACAAGCAACGAACGCGCCAGCATTTTACTCATTTAATTGCAATTATAAGTTCCTTCTGATTATCAGTGAATCGATAGGCATTTCCAGACGACAATTCATTATCGTTGTCGAACGAGTGCAGAAAGTCCGTGTGTGCCATCCTTCCGTTCACCGTCCGAGAATATTCCATAACTACTCTTGCGATTAGATGCAGGGGGCGTCTCCTCTAGAGCTACGGAGCCACGTGTTCCTATCTCAATTTCAGCAGCCGTTGTAACTTTTACGTACACGATATAAGCCCCCCCGCGCGATCGAATATGCAGCGAGCCATCGAATAAACGACTTTAGACATGGAAATGCAGTTGCTAACCGTCACTGTAAAAATAGGACCGCATACGTTGAACTTTCGATCAGTGAATACTAATACCAAAGTGCGATCGTTATCTATAGGCCGGAACGGCTGAGAGTATATAGCTGGGCTCGCCGATTGTAGTTACTGTGAAATCATTCTCTCTGTGCCTTGAGCGAATACTTCCTAAAGCTCTTCCTCATCGTTGTCGTTGAAAAAGTTTGCGCTAAAGCCACTTTTTCTAAACGATTAGAAAAGTAATTCTTCATGTGATGAATGTCATCAACATATATTCGTCTATACTCCCTCTTTTATTTTGAAATGATATATAAAAATACGATTTGTTATATTACGACGATTTTCCAAGAAATAAACCGTTTATTTGAACATTTGTCTAATAATACGCGTTATCAAATTTAAAGAAGATAAAAAGAAAAACGTTAGTCATGCGCTCATAGCAGTCCATTTTAATGAATTTCCAGTGAGTTACCACGATGAATGGTGAAGCTTAAAGAAAAAAATAGCTCTAGCCCCAGGTTTTCTGCGATGATTAGATTCTGACACGTGTCTATTGTGTATCCGTCAACGCGCCGCCCTCTTCTCTTTCGCGCACATGCGCCTATCACGCCTATTTCTGCCTTGATCGTCGTTCTAAGACGATGCTTCTAACCGCGATACAACAAAATTATTATGTTCTAGTCATAAACACATTTTTATTAATTTTTCAATTAAAACGATTCAAAGGATGATCTATAGAAGAATGTTTTACAATACATCAGTTTTCGATTAGATCACGTAAACGATTTATTGTACATTCATTCATTCGATAAAAGAAAGCGGTATATGAATTCCTAATCGATATTACTTATACGATGATAAAAGAAATAAATAGTCTTATACGTTTAAATCAAACATAAAGTAAATATTTCGTTGTACTGGTAGTAAAGCTAATTCTATATCCAAGAGCCGGCACGAACGTACGATTAGAGGGGAACTCTTAATCGTCTAATCATCGTGGAACACTAGCCAAGTACCCTTCGATCGTGTTCGACGTGGTTTGATGTTCCTATCGGAGAGGGAATATTTGATTGATGATGGAAAGTTAGAAAACGGTGGGGAGACAAGCCAAGAGAAGGAGGGAGAAATAGAGAACAAGAAGAGTAAAAGAACGAAAGAAAGAAAGATAGATAAATAGATAAATAGATAAATAGATAGATAGATAAATAGATAGATAGATAGATAGATAGATAGATAGAGAGAGAGAGAGAGAGAGAGAGAGAGAGAGAGAAAGAGAGAGAGAGAGAGAGAGAGAGAAAGAGATGGAAATAGAAAGATAATATCTTGTCCGCAGGAAGATTTCCATCGAGGTAACGGGATTTGATTTTCAATCCCATCGTCCTTTTGATACCTCTACGGGGGTGGCCCTTCGACGTTGACGTCGTCGTCGTCGTCCTCGTCGTCGTCGTCGTCATCGTCGTCGATGTCGAGTAGAAACGATTGACTCGCGTTCCTCGTTATTGAGTTACGCAACAGCACGAAAAGCAGTCGACCAAGTTCTTTGTCTACCGGTCGGCCATCTGTCACCCTGAGAAGGCGCGCGAACAAGCGAGCAAACTACAACATGGTAGAAGGGTGAGGGCGGTTACTGCAACGCTTCATCGTGTGTAAACGCTCGTTCGCCAATGCTCGAGAGCGATGGAAACGTTCGCGACGCACGCCAATATGTAAGATACGATCGAGATAAAAGCGAGATAGCACGACGAGTATAAGCGGACCTTCGGGAACGCTCCTATCGGGTATTGATTTTCTTCTGGAGAACGACGTCGCGTCGTGAACTGGCCGAGCCATGAGCGAGCTTTATTAATTCTCAGTCGGAACGTGCTAAAAGAAGAAAAAAATAGAGGTAAATAAATAGATATATAGACAGATAAATAGATAGAGAGATAATAGATAGAGGATGGATAGATAGAGAGATACATAAGATTATTACGAAAATGTTAGATAAATACTACAATATATATGTATATATATATATATATATATATATATATATATATATATATATATATATATACAACACGCACACACATATACAGGATGAATCTTATAATGTGACTACATATATTTATTTTACAATTTGTTAAATTAAACATACGTATATTATATGTATATAACTAACACATAATATATGTATCACAATTTAAGAATGAAAATTTTCAAATAACTAATTGTCAATCGATCCTATTAAATACTTCATAGCATCATATATTTAAAATGATAGCAAACATTTAAAATACAAATAGTTCAGATAATTAAAACTTCATCGAACAAATCTTTCAGCTTCTATTTACATTGTTCGCTCGGTCGTTTATCGCTAGACAACTACATATACATACATATATTAAATTCGCGCCATGCTTACTACGATGTGTACAATGATAAAATCATTTATATTTCATTTGATTATTTAATACCATAAATGAATTTTCCCGAAGTCGATACATACGTAGCTAAATCGATTTCTCACAATCGAAAACAATAGATTCACCACATTTCATAAAAATCTTTAGGACCGTTTTCACGATAAAATTGATAAATATACAAATATACAAGAACTGCTTGTTTAATGTCATAGAATAATTAAAGAGTGAGAGGGAAAGAGAGAACCGAAGAGAGTCGAAAGAGAGAAAGAGAGAGAGACAGACAAAGGGAAAGAGACAAAAGAAAAAAGAATCGGAAAAAATAAAAGGTATTCTGCGAATCACGAGACACCAGCCGAAACCCAAACGTTTGATGTCCGTTACGAACGTTACGAGCTCCAAGTACTCTCTAGATCTCGTTACAGCACAGCGCGTATTCTGTTACGTTCGGCGCGCCCGAAATCCTGTACGTTTTTCCGTCGAATAATCGAACATATCCGGGTAAACGGTTAGAGTTGAAATAATTTTTCTCGTTTGATGGTAAATCGAAATTTAGTGAACGCGTTTTCGTGCTCATTCATTTCCCGTATCGGCAATATTATTTCGAAAGAAAATCGTTTCATATGAATAACGTTATTCGTTTTCTTCTTCAAAACAAATCAATTAATATCGCGTTTCTTTCTTTATTCTATCGATAATGTTCTTATTTTCTTAAAACGAGTGAACAGTGTTATAACCGATATCGATAAACGATTTTTAACAATTAAAATATACCGATCACATCTTAAATTCATTAAAAATGTATTTATCCTTAATTACAATATTTTATAACAATAAGAACATTGTAATACGTGAATATATAGATGCTATAATTGTCGATCATCGATATATGTTATTTAGCCTTGTTTCAAGGGACTTAACAGCATCCACTTTGCGAGAGTATCTCCCGAGAACGCAAGGTCGCGCTTCCCAGGCTTTAATCACTCCTGTTAGGAGAACGTTACGTCGTTAATTCGCTCGGATGGTCGTTGTATCTTAAAGCTACGTCGCGTATAAATTGGTCAACTCAAAAGCGCGAGACAAGCGCGTTCTCTAGGACAGAAGGATAGAGAGCGAAAAAGAGAGAGAGGGAGAGAAAGAGAGAGATAGAGAGAAAGAGGGAGAGAAAGAGAGAGAGAGAGGGAGGGAAAAAGAGAAAGAAAGAGAGAGAGGCAGAGAGTAGAGGGCTAGATACGGGAGATGAAGAAAGAGGGATCGAGGGAGACGGAGCACGGCTAATACATCATAAACTTAGAAACAAAGAGGAGAGAGAGAGAGAGAGAGAGAGAGAGAGAGAGGATGTCGTTGCCGCAGTAGCGGAGAATCCACCAGCTCCGGCATCCAAAACTTTGCCTATTTGTTAAGTCTTGCCGGCCAGAACTGTCTGAGATACTGGCGTCGAAGCGAAGCACCTAGCACCTCCGACCTCCTTCGCTTGCTACTACCGTACTGCCCCTTTCGGCAGCCCTATATCGCTACTCCGTGCATCCTTAATCGAGACAATATAGCTTCGAGTAGATGTAGAATTGTTCTTGAGACGCGTCTCACCAAATTTCCAGTTGCCAGCCGTATTCCATTGTTCGATATTCCTACTATATGATCCCATCTTTTGAGAGACTGTCCTTTTCTTAAGAGTGAATTTCCATTTCTGTTACAAATCAATATTTCAAATACTTAGATATTCTTTATTAATTGAATATATTATACTTATAAGATATCTCGTTGATCTGAAGCGTTTTATCTTTTCTTTACATTCGTACAATGAAAAATTTAGACAGAGACGAACGACGTAAATTGCATATATGAGTGAATTTTTTCTTTATCTGAAAATCAAGTAAAGTTATGATCTTAATTCTGTTCGATAATTACGGGTTTATTAACACCAGTGTCGACACTGATTCAATTTATTGATGAGATCGTTCGAACACTAGTCTTCAAATAGAACGTGTTAGAAGACGGTTTGAGAAAGGATGTTATGTAATCGATAATCGATACGACGTACGATTCTTTCTTGTTTATTTCGTGAACGATTCGGCGATATCCTTCGTGATATACCTAAATTTACACGTTTTTATCGGATATCGATTAATGTGAAATGAAACGAATGTTCGTAATATTCGCGATATTATACAATAATTTCTACGTTTCATTGTATCGTGGTATATCGTGCATGCAATTTAATGTTGCATTTCATGCATAAAATTATTTGAAAAAAAATACTACAAAATTTGAAAACGTTCGTTCACTTTAGATTATTTTTCTTCGCTCGAGCGAAACGAGTCTCCGGAATTCACGTTTTCTCGACCGTGATGAAGAAGCAAAACATTTCTTTTTTTTATTTCTTTTTCTCTTTTTCATTCTTTTTGTATCACCCGATACAATCGCACGATAGATTCGCGAAGTTTCGTGCGTAATATCTGGTTCGAGGCGAAAGTTCGAACGCGACACGCGTCCGTTGCATGTGCGTTGTCTGAGGGAGCATGTGTCGGGGGTGGTGGAAAGCTTTGGGGGGGTGGTTTCATTGTGAACGACAATATCGCCTTGAGCGGCATTGGCGAAGCAGAGATGCAAATTTCGTGGCGGACGTCTCCTCCACCTTCGTCTCCCATTTTCAAAATTTCTGTCCGGCGAAGACGAATTTTTGTCGAGGAAAAGAACGTCATTTTCGATTATAACGTTCAATCTTTACAATTATTACCATCGTATGAACAGTATAGATTTTTAATATTTAAGGCAAAAGGTGTCTTTACAAAATTAGAAGATATTTCTCATAATTTTCTTAAGATAAAAAATATACGAAAGAATTTTCTCGTCATATAATTTAAATAATAGTAATTCTATCGTTCTGTTTCAGGAGACAACATCTTTCACACCGCCACGACAACGTTCACCGTAAGTAATTAACTCACTCCTTGGCAAGCAATTATCTCTACGAACGATCGATCTTTTCTTCCATAAGAAGAAAGCTTGACTTTGGTAAAAGTTTCGAGAAATGACATAGTTCGTAGAAACGACATAACTCTCGTTGAAAACGGAGAATAAAAATATCAGACGATCGAAAATTATACATAAAATCAAATTACTTATGCACGTAGAAATCTCGTGAGGAGGTCGCCATTGTAGATAGTCGTCGATTTCTCAGGAAGCTACGCCAATGCATACATATATGCGCGGTAAAAGAGGAAGGAAGGAGGTTGACAATGCAGCTCGAGGGGCGGGAGGGTGGGTCTGAGCTTGGTAGAAGGAGGATGAGGAGGAGAATGAGAAGGATGACTGCTGCCGTCGTCGTCGTCGTTCTCGTCAATCGTAGAGGGTAGTAGTAGTCAGTTTGTGATGGTAGTGAAGGGTGATCGGCGAGGTGGAGATGCTCTAAGGTACATAATCATGCTTGCTGATTCCTTCCCTAATAAAAGTCTCACTGTCACGGCTCGTCCCCCCACGAGACCTCGAGCGAGTCGACCTCTCTCTCTCTCTCTCTCTCTCTCTCTCTCTCTCTCTCTCTCTCTCTCCCTCTCTCACTCACTCACTCACTCTCTTTCTCGCATTTACACAACTCGTCAGAAACTCCCTGTACTCCTCGTCTCGTACCTTCGATCGAGAGAAGCACCTCAACACCGAGATTCTCCTTCTCTTCTACAATTCTTCGATGCTGCTGTTGCTACTACTGCTATTGAATACGCGTGACGTAGGACAAAAGTGCACCTACGCGTAGTAGCCGGGACGTTTGCGCGATACATACATACTTGCTCGCTTACTTCCATGTATTGCAGTTCTTCTCGTACTTTCTCTTTCTCTCTCTCTCTCTCTCTCTCTCTCTCTCTCTCTCTCTCTTTCTATCTATCTATCTATCTATCTCTCTTCTTTTCGTTATGTATAAGAAGACAAAAGTAGCGTTGGGTGGGGAGAATCGGAGACACGCGGGAGAAATACGGGTCAAAAATGCTTGACGCTGCACCATCTAGAGTTGCAGTTTTTTTTAATCTCCCGATATGCATTCGAAGACAGTGTTTCCTATCCTTGTCTTTCTCCTACCGGCACTTTCTCCTACCTACTCCGATTTCTTCTCTCCTTTTCTTTTCTTTCACGTAGCACATGTGTAAGTACGGATGGATAAAACAGGCTTAGTATACGAACACAAATGTGTGTATGTGTGTATGTGTGTGTGTGTGTGTGCGTGCATGCGCGCGCATATACCTAAGTACGCGTTGGGGCTGTCAGGAGAGAGAAGATCGGCAAGAGGAGGACAGACAAACCCCTCGAACGTCGTCGAACCGCGAACGATTTGCAAATTAATTTGGCTTTGTCGGTCGATTGTCAACAATACGTTGATCTCCCGTGCAAACACATCGGGAACCTGCTCGCGCTACGTTTGCAGATGTAACGTTAATAGATCCTCGTGCGCGACGGACTTACCATTGCAACGTGAGAGAGAAAGAGAGAGAGAGAGAGAGAGAAACAGAGAGAGAGAGAGAGAGGGAGAGAGAGAGGAAGATACTCAACAAGATCGGTTTCTGTCTTTTCGATTTTATCCTAGAAGATTCTCTTCTTTCTTATTTGTATAAAAGTATGCGTATGTGCGTGTATATGCGTGTGCTATATCGATCTTGTAGAAATTAAAGAGAAGTATAAATAATTTTGTTTTTAAATTTAAAGTCATTTACCAAAGCTCACTTATCCACGGGAAATACACGAAAATTAAAGCATAATTCTAAATCAGAAGGCATTTTAGAAAGATACAGAAATGGCTCGAGACGATTAAGGACGTTATCTCGTTTATTTAAAGATAAACTCTCGTGAAATTCTTATATCTTAAGTTATTCGAAATCGACGTATTTGTTAATAATCAATATCGATAATACAATATAATATATTGTTAGTAATGCATGAAGTAATATAATAATTCTAATATAAAGGAGCCGCCTTCGATGGTTATCCTCAAGGATGATGGTTTGGCCCAGGAGATTGTAAGGTGAGGACCGGAGATCGTTCACAGTGTCTTCGTTTTGCAGGGTCGATTTTTAAAGGGCCCCTTACGTTTGAGGGTCCTTGGCCTAGACAGGTCTCAAGGTGCATGTCTCTGGTGGATTTAAAAGACCCTCGACCAGAAAAGAAAAACGAAAGGAGAACCATATGGCCCGACCTACCTTACTTCTTCCTTATCCTATTTTCACCCACGTGTCTTCTCGTACGAATTACTTTCATATGTGAAAACAGATTCTCTCTTTATCTATTTCCCTTTCTCTCCCTCATCTGTCTTGTAAAATTTTTCTCTCAAGGTCCGTTAATAACGCATCTCGATGCGGGGCGTCGAAATAGAGCGAAAGTGGGAGGAGAGAAAGAATAAAGAAAGAAAAAAAGGGAAAAAGCCGAGCACGTTCGTTCGACATATGTTTCGAAGTCATTGTACGGGATCGGTCGAAAGGCGACGTTAATGCTGCTTTTTCACTCTTCAACGGTTCTTAAACTCCGACCGTTCGTTATTAATACTATTAATCTCCCGTTAGACACGAGACTCTTAAAATTGGGGCCGGATATATCATGGATAGAAGGTCGCAATCTGCCGGTTCTGTTCGATCTTAAATTGGAAACTGTTGTCAGAGGAAACGGCTCGTCTTTTCCAATTCGATCGTAAAGAAAAAAAAAATAAGAAAGAAAAAAGAAAGAAGAAGAAAAGGACTCGAGTAAATTGCTCGATAATATTTTCCCGTTAGAATTAGAAGCGAATTTCTTAACGTAGGACCCAATTACGAGTAAAGGGAGCTCATCCAGGTGTGAAATTTAAGTTCCGCAAAAGTTCAGCTGGCTGCCAAGGAGCAACGCGTAAACGAGAAAATCTATGCGATACATACGGTAGATGTAGACTCCGAGGAAAACTGGTTTTACGGTTGAGACATTGTGTTTACAACACGAAACGCCCACGTAAACGCCCAAGCGGAAGAACCGGAAGTCTCATGCTGAGAATTAACAGGACAGATTTACGAGCGTCGACAAATAGCTCTTTCGAGTCGTTTGTTATAGAAAGGAGCGACCGTCCTCTCATTATCGAAATGTTTAGAAGATATCTAAGAAGGTCTTGACCACTTTGTGTTGAGAATAACATATCGGACAATACGGTCGAACCACGAGGCTCATTTATCGCCTTGTAAATCTCCAGAAAACTTTTTGCCCGCAATTAGACTTGGGATACCAGTCAGATATTTTAAGGTTCTTTGTGCTCGGTCGGCGGTCTTTAAAGATGAAAATGATATTATCGTTGTATCTTCACTGTTAATAGTTCTCCTTAAAAGCTCGAAAAGATTTTCTTATTCTCTACTGATCTTTCTAACACCTTCAAAGGCGTTACAAATCCTAACTAGTTAATAAAATCAAATGGAGAATCAACCATTTGTCATAACGTTTTAATCAAATCAAAGAATTAGAAAGTAATAAGTGTTGTAAACACGACGATACAATCCGTTCACTCGCTTTTCAACAAATCCTCCTCTCTCCTCTTCTCTTCTCTTCAAAATCGGTTATTCCTAATTTACGATCGTTATATATATTATAACGTCCGTTATTATAACGATCGAATTGCAATTTTATTGAAGCAATTTGATGCAGTTTTACGATCATACTCCTTTCGCACCTCACAAATCCATCATCGTTCCTATCGATTGGAGATTAAATACTTAAACGTCTACCGTGATTTTTTCTCGTGTTCGTTAAAAACCACAACGATTGTTTGTCCGATTTTTCGTGGCTTCATCATGAAGAAAAAGAAAAAAGAAATGTCAAGCTCGATAAAACGTTCGTTATACTGAAGTATTGATTTGTTAAAACAAGTTCGACGACTAAGTGTTTCATGATGATCAAAAGAAACAAATTCAGCGTGAAAAATATTCTGAAAAGAAAAACAAAAAAAAGAAAGAACAGAAGAAACATCGAAGTACTTAAATTAAGAAAAAAAAAATACAATCGATTCGTTTGTATATTTTGTTATCTACCAAAGTGAGTACCTTATCACAATAAAGTTCGACAATAATATTCTTATGAAATAACTCGAAAGAAATCGATATAAGTATCGAGGGTATAATTAGTTCTAAATTAAGGCGATATTCTTGTTCGCGTGCGCTAGCACGCACTATCGAAGAAACTCTCGAAGCGTGGTAGTTAGTCTAGGTTGGTTGGAATTTCAATGGGGCCATCGTAGTACCCCACGATACTCTCAAACGAGTTCCATCGTCGTAAATGTGGAAGTAGCTCGTGCTACCTGAGCAGCTGCGGCTGTGTGCAAGTTAGGAAAAGAGAGCCCCCTCGACACAAGTTTTATTTTGCCTTACCTTATGTGCCCTCCAAGTGTGCACGTGAGAGAGAAAGAGAGAGAGAGAGAGAGAGAGAGAGAGAAAGAGAGAGAGAGAAAAGAAAAGAAAGAGAGCAAAGAAGTGGCAAGGGGGAGAAGAGAAGGGAAGAAGCATATTGCTAGACGCCGCCAGGTACCCTATCGTAGGGGCCTAACGTCATGCTTGAGAGGGGGGCCATCTGCACCCTAACTAGTATGTGACGTCAGGTGTGACGACGTGTGCTACGAGGAAGAAGCGTCTGCCTCTCTTCGTTCGTCCATCGCCCCTCACGAACTTATCTTTCTTTCCGATATACGTATATCTTTCTCTTTCGCTTTTTTCAATTATATAATAAATTGGTTCGAGATATTGTAGCGAATAACGCTATAACGTAGCGAGAAACATTAATTATTGTTAAAAAATTACGTTACATATTATCCATTCCATCTATATTTCTTTCTTCGTCGTAATGCGTATAAGATAATTGTTTTCTTTTTTCTTTTTCTTTAAAATTAAATATTAACAGGCTAGTTTAAATCGTCACGATATCACTTTGTTAATTCTTTTGTTATAAGTAACTTCAAATATGAGCAACTGGCTGTAAGTTCTTGAATTTCGTACTTTCAATCTTTCGTCTCTTACACCAGGCAATACTGCCATACTGCGCCTCACTTTTATCGCGGTAGGCGTGTTTCGTATCTTTAACAAGACCGTTAAATTGTTCTTTATCATACAGCTCGGCGTTATCGTACGGGGCGGCTTCTAGAGATACATGCATAGACGTACACTTATTTACGCGTACACGTGTACGACGTTTTACACATCCACGCATCTTCCTTCTTTGGCTGTGTTGATACGCATTGGGAAATAATTAAATAATATACGAATATATGAACATTTAAGGATATTTATCTAAACTACTTTTTAGAATATAAGATATATCAGATGAGAAAATCGAATTTAATCGATGAATTTAATTAAATTCAATTGATCGAGTGAAAATTAATGAAATCGGAGATTTGCGATATTGCTTGTGAGTTGCTTGGCCTGTGGTTTCTAAACGGCGTGGAACAAATACAAGTCCAAGTATAAGTGCGTATTAGACTGAGAAGGCAAAGGGGCTGTTCGTCACGAAACATCTGCCACGGGCGCGTGGCTCTGCTTTCTACCCCCAAAGAGCACCGACCGAAGAGAAGAAAAGAGAAGAGAAAAGAAGAGAAGAGAAGAGAAAAGAAGAGAAAGAGAAAGGGGAAGAAAGAAAGAAAGAGAGAGAAGGGTCCTTTGAGACAAAGAAAAAGTATGACGTACTGGCAGCTGCCGGCAGACGCCAAACCGGTGACGTAGGGCCCCCCTTCGTTTCATTTCGTTTCGTTTTCGGGGACTTACGATTGGTGAAGGTGAAAGGCCTTACCCCGCTACAAAATTTGAAGATTTATCGTCCGTGATCTCGCGAAACTTCGCGTGTGTTACAAATCTCCCTCTTTTTTTCTTCATTTAATTGATGATCATGCACGACCATATCTCTGTCACGAACATCGATTCGAAGGAATTCTATTTCTATTTTATTTTTTCTGTTTTTCTGTTTTTTCTTTCAGAATAGATTAACGCTCTTCCAAGATTTATACTTTACTTGACTATATTCTATGTTATTAAATTTCATTGCATAAGAGAAAAGGGAAGTAAGAGATTCCTTTCAAGAAATGAAACAAAGTAGGAGAGAAGAACTCCAATTACTCGACGGAGACCTTTCGCCTACCTCTTTTCTCTTTATTATCTCTCTTAGTCATACGCGCTCTTGCTTTCTTTCAACCTCTTCGGTACACTTTTCGTTTCCGTCGTCTTTAATTTTGTTGTTTCTGTCAAATTGTTGTCCCTTATCTCTCTTTATCTCTCTTTATCTCTCTCTCTCTCTCTCTCTCTCTCTCTCTCTCTCTCTCTCTCTCTCTCTCTCTCTCTCTCTCTCTCTCTCTCTCTCTCTCTTTATCCTCGAGTCGGACTGAAGCATCTCACAGTTCTTGTGATTCTGGAGTCCAAACGATTTCAAAGTGAAAATCTGCATCTTTAATAACAAGCACCGTGATATTAGAAT
The DNA here is from genome assembly GCA_911387935.1 of Dolichovespula saxonica. NCBI lineage: Eukaryota > Metazoa > Arthropoda > Insecta > Hymenoptera > Vespidae > Dolichovespula > Dolichovespula saxonica. The sequence continues at coordinate 2,093,866 of OU427001.1, read as the reverse complement.
GTTTCTCCGGTCTTTGAAGTCCGGTCATTGGATTAAGAATAGAGAATAGTCTCACGATAACTCACGTTTGACAGACTTTTTTTGATAATTCCTTTCTGCAAGTTATCGAGCCGCATCTGTCCCTTTCTATCTTTACTTTCCTCATGCTCGGAATCGCAGACTCTCTATCTCTTTCGTCCTCGCCACACAAAACCCGGCACAGAAAAAATTTATGCTTTCCATTCGCCAAGAGAAAGAAATAAAACTCCGGAGTCCATCTTCAAAGCTACGCACCGTTGGGCGCGCGTTCCTCTTTTCGAAAGAAGAGCGAAAGGAGAAGGAGAAGGGAGAAAAGGACAGAGAGAGAGAGAGAGAGAGAGAGAGAGAGAGAGAGAGAGAGAGAAAGAGGAACAGAGAGAAGGGAAGAAGATGCAGTAAAGCACGGTGATACCACGAACGGAATACTAATGATGAAAGTCCAGGTCTTACTGTCTTTTACAGTTTTTCTCTTTTCCTTTTTTTTTCTCGTAGACTGCACTTTCCTATCTCCATTGTTGTCATTTGGGAAAAGTACCTTCCATAGATGGCTTACGCGAATCTTTACTTTTTCGACGAGACACCGTGTCTGTCTAATCAATAATTCGAGAAAGAAAAGTAAAAGGATCGGTTGGAGAACAAAAGTCAAGAATTTATATGTCACCGAATGCGGGAATTCTTGTGCGTCCTAAAGAATGGTGTTTTTAGCTTCCTTATTATTACCTGATGGTTCTTCTCAGTTTCCCCTTACCAAAAACACCCTACGTTCCTCTACCCTTAACCTTTTCTCACATCTGCCACGGCACGCGATTTGCCCCCTGCACATCGAAGGTTGACGTCCTGAAGGAAAACAAACCACACCACACAAGCATCACTTACGTTCGAAAAGAATCGAGCCGGACTGTTTAGATAATTCGATTCGTTGTTGGATTTTCGATACATTCATTTTTTTTTTTCTTAGAAAAAGTAAATGTAAATTAACAGTGAATATATTAATGAATATTATTATATAATATCACCGAGTAAATAATCATTTAATAATTGTCCAAACAGTTTATTTCTTTTCAATTAGTAAAGGACACAAAGGATGATAGAATCGACGTAAAGTACGGGATCAAGGGAACATATCGTTCTTGCATGGGCTCGGAATACGAAACTAAAATATGATGGTTGTAGGTACGAAAGAGGAATACGCAGCATCCGCGAGGAAGAAGATTCGGTTAGGCATACGCGAGGGGAGAAGACAATATCGAGCGTAGGAGGAGGATTTCGGGGAAAAATGTAGGCAGGAATGACCTCGCCGAATCGCGAGTGAATTTGAGAGGAATCGTAGGATATTGTGTGCGCGGAGCAGATGCATCATACGTCAAGAGAATGCGAGGCATCCCGCTGAAAAGAGAGAACTCGCAAAAGGGTTCTGCCCGAGTAAAGCCGCGATTTCTTTTGCATTCTTGCATCCAAGGGGAACCCTTTCATTTGCATCTGTCTCCGAAATGCAAAAAGGGGTTTCCCAAAATACAGATGTTCGTGTTCGTCGAGATAGAGAGAAAGAAAGAGAGAGAGAGAGAGAGAGAGGGAGTACTGAAACTCGGCCCGAGGTCGCTCGTCTGGAACGAAAACAGCGTATTGTGAGAATTTTGAAACTCCTTCAAGACACTCACCGGTTTTGCGTGATTTGAAGGATCTTTGGACTCGTTGAAGTCCGGTAAGAAACTCCCTCCACGACCAGGTGTATACTCCCATCACCTGCTTCCTTCCTTCGTATCGATTTTCTCTAAACTTCACATATCTCTTCTTTCTTCTTATTTTCTTCTTTTTTATTTTCTTTTTCATTTTTCAGAGTTTCAATGTATCTTAGTACTATGTCTACCTAACCACAAAGAAAATTTATAAAGATACGTTCCTATTAATAATTTTCGATTCGCACGAGATCGGTATCGGCTGGCAAATATTCTCTCTTTTTAACGCGCTTCATTACGCTTTTGTACGCTTCTAAAGTATAGCGAAAAGGTTCATCTTCCGGCGGGAGTACAGCGCATCGATTATCGAGAATCGACTGACAAGTACCGAGAAAGATAGGGAGAAAAAGAAAAAAGGCATTACAAATTGATTTTACGTTTTTTAAACTTCGCTATTTCGTTTTGCGTTTTAAGAGAGTATGTGAGAAAATAATGTCAGAGTAGAAGAAGAAGGAAAAGAAACGTCGATATACGCACTGGACTGGAAAAAAGATCGTACAAGTTTGACTTAGGTGACTTTCTATCGTTCGTAAATTCGTTGTCTCTTCTCTCTCTCTCTCTCTCTCTCTCTCTCTCTCTCTCTCTCTCTCTCTCTTTCTCTCTCTCTCGTTTTCTCTCACAACCTCTTCCCTTCTGTGCGCACTTTTGCCGGAGATTTTTCGCAACGCCCTCCGTTTCGTTTTCCTCCACCTCTCTTCCTCTTCCTCCTACACTACTCTCCAGCGCCCTCTTTTGCGCTCTTTTTTTTATTTTAACCCGCGCGTCGTCGCTCGGACCGCTGGGCGATCAATGAATTGAAGCGTCTGTCCTTTTTTTTGGTCAGCCTCTGACTCTCCTCGTTCGACGCATTGCCGCCTGCATCTCGGTCTCCTTTTCACTACCCCTCGTCTCTTTCCATCCCCACTATGCTCCCGTCAACTCGCCCTCTCTCTCTCTCTCTCTCTCTGTCTCTCTCTCTCTCCTTCTCCCTACCTCCACGTTTCTCTTTCTCACTCTTTCTCTCTTTCTCTCTTCTCTATTTCTGCACCCATCTCTCTCTCTTTCTCTCTTTCTCATTCTTTCTCGCTCTCTCTCTCTCTCTTTCTCTTTCTCTCTCTCTCTCTCTCTCTCTCTCTAACTCTCTGACCACCCTCTGGCCGTCGCTCAGACCTCTCTCTATCTGCGTACCTCATTCTACCAACCTTCTCTCTCTGACTTTTCCTCCTCCATCTCCTCTCATCCTCCTCTTTCTCCGTTCAACTCGCTCTTCCACGAGAGAAACGGATTGGAAGCTGTTCTGTTCCCTCCCTACTTCTCTCTCTCGTTCTTTCTCTTACTCTCTCGGACTCCCTTTCGCGCTTGTCCTCCATTTCCCTCCTATAGCCTATCTGACCCTCCTCTTTCCCTCTCTTTCTCGTTGCTGGACACATGGATTCTCTCTTTCTCGCTTTCTCTCTCTCTCTCTCTCTCTCTCTCTCTCTCTCTCTCTCTTTCCCTCGGAGGTACCTCGCATTCGCGTATCGGAACACGCAGAATCACAGACGTGCATAGCACATGCACCTGCACGCACGCACGCAGCCCTCGTGTTTCCCGATCTCGCATCGCCGGATAAATCTCGCTGACGCTTATGCACGCGAAAGCCGAAGAAGGAAAGTGTAAGAGAGAATGAGGGAGAAAGAGAGAGGGAGAGAGAGAGAGAGAGAGAGAGAGAGAGAGAGAGACAGACAAAAAAACGAAGCTCATGCGCTCTCGGCTACCACTACCGACTATCACTCTATACATATATACCTATTTATATATGTGGAATATGTATGGAGATATACATATATATACACATCTATATATATATATATATATATATATATATATATATATGCACATATGTATATATACGGACACGTTTTGTCTTCTTTTAATCGCATCTGGCACGTCATATCTCTCTCTCCTCTCTCCCTCTTTCTTCTCTCTCTCTCTCTCTCTCTCTCTCTATCTATCTTTCTCTTTTTTCTTCTTTTTCACCCGTCTTCTCTCTTACTTTCCTTATTGCCCTTTTATTTCGACAAACGGCTTCAGGGCTAATACGAATTTTCTTGTAAAGTGACAACTACACCTTCGAACTATATCACAGAACAATGCCACTCGCATGTACCGTGCACGAATGTATTTATGTGTGTGTCTGCGTATATGTAATATACGCGTTGTCCCATCCGGGAACACTTCGGAATCATCGAATGACATGACTCGCGTTTACAGTGATTTTAACTGAGCGCACTAACCTCATTGAAAATTGTGAAATTATCAATTGTTCTGTCAATCGTTAAGTATGCGAGAAGAAATGAAATTTAAAATACAGTAAAATTTTTTAACTTTTTCCTTCATCGTGTTTACAATATATTTCATTTCTTTTAATTATCCTTAACCATTTGTCCGATAAAATCTTTTCCTCGATAACTGTTTTCAGATCAGATTCAAACATTTGTAATACGATGCACGTTAATTGCTACATAATGCAAGATGATCGTCTACGGGAAGAAAAATTATTCTTTTCTCCCTGACCCTATCTATTCCCTTTTTTAAAATCTGGCGACTCTTTCTCTTTCCAACATGTCGTAAGTTTATTCATTATCCCGCGTTGGACGGTGGTATCGGACAGTACCGTGCCGGACAGTTGGACTGCAAACCCCATCAAGGACGGCTCAGAATCCCCAGCGGCAAATAAAATCGTATATCATCCCTTTGCCAGCGAAAATTTTGTCTCTTCCACTCGTTTCGTTCTACCCTCTCTCTCTCTCTCTCTCTCTCTCTCTCTCTCTCTCTCTCTCTCTTCCTCCCTCTTTATCCGTCCCTCCTATTCTCTCCCACTGGCTCTTTCTCTCTTTTCGCGGCGCAAGCTCGTACATCAAAGCTCGCCTGCGTCTATCTTCTTCCTCGAATACTACAGCTCTGTGCCCTCTTCCTCCTCTCTTCTCTTCTCCTCTCCTCTTCTCGTCAGTTTCCCGGGTTTCACCGTACTGCCTAGTCTCTGATTTCAATCCCCTACTGCTCTCTCTCTCTCTCTCTCTCTCTCTCTCTCTCTCTCTCTCTCTCTTACACACACACACACACACACACAAACGTGTACACACTGTAAATCTCCACATTGCCTAACTACCCCCCTTCGCCGCTCTTCCGAGCACCACCCATTCAACCCCATCCCGTGTACAACTCATAAACTTTTGTACGGTGGCTTTAGTAGCTGCGAGCTAACTTCCGGTTTTACGACACAGGTTTGTTTTTCTACCGGTCAGGCCTACTATAATCTTTCTTCACTCAAACTAATCGTTTTCATCAAATAGTCGATCTTTCCGATAGATAGAAGTGTTCGATATTAAAAATTGCTCGTCCGAACGAATGCGCGCGCATTTTGAAATTTTTACATTCCGACCAGTTGAATTTTATTGCTGCGTTCACTTTTTCCCCTACAGCAACGTTCCTGCCTGGTTTGCCTGGTCTCTGATCCCCCACTTTTCTACCTGCGCCTGCCATCACGATGAATTTTTATTATTTCATAGCGACGCACCAAAGAGGGGAGAAAACGAAAAATCCATTGAAGCGTGAGGTGAAATAGTGGTGATGTTACAAGAGCTACGATAGAGTTTATAGCTGTTTTTGGGATTGTTGGAAAAAATATAACGAATCCTCTTAAGACACTAATTTAATTAGGGAGATAGAAAGTGATACAAATGCACTTATGTTATAAACAAAAATTGTATTGTTTCCCGAAAAAAAGCAAATAGGGAAAAAGAGAGAGGATTATCGCTTTAATTATGTACAAGTTTTTAACGCTTGTTTCTTTTTGAGAGCCGAATATGAACTTTCATGAGAATCACGAGAAGATATCGATCGTCTCCGCTTGATCCCTTTTCTCATTTCAAAATAACTAATATATTTATTCCATATTAATTTGCCTATTTTCTTTACGAATGTTCTCTCGAAGATTAAAATCTCAATCATCGATTGCAAAATGCCCTGTTGTGAGATACAGAGTGAGAGAGAAAACGAGAAGCGAGAGAGAGAGGGAGAAAGAGAGAGAGAAAGGGAGTTATTTCGAACATACTACCGCGATTTATTCCAACCCTTCCACAGCACATGAGACTGGCTTTGGGATGCAGAATGCAAACCCTGGCGGTAAACTAGCTGACCGCCAGTGGTTTTCATCATATAACTCGATTAGCCCTGAATTCTCTCTTTTTCGATATAATTCACAGGCAATGCAATTTTCAGTAATTGCAACGGCGGTAGAAAACAGTGAGTGGAGAGAACGAGAGAAAGAGAGAGAGAGAGAGAGAGAGAGAGAGAGAGAGAAACAAAAACAGAGAAAAGTGAAGCGACCGCTGTTAAAATTCTAAAAATCCATGAAAATCGCAAACAAAATGGACGTAGTGACGATTGATCGAAACGGAAGATATTTTCATAGATTAATACAACAATTCGTAAAGAACGATTGGATATCGAATGACTTTCTAAGTAAAACGAAAAAATAACAAAGAGAATAAATTTTTATTTTTTTTCTTCTTTTCTTTAATTTTTTTGTTTCTTTCTCTGTTTTTTATTTTTTTTTTTATTTGTATAGATATTTTGGATATGTAATAGTAATGATTGCATAAACGATTTGAAGGAAAAAAGAAAGAGTAAGAGGGAGAGAGAGAAAGAGAGTGAGAGAGAGAGAGAGAGAGAGAGAGAGAGAGAGAGAGAAAGAGATTGTATCTATTACCTTTCAATATTCGATCAAACAATTATTGGTACGAGATATATAAAAAAAATTTCGAACGCGAGTATTCTATCTTTCCTTTTTTATACAATAATGATCTTACATATTCAAATATCATCGATCAGGCCTTATGTCAATTAACACAATGTTTAAGAAAAGTAAAGGAAATAATTATATTATCAAGGGATTACGATTATCGTGTCTGCTGTATTAAAAAAAATTATGTCTAACGTTCTCAAAACTTTTCTTTGAAAAATCGAAAACTCTTCCGAGTATATAAATCGAAAGGATACGGAAATTGCGTTTCGCATTCTAACTCGAAAAACAAGAAGTAAGAAAAACGTGTATAAGGACCGTTATATTTTTAATTGGAGAACACAACTGTCGTCCAGTAAATTGGACCATTTGGCACGTGGCAGCCACGCGAGAATCCCCGTTAAACATCCAACGGAGCTGGGCGCTTAGGGTCCAGTCACGCTTTCCTCCTGGAACTGTAATGACAGGTGTTATGTATAGTAATTACAGTGTAGGTTTAACATGGCTTATAGGATCGACGATGAGAGCGGGAAAGGTCGTATAAGAAGGAGGATGATCATACTTACCTTCCTCCTTTCATTAGTTTCATACTTTTTCAATGTTCAGACTCGCAACCTCGGGACTTTTGACGTGATGTGTGAAAAGAAAACTCAACAAAATTGCTTTCGAAAGTAGAACGAATATAGAGATAAAGAAGAAGGCAGATGTTACTAAATCGAATCCTTGATAAGTACATATATATGTGTGTGTGAAGCGTGTAAAGCGTACCCCTCTTCTAACTTTCTCTCTAAGAGGACGAAAAAAGAGTTAACGCGATAGCCAGGGCGGGACGAGACGACTTATCGCGGTCATATCATAATTTCGATGGAATCATGGCGTCGGCGTAGAACGAAATCGTTTAATACCACGGCTGAGCCAGTATCCAGTTAATCCTACGCGACTGAAAGAGCTGATAATGCACTTTCCCATCCTCTACACCCTCTCATCTCTCATAGCTCCTATCTCATGGCCGCCACCTAATTTCTGTTGAATTTTTCTGGGCATCGTTCGAAAGCGTGCGACGAGCTCGCTCGACAAATGCCTTTCCTCTTTCCTCTTCTTCCGCTACGTCCCTCATCGTCCATCCTCCTGCCGTTTTCTATCGAACGGCCGATGCACGCGTCGATGCGCGTCCTTCCGAGCGGATCCGACAGCATGTCGTGAATTTTACATATCAATGGGTGCGCGCCCGTCGTATCCAACGTCGCAACGATTCCCCAAAAGCGTATCCTTCTTTCTCGAAATAACGATAGCCAGAATACTTTTCTAACGGATCGTGTTCGCAATTGTAGATGTAAATTTTGTTACCTTCGGTTTTACGAATCAACCATATCTATCAATGTTAATAAAGCTTATCACGTCTAAAATGTATACAATTTATATCAAAGTATAGTATATATAAATAGTTGATACTTGTACACATGTGATCTTGATAATTTCATTGAAAGATAATATCTTATCGGTACAAAATAAATTTATCGTTCATTCTATTTTTTCTTGTAGCCAAATACTTCTCGAAAGTTTTACAGAGACATGTAAAAACGATAATGATGATACGTGTATGTGGTGGGTGTGTCAAATTTGTGTACTATATATACACACACGACTACGCTCGACCGAGCATTCCGTATAAAATAATCTTTTTCCGCAATCGAGGACTCGAGCTGGCCAAGTGAAAGAATGACAGATGCCACGTTCTCTCATATTTTCGAACTCACTACCTCACCCCAGTTTTTTCTTCTTCTTTCTTTTTTTATGCATCGTACCTTTTTCCAGAGAAAGAGAAAGAGAAAGAGAAAGAGAAAGAGAAAGAGAAAGAGAAAGAGAAAGAGAAAGAGAGAGAGAGAGAGAGAGAGAGAGAGAGAGAGAGAGAGTAAAGTGGATAAAAAGGAAGAAAGATAGATTGGATATTATTGGGAAATAAACAGAAAGAGAGAATTTGAGAGTAGCAATAAAAAATCATTTCCAATGTAGATAACCGAACCTTCGGTATAGTGGTTATTATTATTATTATTATTACTATTATTATTATTTTTATCATCATCATTATCATTATTATCACCATCATCACTATAGTTCGAACTGCGAATTATTCTGGAACAAAAAAGAAAAAAAATCGCATACTTTTCTACATACGAAAGAATAATGACGTAATGAAAATAAGGAATACCTATAACATTTCTATAACTTCATGTCACGTTATCGCGTGTTTGTTTGAATTTACTATCGTATCGAAAATAATGATCAACTGTAATTAGTCCATATGTAATATCATTAAAATCAAACTTTGTATTCTTCTATGAGCAATATAAGATGCGTTGTTTGATAATGATTTAACGATAACATTGAATATTCCTTCATTAATTTTTGATTTAAATTTAATTGGAATTGAAGAAGAACTTGAAAGAAATAAGACGCAACAAGTTTATTGATTTATCGAGCTTCGATAAATTGAGATTAAATTTGACGATAGAAAAAATAAAAAAATCTGTAAGCTTTACGCTCTAAGCTTCAAAAAAAGTAAGAGAGAGAGAGAGAGAGAGAGAGAGAGAGAAAGAGAGAGAAAGATAAAGAGGAAGAGAGAGAGAGAGAGAGAGAGCTAGAAAGATAGAGACAAACTGGAAAAACAGTTACGAATATTCGCTGGTAATGAGACCGGTACGAATAGGACGTAGGACATAGGATGAGCGACGCGGACGAGAAGAAGGGTAGATGACAGGAGACGAATTAGCCCCGCGAATTAGCGTCCGCATATTTTTGCGAAAACGAGATAATGCAAAAAAGCGTGTGCTGGCCGGTCCGGGCTCGCACGGACGTCAGGCTGCCGATGGTGGTGGGCGAAAAGGAGGAGGAAAAGGGGGGTGGACGGTGGCCGCGGGATGAAAGAGGGAAAGGAGGTGCTACACGTTGAGGGTGGAGGGCGTGGCCAGGCGGCCTCTGCCAGCTTTCGAGCGAGAAAGAGAAAGAGGAGACGCGTTTCCGTGGTACCAGAACCTACGAGAGAACGAAGGGAAAGAGATAGAGAATGTGTATGAGAGCGAGAGAAAGAGACAGAGAGAGAAAGAGGGTAGGAGAGAAAGGGGAAGAGAACGAGAGAGAGAGAGAGAGAGAGGATAGAAGAGAAAGGGGAAGAGAAAGAGAGAGAAAGAGGGATAGAGAGAATGAGAGAGAGAGAGAGAGAGAGAGAGAGAGAGAGTGTGATGCTAATATGGAGAACGAGAGAGACGAAGAGAAAAAGTTATAGATGCACGTAGGTAGGTAGGTAGCTACGTACGTACTCACGTACATAGACAGGTACACATAAATGTAGATGCGCCGATGTTAGCACGCGTGTGCCGACAATGCATGCGCGCGCGCGTGCTAGTGTGCACGCGTACGGTGCGCGCGACGCTTAACTATAGCTGACGGTGGCCCGTGGAGCAACCAAGGGGGGTAGGGTGGGACAAAGGGGTAAAAATCATTGCGCGGTCCAGCCTCGAGGCTGATCGATGGTTGCTGCACACTCACCCCTTCACTCACCCTTGCACTCGGCCCTGCAACCATCAGCCACCTCGCGGCCTCCTCCTCCTCTTGCCATCCGGCAGCCTCCTCTTCCGCCTCCTCACCTCCTCCTCGCCCTCACCCTCTTTCACCCCCCGCGGACACATTCACTGATCCCTGGATCTCACTGACTGGCCAGACAAAAAATGGCCGGTTCGAAGCCCATTCGCCGCTTCTACCCAGGCTGACGTCGGGTGTTTGATGACCTCTGGGGTGGCGTCCGCGAGAGAGAGAGAGAGAGCAAGAGGGAGGTCGAAAGAGAGAGAGGAGGGTGAGCACCGACGTCCGGAAAACCACCCCCGCCAGACCCACCCTACCTACCACCCTACAAAGGGTGGACCATGGGAGGGAATCGATGACGGTGGATGATTTTACGTATAACGCTCTCGCGTCGCTCGGCTCTGCCCTCTTTCCACGGTTTCGGGAGAATCGCGACTCGCGTTTTTACACTCGCCTGCGTCCGATCATCTCGCGGAAATTAGATTCTAATTTAATCCCTTTATATTATCAGAGAATATTCTTGTACCATGCGTGGTACATTTTCGGCGCCGTCGATTGCGATCAATCGATCGTCGGATTTGAGGAGAACACTTCAAGAATAATTCGCATTTCTTGTCTGCTCTTCGTCGATATCGATCTCGAGTTTAGGGCAAATACCATAAGAAAAGGAACGGGGATAATCGACTAAGAAGGTAAGGATCGACAATCTTTCGTCGTTCATTGGTATTAAATCAATGAATGAAAATGATTGTAAACGAATAATGAAAACCATTTTCGTTCTTTCTCTCTTTCTATCCTTCGCCGTCGAATGTTTATTTACGTTTAAATTATAATATTTCGGTATTATAATGGATAACACGAAAATAAATCGTTTCATCGTATTCAACGATGAATTCCCAGGCAATATATCAACCGCAGCTGATAAATTATCACGACAAATTATCTCTGTCTCTCTTTCTCTTTCTCTTTCTCTCTTTATCTCTCTCGTCCATTATTCGAGCACCGAACGATCGCTTAATTATATAATTACGTACTTATCGTTCATCATAGAGTTCAATGCCGCTTATACATTTGATAACATGATATCGATCTGCATTTCGAAATCAGTCATTTTTAAAGTACGTAAGGATTTGTCGGTAGGTTTATCAAACGTCATTGAAAAAGAATCGTGTATTAGAGAACGAAGAAAGCTTGATAATCCTTGTTCGGACAAAGAGAGGTCGTGATCGGATCGCAAAAGGGTTCCCCGCATGGATACCGATCTGATCGCGAACTTTCAACCTCAAACGTGGTGGGCAACTCTGAGAGTAGGTGGAGATATAAGTGTAGGTTGGAGATGGAGAAAAGGAGGTAGAGGAGATGGAGGACGGTTTCCGTGCTCGAACCAGAGAAGTTCAACGCCAATGACACATCGTCGTGCCGCGTTAATGATCTACCCTGCTCGGCCCCGTCGTCTCTCGAGTCGATCCTTAGGTTTCACACCCCCGGAGACAAAACAGGCCACCCCCCGCTCACCGAGGCGTCCTAAACGGATGCGTGTATGATAGAATTTCTTCCGTCATTAAGAAATCCTTACAATGGATACGGGTTTCTAAGCGCGGCCAAACAAGTGTCGTCCGTATGAAGACACGTTAGGCGATCTTGAATCAACGTAGACAGTGGACAAAATTTTATCAGCGTAGCGCCGCGAGCTGCCGCGAAAGTACCGTTAGTGGTCCAACCCCGCCTCGTCGATCCGTACACCCCCTTGATACGTACACCCTTTCTCTCTCTTCCTCTCTCTCTCTCTCTCTCTCTCTCTCTCTCTGTTTCTTTCTGTCTTTCTCTCTCTCTCTCTCTCTCTCTCTCTCTCTTTCTCTCTCTCTATCTCTCTCTCTCTTTCGCAGGCTTTCTCTTTCTCTCTACTCCTATTCGTCGTGTCTATTGAAGTGACGGTAAACGCGACTCGTAAATATTCCTCGCACTTTGCGCTCCAGATCCGTCAGCTTTCTTCATCCACCATTCTCTGGTAAGCCTTTCTACCCATCCCTTCGACGACGTTGTCATCGTCGTCGTTGCCGAGCTATTGCTTCTTCTTCTTCTCGGGAACGTAACTTGCACTCTTCTCCCTCTCTTTTCCTTTCTCTTTCTCCATTTCGCTCGCTCGCGGAAGAACCTTTCTCAATAGACACGAATCTTTTGCGCATCTACGTGGACTCTCCGGATGGTAGGGAGACTAGTATACCATCGTCGTTATGCACCGACTTCTATAGAGAGAAAGGTGGATTCTTCGATTTTCCGGTAATACCAGCTTCTCCCACCTTCCCGTGCTTCTTCTTGTTCTCTGTCTTCCGTTTCTTCTTTGAGCGAATTTTCTATACATTCGCTTGGGTCGTTCGTAAGAATACTATTTTTGAAAACAATGACCATTCTATCACCTCTTTCCATTTTCAACATATCGTCCTAACGAAAAAAAGTAAACCACGATGAGAATCCTCGCGTCATGAAACCTGTAAGTGTAGAGTATCAATCTTTTTGAATGGCCGAGAATCGTTACGCTTAGGCGACGCTCATCGTCGACTACTCTGGATCCTACGATTTATCGTTTGAAGACCAATTTCTATCATGGGCAGATAGTAAGGGAGAAAAAGAGAACGACAAAGAGAGCGAGGAAGAGAGAGAGAGAGAGAGAGAGAGAGAGAAGGAATGAGATAAAAAAAGAGAGGAATATAGGAGAAAAGTAGGGAGGAGAAGGAGTATACCCAGGCACACTCATACGAATACGCGGTAAAAGAGAACGAAAGAGAGAAAAAGAGAAAGAGATAGATGGAGAAAGGGAGAGATGGACGGGCTACTCCATCCCTGCCTAACCTACCTCAATCGAGGGCTTACGTTGGAAAGCTTGCACGACAGCGTAGGCAGTAACAGGAGAATCATCGAAAAGCATGGCGCTTTGCAAGCTGCTGCTGCTGCTGCTACCGCTGCTGCTGTTGCTAGTGATGCAGGGTGAACGAGCTACTAGTGGGTGGTCATTGAATAGACGGAAAAGGGAGTAAAAATCATTGAAAAGCGATGACTGCGGCCCGACGCCGGCAGAGTGGATCATCGAATGACCAGAGCCACCCCTGTGCCTACTTCTACCGCCCGCCCTCGTGTGGACTCCGCTTTCATGATATCTACTGGAAATTAGCCAACTGGCTAACGACCAAATAGGAGTCTCGTGCCACTCCTCTACCTCCCCGGCCTTCGCCCTTTCCATCCTCACCCTTTTGCCCTCTTGTGTCTTTCTTCCTCTCTCTCTCCCTATCTCCCACTTTTCCTCTCTTTCTCCCTCCCTCTCCCCCTATCTCTCTCTCTCTCTCTCTCTCTCTCTCTCTCTCTCAATGTCTCCCTTTTTCTCTGTCCATCTTCTGCCCTCGCTAGCTCTCGGTATATCTCTCGAAAGCTCGCTCGAGGCAACAATCGGCCGATCGTTTGTTCGCTCCTCGCTTCCACATATTTATTTCCCGGCTCTCCTCCGACTGAGTGCCGTTCGATGATTCGAGTTTGGGACGCAATGGATTTCGAGTCATCGACTCCAAATCGGCCGTGAATGCGTTGTCCTCGCCGGAGAATTCGTTTTAAGAGATCGATCACCGATAGATGAACAATTGTCGATTTGCCAAGGAGTTGGTTTCGTTTTATTTTTCATCGTTCGTTTAGGATAACGTGTAAACTCGGAAATTCGCTCGAAGAATTCAACTTCTCGATGCTCGAGGCAATGCACAGACTACTATCTTACAAGATTGGAAGGAAACGTCCGATGATAGAGGCCATTCCACGCAAAGCCGGAAGGTAGGACGAGACACGGGAACAAAAGTTTCACGATTCGTGATAGAATGATAGACGTTTGTTCGGGAAAGAAAAATGCAAGATTCGCTGCAGTCACGAAATGGCAAATTGGAGTTGAAACTTCCCTTGTACGAGTTTGGGGTAGGTTGGGTTAAGGCGGGCTTGTAGTAGGGAAGAGCCAAAAGAGAAAAGGAGAGAGAGAGAGAGAGATAGTCGTATTCTACTACGGAAAATACTATATAAGGATGAAAGCGGTGGGCAATCGGGTTTCGTCTCCGCGAGAATTCTAAAGAAGCGCTTAATTAAGTACTAATATCTTTGATCAGGACATATATACGTGTCACCATTTTTACTAGAAAATTTAAATATCTCGAGGAAACGTGTTTCCTTCTTTCGAAGAAGAAATGACTATTTGATATAATGAAAAATTATCAGAATATCCGACAGCTTCTTTTCTCGATCAGCCGACAAAACCTATGAACTCGCTTGTGAATTAAAATGATAGAACGATTCGAATGAATTCGTGGCCCAAGTACGAACTTTCTCGCGTAACCTTAAAAAATCTTAATGCGGTTTTCGGCTTCCTGTCGGAGGTAAAGTTTAAATTACACACGGATAAGAGGAAAGGAGGGTAGAACAAAAGTGTATATATAGTATGTGTATGTATAGAGAGAGAGAGAGAGAGAGAGTTGGTAAGACCAGGGCTTTGGAAGATACACGAACCGTAGGTTCACGTAGTTCGAATGGGGGGTGGGCCGTGCGTGCGAACGCCCGAATGGAACACATGCAAGCTTTGATAAGCTTTAGGAATACGTATACGTAGTGCCGAGCCATTCGAACCTCGCGCTTCACGGTTCGCATAATATTACGTAACGCGCGCAATTCACTGCTTTCCTTTTCACCCGCTTTCCAGGATCCACGCAAGCCGGCCTGGGAGTTGAGTTTTGCGATATGGAAACGAAAAATAATATTCGGTTGGTCGTCCAAAATTATTAGATCTTCGGAAAAGAACCGAGTTTGGATATCTTCTAAAATTCAAAATCATTTTGTTCTTGTTTCTGTATAAAGAGATTTGTAAAGTTTATTTAGTACGAATATATATATATATATATATATATATATATATATATATCCGTACGTTTTATTGCTCATTATCTAATGATAAAGTTTCACAATATTGGGAAGTAAGAAACTATCGATCCGACATCCATAGGAAAAAAATGTTTCCCCACGTAGAATATCTCGGATCACTGACATCTCTTTTGAAATAAGGGTTGCATCGAGCAACTAAGGCGTACAAGAAGGGGCAGATTGTGAGAGAGAGAAAGAGAGAGAGAAGGAGGGAGAGAAAGAGAGAGAGAGAGAGAGATGATATGATTCCAAAGGCAGCGAGCAAGGTCTCCCTCGAAGTGAAGGTCCTTAAAGGAGGAACCCCACTGCTTATTTATTTCTCTATTTGAATTTTATTATCTTGTTCCGCCGTCATGGATTCCCGGTTTACCTCCTGCTTTCTTTAACGCATACGATAAGAACGTTTCCGCAAACGTTGCGGAGCACATATCATTCGAGAGAAAATCCTCTTTCCTGCCTTTTCTTCTCTTTTTTTCTCATTCTTTAAAGTTTTTTGATAAAAAGAAAAGAGAGTACCGATTGTTGATAAATTTTCGTCTTTTATAAAATACATATATTTCGAGAAAAAGAATAGTAATACGAGGATAATTTTATTGATTTAGTGTGCACAAAATAATTAATGTACTCCTATTGTTGAGGATATAAAATGTCCGTACTCGTATAATTTGAAGTAATTTAATGAGATAAAGTTAAACAGTCTATAAGAATAAAAGATATTTAAAAAAAAAATTAAATGAAACGAATAGAGAATTATACCTAATAAAATTATGAAGTACAGAGCGTTAGCACAGATGCGGAATCTAATAAAGATGATCTCACAATAAAAGAGACCTGTAAGAGAGACCGAGATAAAGAGGAGAGAAAGGGAATGACAGGGACACGCACGTCGTAGTTCGGTGAGAGAAATAAAAGTGTGCTCGACGCGGTATGGATATAAGTTTCGAAGGTCCTCGAAAACGGCGTTCGCGCACACATGAGGTTTGCCAAATTGCCGTGTAGAAAAAGTTCTCTTTAAACGTCCCGCGCTCTCCATTCGCTACTTCCCCCTTTACTCCTCCTTTTTATCCATATCATCCTCCTCTATCTCCTTCGCCTCTTCCTCGTCTATCTATCTGCCTCCGACGTGTTCTTCGCGTCGTCAAGCTTTTACCGTTTTTCGGACATGGAAAACGTGTGTGGTAACGCGAATTCGTGCTACCTACGTACCGGTAAAATCTGCCGAAAGGTATCTCGAACACAGATTTCAATGTGCTCGTACTCATTGACGTACTTTCGACTCGTCTATCCTGACCCTTCGACCATTCCTTTCTCTCTCTCTCTCTCTCCCTCTCTCCTTTCTCTATCTCTTGTTCTTTGTCTTTCTTTCATGGAATCGGGCTTATCGATTGCCGATTCCACTGCTGTTTTCTGCTTTTTCATCATGGAAGAAGGAACTTATATTTGTTGGTCAAACCGTTTTTCTGCAAAAAAGGAAAGAAAGAATGAAAGAAAAAAATATATCCGCGAGGAATCTTTCAAGATATTCATCTCCTTTCAAAATGTTAACCAGTACGTCTTTTTTGCTCGAGAAACAATCGTACCTAAGTTTCTCTTACCGCACTTCTTAATTATTTAGTACGACAGAATACCAAGCTTAACCTCGTCTCAGATTTATGGGTGCTTTAACCTTTTTCGTTCGTTCAAACCGAATTTCATCCTACTTAGCCACGTCGCTGGCTCGGGCACTCGTAAAAAATGCGAGCGAAAAGAAGGGTTCCAGTCTTTTTTCCCTCTCTCGAATCCTTCCGCTTATTTCTCCTTCTCTACCACCCCTCTCTTCCCCTCCCTCTCCTCTTCTTCCTCCCCCGCCACCCTTCGCCATCTCAACTCTCCATACTTTACCTTCCTTGCGAACATGACTTAAAGCGTATCGTCCTACAGTCGAATGGAGTTTCGATGGGGTGATTTCGACGAATCGTTCGCTCGTTCGTTCGTTCGCAGACTGCTTGCGAGTCTCTGAACTTCGTCTCGATTCGATGCGTGCGCTCTTCGAGAGAGAGAGAGAGAGAGAGAGAGAGAGAGAGAGAGAGAGAAAGAGAAACGTTCGCTTTTCAGATCTCTCTTTCGTTCTCATCTTTCTCTTTTTGCAGTAGTTGAACCGTGCTCGTTTTATCGAATTTCATTAATACCGTTGATTCGTCTATGGTTGTGAGAAAAAAAAGCTTTGCAAATTAAACGTCCAGCTAAATTTCTAGTATGTCGAGCAACGGTTCACCAATCAATTCACGGTGAACTGTTCAAAACAAAAAAAATCTAAATAACGATAATATGAAGTAATCATAATTGCATTAACAAGGATGAGATAGACAGAAAGAAAGAAAAAGATAAAGAATACGGTTCTTCGAGCTATCGTAATTTCCATCTAAGTGGAGATCTGTCGAGATCGGATAGATAACGGGAAACCTCCTGTACGACGAAAATAAAGCACTCAAGGAAAAACGTTAAAGCGGATCATCTTGGCGTACTTGTTAAAAGCGAGAAACAAACGAATTCTCGATTAGAAGTAACGCAAAGAAAAAGAGAAGACGATCGGAGCATGAATAGATAAGAGCGAAAGAGAAAGAGAAAGAAAGAGATAGAGACAGGAGTTCTGAGGAGTCGGTTACCGACTCGACGACCTCAGCCGACAGTCGAGAAGCGGTATAAGAAGGACAGAGAAGGAAAGAGTTAAGAGTCGGCTTGATGACGAGCGCTGTTGCGGAGCAGGAAACGAAAAGGGAGAAGACGGGAGTGGTGGTGAAGGAGGTGGTGGAGGTGGAGAATGAGGAGGAGGTGGAAGAAGAGGAAAGGGGGTGGAGGGGGTGGAGTAGACTGGATGGAGGAGCCCACGTTGCAATGATATCGATTCCAATGCTTCTTACTAGACGTGGTTGGTTAGGGTGGGCAACCCCTTACTTTTTATCCCTTTTCCTCCGCCTTGCCTCCCTTCACCACCCTCCCACCGCGATTCTCGTCTTTCTCTCCCGGCCTCGCCAACTCCTTCGATCCTCTCGCGATATTTTACTCGGTTATTTCTACAGTCCCCTCTCTCTCTCTCTCTCTCTCTCTCTCTCTCTTATTCTCTCTTTCTTTGTCTTTCTCTCGATTTTTTTCTATCTTCATCTCTCCTATCTATACCTTCTTTCTACTCTTTAGAATCACTCGCACTGCTTCAGATAGGCTCGTCATTTAAAGACGAAGGGAAATTGTTCTTGTCGATCAGTTAGCCGGCTGGAACTAGTCAGAAATTTGAGCCTCGTTATGCTCGGACCAAAGTCCTTATCCATTGTAACGGACATCTACTTTTAATCGACAAAAACCACTGGATTTTCATTTTAACGTAAATCTCGATGCACTTCACGAATCACGTGCCTCGAACGAAAAATGAGAAGTAATAGGATGGTCTGGTAGTAAAAGGTAAAGAAGACGATAAAGAGGGAAATAGAGAGATAGACGAAAAAAGGGAGAAAATGGAACAGAAAAGAAAATTGGAAGGAGGCAAGAGAATGCAATACATACACACACGTACATGAAAACACAGAAATGCTACACATATTCAAAAGATCCTCTGATTACTGCGAGTTCCGTCTTTCGCCGTCTGTCTTTACGTCTTTCCCCGCTTCATCCACTTGACGAAACGGTTCGTCTCCATCCCTAACTCTCTCTCTCTCTCTCTCTCTCTCTCTCTCTTTCTTTCTTTTCGTCGTCCTCCCTCTAGTGGCAAGCTCTCTTCGTTTAATTGATTTCTTAAGACCCTATGGGGTTCGCGGATGTGACTCCGAGCGGATGCAGTTTTTCCTGCTTCTCTTCTCCCTTTCACTCTCTCTCTCTCTCTCTCTCTCTCTCTCTCTCTCTCTCTCTCTCTCTCTCATTCTATCTATCTATCTATCTATCTATCTATCTATCTATCTATCCATCCATCCATCTATCTCTCTTTCTCTTACTCTACCATCCTTTGAATGTCTCCAGTATTCCCGGATTTTCTTCTTCTCTCTTCCTCCTTTTTTCTCTCTAGACTACGAGGAAGAGAAGGCGGAGATGAGG
Source organism: Dolichovespula saxonica (assembly GCA_911387935.1). Classification (NCBI taxonomy): domain Eukaryota; kingdom Metazoa; phylum Arthropoda; class Insecta; order Hymenoptera; family Vespidae; genus Dolichovespula; species Dolichovespula saxonica. Next base: position 2,074,765 of record OU427001.1, on the reverse strand, counting down.
GAGAAGAATACGAAGAACAGAATCTGAAAGAGAAGAAATCGGAGATGGATGATGAGAAAAGGAGTAGTAGGGAGAAGATAGAGGCGGAGAAAAAGGAGGAGGTTGGACCCCGAGGGAGGGAGATGCAAGATATTGCAGCCCCGCGGGACACAGGGACGTAATCTCCACGACGGTGCCGGAGACGTATTACAATCCCGCGGTTCTCCAACTACGAAGTCACTCGGTTCCCGTGCATGAATGGCCCATTCTCCTTGGCCTGTCTCTAGGAAAGTCTCTATCTATTCCGATTACTGCTCCACCTTCCTATCTCCACCTCCATTTCTCTCTCCCTCTTTCTCTCTCTCTCTCTCTCTCTCTCTCTCTCTTTTTCTCTCCTTCTTTCTCTCTATCTTTTTCTCGTATCCTCGAAAGCTTGGAACATCAGCCGAGTTTTACCCTGCTTTTTCACCTACCAACCTACGCTGCCGTCGACTCTACAGCCGGCGGCCTCGGAGAACAAAGATTTCATTTTTCACTGGCACCAGGGACCAAGGCGAGATTCCGGGCTCAGGACAGCGAGGTGGAGGAACTCTTCTTGCGTTGCAGATTTCTTTCATTACTACTCTTAATCACGGTAACGTTTCACACAGTGGAAGGCTTCTATTTCTATCTTTCTCTCACAGATTTCTTGCTGTGCCTTCTTTCTCAAATCGGGCCGGATGATCTTTTGAAGGAATCCTTCCACGGCGTTATTACTCTGCTATAGTACTACTTTCGCATCGAGGTCAAAGCCGTTGCTAGTGGAGTAGAAAAGAAAGGAAGAGAGAAAAAGAGAGATAGAAAAAGTGTTTGAAAGAGTAGGAACTGGCTCGAGCCTACTGGTTCGAACGTGATTATCGATCGAGTTTCTTGCATGCTTACTCGGAAGAGCCTTCCTTAAAAACATCCTTGCGGCACCCTTAGCAGCCGGAGACCGTTAAAGAGTTTTTCTCGTTCTCAAGGATCGACGACGACTCCCTCGGTTCATCTCTTCCTCCCTTCTTCTTGTCGCCATCGTCGTCGTCGTCGTCGTCGTCGTCGTCGTCGTCGTAGACGTATAGACGACGAAGGGGTGCGAAATCGTACGAGCGTGTATACTGAGGAGGAATTGGAAGAGGACGAGGGCCAGGACGAGGGCCACAGCAAGCTAGAGAGAATCAGAACGAGAAAGAGAGGGTCAGGACGAGGGGGATCGGGAAAAGAGAACAAAGAGTGCAAGTATAAGGTGGACGGGGTTAGTAGAGGGGGATGTAGCCTCGGCGTTCGTTCGGGGGTGGTGTTCGGGTGGGTGGTGCATATAAGATGGGCGACGTACAATGCACGCACCCTCGGCGCACTCGAGGCTCCTCAAGCAATACTCCTGAAGGGTGGAGTACGGAGGGAAGATTCCGAAAACTCGGCCGCTCAATACGTGCCTGTCGAGCCGGCTCACCCTTCGTATTTTCTTTCCTTATCCTTCTCGTCTGCCCTCTTTCCTTATACCAACTCTCGTCCTTTCTTTTTTCTTTTTTTTCTTCTTTTTCTTTCTTCATCGGTAAAGTCGATCCACGAGCAACGAGGAATTGCGTTTATCGCGTTGAAAAAAAAAACGTTTTCGTCGATTAGACGATTTAAGATAAGAAAGACGACACTGTAATGGTTAAGACGATCGGAAGGTACATTTACTACGTGTGATTTTCTTCTTCCTCAGGGATTTGAGCACCCCTTGTAAGGTGGATACACCGGTGACACTCCAATGTTCCTTGTGCGTTCTCCGTAGCGGCTGGTTGAAACTCAAGTGGAGTCATCGCTTGTGAGAGTGCTTACCAGCCCAACGTCGTCGACATCGTCGTTCTCCTCCTCCTCCTTCTTTTCCTCCTCCTTCTTCTCTTTCTCTTCTTCTTCCTCCTTCACCTTCCAGAGCTCCATATCCGTCCTTCGTTCTGAAGGAGAAGACTCGAAGGCGAATCCTCAAGCAGCGAGGCATCGTCTACAACATTTGAGAGCGACATAAACCTTATTCTTACGCCACTTTACCACAAGATGCAGTCACGGTTAGGGTACACCCTTGCCTCTAGCGTACCTACGCTGTGATAATCCCTTCGTCCTAACGACGATGGCGACGAGCTTTCAAGATTACACATAGACTGGCTAGTATTTCCTACACTATCCGCGTCTCGCATTGTGTCTCACCTGCATCATCTTAAATTTTTTACTCTTCTTTCTCTCCCTCTCTTCCTTTCTCTCACTCTCTCACTCTTTCCCTCTCTCTCTCTCTCTCTCTCTCTCCCTCCCTTCCTTTCTCTCACTCTCTCCCTCTCTCCCTCTCCCACTCCCTTCCTTTCTCTTAGTAGAGTACATCTACGCATATAGATGGTACGACTCCTCGCGAATCGACTTTTTCAACATCTTTGACCTACTTTCACTCTTAATCATCACTCACCGAACGGTTCCATTCTTCTGTTCTCCGTCGAGGAAAAGCGAGGAGACGTTTCTATTTCTTGTGTTATCTTCGAAAGAAACAATTGCTTCTACTCAAGAGAATTCTAAAGCAATACAGAATCTTCTTTCCTATTATTTGTATATATTTTTACAGACCATTCTTTTACAACGAATTGGAGTAGACGTGAATCTAAAGAATATAAGACGTTTCATTTTTTATTAGCACATTTATGAAAATGACAGCTTGATGAAAAAACGAAACAGCATTCTCCAGTCTTTTCTCTTTTGAATTTGCATTTCCTTGTAAGAAAATGAGAACATTGTGAAAGATTCAACTCAGAAAAAAAGATGAAGAGTATAGTAATTCGTGTATTTCGTTTGTATAGGATAGAAATTGTTTAGTGAGTTTCTTAAACCATACCAAAGGAAAAAAACCTTCTTCTATATCGCCGTCTCTTTCATTTGCTCACATCTCTTGTGTAATCTCAACTGGTAATGCAAGACTTGTATTACGACTGAAATACGAAGAGCAAACGGTTTCTTTTCCTCTCTATGTACTTTTTTCTTCTTTAGGTTCAAACAAGCCGTTCGTTCGTCGTGCTCGTCTCCGATGCAAAAAGAAATTTACTCGGTAGTAAGTACACTGTATGGAAAACGAAAAGAAGGAGGAGGAGGAGAAATTCGTCCTCCATCGGCGGAGTGCTACTTAGAGAAATCAGAGCGACGTACCATGATAGTGGCGGCACGTCGTCGTCGTCGTCGTGCTACTTACGTCGTACGTAGAAAGAGAAGAAAAGGGAAGGGGTGGAAAAAGAGATGGTGAAAAGAGGTAGAAAGGAGTAAGAAGAGGGGTAATGTCGACGGTACACTCGTACTCGTCATCAGAAGAGCTTTTCTTGTTCTTGATGCGCGTTGGACAATGGCGAGAAAACGTTCTCTTCCTCCCACCGGCGCGCTACCTCATTCCTCGTCTTTTGCCACCCACGCCCTCCACCCCCTGCCATCACCATCAACCACTGCTCGAGCTACTTGCGACGATAAGAGAGAGAAAGAAAAAGAGAAAGAAAGAAAGAAAGAAAGAAAGAAAGAAAGAAAGAAAGAGAGCGAGAGAGAGAGAGAGAGAGAGAGAGAGAGAGAGATAAAAAAGAGAACGAGTCGGAGGAGGCTCGAGGAAAGAGGATGAGGCCTTTTCAATGTCCTCTTCTCCCTCGCTTCTCCTTAGACGCCTCATTCCTTCGCCTCCGCGCAATCCCTGAAGAAAAAGGCCGTGCACGGAAAAAAGGAAAAGAAACGGACAAAAGTAACCGAGCGCGCGTCGAGGTACTCGTCGGAGACGCGGATGACACGCAAGTTCCGGGTGCACTCTTTCGCCAAGAGAGTGAGAGAAAAGGAGGTTGATGGCGGCCGTCGTGCTTTCGGGGGTGAAGATAGGGGTAGTAGTAGGGGGTAGAGCGTGCTATATGCCTTCAGGAATTCAAGAAAGCGACAGCTTTCGTTGAATGCGTCGAGAAGGCATGCATTTTACCTCTTCTTCCCTCTTTTCTTTCCTCTCTTTCTCTTTCTCTCTTGCTCTTGCTCTTGCTCTCTCTCTCTCTTTCTCTCTCTTTCTTTTACTTTTTCTTTCTTTCTCTCTTCTTGCTTTTCTTTTTTAGCTCCTTTCCGGCCGGAGGGCCGAGTGACGACGGCCGTGCTTGAAAGGGAAGAAAGAAGGAGAGAGTGCGAAAGAAAACGACGTAATATGCTCGAGTGGTACGAAGTGACGATTGTCCCTTTCTTCGCGCACGAGGCGCGTCTTCCGACACCCCCAATCCTCACTATCCATCTCTTTCTCGTTCTCTGTTTCTCTCTTTCTCACGGTCCGGCAACTTTATTAGCCACCTTCGCCTCATTCCTTCATGCCTTCCTTCCTTCCTTTCTTTCTTTCTTTCTTTCTTTCTTTTCAATTTCCCCGGTGAAGCCTTCCTACTTAGGTATATCGTGCCTTACTCGCGGAAAGACATGAAAAACGTTGAATCAAGTGTCCCGAGATCTGCTCCTTCTTGCGTTAAGTGTACTCGTGAGGCCCTTTCTCCTTGTGAGATAACTTAGTACATTTCGACTGTCGACTTTTTATAAATCGATGTTTTACTTAACCTTCTTATCTATTACATTTTTATTATTTATATCGAAACTCCATTGATACAATATATAAGTGTATATATAATAATATTATAACAGATAGTGTTACTAAGATTTTGTTATGTTTTAGATCTTTTAGATTTTATATATTTATTTATATACAAAGAGAGAGAGAGAGAGAGAGAGAGAGAGAGAGAGAGAGAGAGAGAGAGAGAGCAACGCGCTATCCTCTTATAAAATCCAGTATATAATATAATACATTTCTGTAACAATTATGTACCAAGAGAGGTAATCTACTGATGAAACGAATACTCGCTCACGCTTCTATGATTGCGAGGTATGCATGTTAGAATAGGAAACTCAGCAGGACACGCTTCCTCCGAACGAGTCTATACAACATCTCTCTTTCCTTTCGGTCTCTTTAAAAACAATATAATTTTTTTTCTTTTTTGTTTGCGCGTCATGTAGGTGCTTCGAAGCGCGACAAATAGAGACAGGAAGCGCGTGTCCACTGGACCAGGTATCCTTGCTGGAAACTTCCACTTTCACGCAGAGGAAATGAGCTCTCGCTTCTTCCGTTCCTATACCTAGGGAAAAATGGTTACAAGGGTGCGTCGCACGACGACGCAAACGCACACGCGTGCGCGCACGTACTACGTGCACACACTTACATGTATGAACACATACAACTCTCTTCGTAGACGTGAATAAAAAGCGAACGAAAATAGCCGATTCGCCCTGGTACGGCTCGAATTTTTCACTCGACCGGCCATATAAAATTACTTCGCTGCATTAAGCGAACTGACTAACTTTAAAATAACGCGAGCCTTGTGTATCGTGTTTCGCGACAGAACGGAGGAAGAGGGATAGAGAGAGAAAGAGGGAGAGAGAGAGAGAGAGAGAGAGAGAGAGAATAAGTGGGAGGTAAAATAGGTTGTAGCTAGAAAGCGTAGTGTGCATGCTCAGAAATAAAAAAAAGGAAGGAACAAAAAATGCATTAATATATTTTGCGTTTTGTTCAAACAATGATTGAAAGATGATCATGAAAAAAGGAAACAAGGGGAACAAAATTACCAAACGAAAAGTCGAATATAAAAATGATTGGATGAAAATGAAAATGAAAATAAAAAGAAACAAGAAAAAAAGAGAAAACAGAAGAGAGAAGAAGAGAGGGAAAAGATTTGAGTAACATCTCTTTCCGATTTTTGGTCGAGATAAAGATCGATAAGGCTTATCGAGACGAGTACTCGAAGCGTAGAAGAGTAAGAGAGAGAGAGAGAAAGAGAGAGAGAGAGAGAGAGAGAGAGAGAGAGAGAGAGACAGAGACAGAGACAGTAAAAGAGAAGTAAAGAGAGAGAGAGAGAGAGAGAGAGAGAGAGAGAGAGAGAAAGAAAGAGAGTAAAAGAGAAGTAAAGAGAGTAGGGAAATGGTCAAGGGACCGATGAGTTCGACGGAGCGAGTAGACTTAACTGGAAGCTTCCACGTTCGTAGAGGAAACGCGTCCGTCCTTCCTTCCGTTCTTCCGTGTGTCGGGGAGAAAAGGGAAAAAGAGTGCGATGGATATCGAAAAGCATCGATGTGCATGTTGAAAGATCGGAAGAGAGGGGGAGAGATCGAAAGACAAAGGAGAAAGGGTCAGGTTGATGGTAGAGAAAGGGAAGGAGAAAGAAAAAAGACTGCTGGTAGGAGAATCGTGTAAGAGAGAAAGAAAGATAAAAAGGGAGGGGATGAGGAACGATACCTGTGCGACTGTCTGTTGTCCGGATGTCCGTTGTTTTGTTACAATCACGTATCCGTGTGGTTTTACGTGGCCCTATATCGGCACGTTAGCGTCGCCATCGTCGTAGTCGTAGTTGTCTAACGCCAGGAACCGATCCAGGATGTGAGTCGTAACTGGGAGGATATGAGGAGAAGGCCGGGTAAGAGAGGGTAAGTAATAGCGTTGATCAGAATAGGAGGACAACTCGAGTTTGAGTGGCTCCCAGGAACGTGTAGGTACGAAAGATGTGGAACAACGTGTTCCACCCTTCCCAAACACGCGTTATTGTTTCGTGGAAACAGGAAATGATATATTAATTGATTCGTTTCTGTTTCTTTCCCTCTCCCTTCACCCCCCTCTCTCTCTTTCTCATTTTTAATGACCACCATCATAGCAGACAGTTCGGTTTTGAATCTATATGGATCTGGTTTTCCCTGATTCTGGAGAACATACGATCTATGGATCCATGTAAATGCTCAAAAAATGCGAGTTTACAGACTCTTTCTTTTCTTTTATTTCTTTCCATCTATCTCTGTCTCTTCCTTTCTTCTCTTATCAGTTGCTAGCCTGGATAACATCCACCGAAATCGAAAGAATCGAACGTTTTCGTCGCTATGCTCGAATTACGGACTAATAAATATGAGAATGAATGAGCGAAAGTAGGGAAAATGGAAAAAAAAACGAGAAAAAATGTTTCTACGTTACGATGATGAAGGAGAACGATAACGACGATGACAACAAGCATACTCCATGAGTGTACGTGCTTCGGGTTACCGCGTGATTCTCTCTCAGTCTATCTTCCAGAAAATTATACCAAAGCATGCGCCTATTTCTACTTTGTCAATATTATTACGTCGCTTACTATTTTGCAAAAGTTGCGTGCAAAAAGCATTTCTCGTATGGCAATATGAGTAAAGAATGTTTGGATAAAGAATAGAGTATAGTATATTCAGTCATTATATCTGAATATAGTATATTCAGTCACTCGAATTTTTAATAGAGGACAATTTTAAAAAATTTTTTAACGAGGAGCATAATGAGAAATAACATCTTTCATTCGAAGGAAATTAAATAAGAATTTCGAATTAGTCAACATTTAAGAACTTTCTCGAGTGTTTGACTTTACAAAGGATATTCTGAAGACCCTTATCTACGATTCATAATCACGAAGATAAGCCGTTCCGATCAAACGAGAAAGACTTGTTACAATCTGAAGGAAAGATTGAGACACAAATAGAAATTGATAGAGAACGAAACTCATCTTACCTTCTTATGATGAGAAAACAAATCGTTCGCTTCGAGCAGCGTTTTTTCCTTTTTTTTTCACCGTGAGAGTATAACCCGAAAGAAGACCTCCTTGCGAATGATAATCCCTTGCCAAGGGAACAAAAGTATCGACGACGACGACGACGACGAAAGCTACAGACACTATTTCCTCCCCTTCGCTCGACGCAAACTTCCTTCCCTGGGCTTACTTATACTTTCAGACGATTATCGTCGGCGTCTACTTTCACGTCGTCTAATTGATCCGAGAGAGAAAGAGAGAGAGAGAGAGAGAGAAAAACGCGAAAGGGGTCGTGAATTGACTCGATGAAATATTTAGTCGTTCACCGCTCGGGAGAGACTTTTTTCTTCGCATAATCGCTTATTCATGCGGTTTCCTTTAAATCTCAATAATCCATTGTTCGGCTACGCTTCTCTAAATATTAATTAAAAAATTACAGGACGAAGTTGTCCGGCTCATTACCGATTACGGTAAGAATACGTTATCTTCTCTTTTAAAAAAGGAAAGAAAAAATTAAGATAATGAAGAATCGATTAATTAAAATTAAATTCGAACACTCCTATCGTCTTTCTTACGATATTAGATAAACAAAAGAATAAGAAGCAAAACCAGAAATATCAAAATAGAAAGGTATGAAGTTGCTAAATATAAAAGATACAAAAATATAGAAATAGGGTAAGAGATATACGAGAGCGAGATATAGAGTGGGACAGAACGAAAGACAAGAGTATCGACAAGAGGATACTTCGTTTCCATCGTCGTAAACTGGACCAGAGGCAGAACTTAAGGCAGTAAAGGGCGGTCGTAATACACGTAAGCCGACATAACGAGCCGCTGTACCACATAACAAAGTATTATAAAAGCATTTTATTGTTTGCGGGGAAAAGCTCCGCTCGCCTACTGCTTTTGCATCCACGAACATTCGAAACGTATTACGTGTTTATGCGTTCCTTCACGCTTCGAACTTTGTGATGACGTGACGGCAACAGTTTTCAGCGAAAAGGGAAAATATAGATAGACGGATGAATATATTTATTATACGAGAGAGAGAGAGAGAGAGAGAGAGAGAGAGAGAGAGAGAGAGAGAAAGAGAGAAAGAGAGAAAGAGAGGGAGACAGAAAGAGAGAGAAAGATAGAGAGAGAAAGATAGATAGATAGATAGATAGATAGATAGAGAAAGAGAGAGCGAGAGAGAGAGAGAGAGAGAGAGAGAGAGAGAAATGATCGAACTTTCCCAGCATTTTCTACAAATTCATTACTATATTTGGATTATTCGAATGAATAAGCTTAAATTTAGTTTTCATTATTTCTCTAAATAACTTTTTAACAAAAAGACGAATATGCAACTTTGTAGTAATTAAACACAATTGAGTTAACAGCTCCACATTCTTTTCACATTGTATGAAAAAAGGAAAACGAGAATCAACCCGAATAGGATGACTACTGATAATTTTCTTCGTCCGCGAAAGATAAATACGTTGTTAACAAACAACGCTAATCATTATAACGTATATATAATAATACCTTAAGAATAACGTTTATCTGTATCAGTTGTAAAGAGAAAAAAATGAAATGTAACTCGAATAAAACAATTGCTTCCTTCGAATTTCTTAAAAAATATATAATGAAAAGTCAACGATTTCTTGAAATGGATCTTTTCGTAGTCGTGGCAACGAGTATGTAAAGGATACGTCGGTTAATTAAAAAAAGTAACTTCTCTCTCTCTCTCTCTCTCTCTATCTATCTCTCTATTTCTCTCTATCTCTCTATTACCCTTACTCTTCGTTCTCTCCTCTCTCTTCGGTCTGGAGACGTAATATTAATTATAGCTAAACGCCGTAAAAGTTTCTCGTTGCGGTAGGCGGAAAGCAGGAGCGGCGTACATCAAGACTTATTAAAGCGATCCTTAAAAAGAATCTCCATAAATTTCAAACGTATCGCGCATTCACGCTGGCAACTCGTCGGTTTCTTTTTAATAATACGACGACGAAGGAAAAGTAAAGTGCATGCGCACGGGACTCGACGGTCTTTCTCTCTCTCTCTCTCTCTCTCGCTCTCTCTTTCTCTATCTCTTTCTATCAGTCTTTTGCTCTCTCGTTCTCTCGTTCTCTCTCTCTCTCTCTCTCTCTCTCTCTCTCTCTCTCTCTCTCTCTCTCGAGACACCGGGAAGATAAAATCCGTATGCAGTCGGCTCACCTATGCAAAAAGCGCGGTATTTAGCAAGACTCGCAAATATATACGCGAATACTCGCTAAAGGGTAAAAGGAGTCGTATCCGCCACGGAAACGCACAATGGTCCGCGCGCGCGCAATTACGAGCGCACACACGACCTCGATAAGAGTGTAGGTATATATATATATATACATACACATGCGTGTATCATTCCATCTCTTTCTCGCTCTCTTACTTTCTCTCTTTCTGTTTCTCCTTCTATCTCCCTTTCCTTTTTCTCCCTCCCTTTCCTGTCTTCGACCTTTCTCTCTTTCTCTTCGTTATGTGAATCTGCAACAAGTTTGCCAGATAATGTGTAGGTATGTGTCTGCATCTCTCTTCGTATATATGTGTATATGTGTACTTATTTATGCGAGATTCTATACACACATACACATGTATATATATATATATATATATATATATACATATATCACGTAAGCACAGTTATGAGCGCAGCTAAGAACCGCTATCTCTACGATGGAGCTACTACTAATTAGGTAAATGCTCATTATTAATCAGTGAAGCTTTCGAATACACACTGACATTAAAGTTGTTGGCCTGGTAATTTTTCACAAATGAATCATACATATAAAACAAATATTTGTGTTAACGTTATTACTTGTCGATTCATTCGATCGATTAGATTTAAAAAAAAGAAAAAACTTTCGTTAAAAATCGCTAGATAAATGATCGACGTGATCATTCACGCGGGAAAAATCTATAGGACGAACTTGTAAGAAGACACCTAGAGGTTTCTTGCTCTTCGTAGCAAGTGTCTTGACCACGGAAGAAAAGGAAGGCCAAGGAGAAGAGTTCGACAAGTGGATTCTCCTTGAGCTGGGGAAGCGATAGGGGTGAGAGCGGAGACTCGAAAGTGAGAGAGAGAGAGAGAGAGAGAGAGAGAGAGAGAGAGAGAGAGAGAGAGAGAGAGAGGAGATGCGTGTACGTGTATATTTGTGAGAGAAAGAGAGCGAGAGAGAGGGAGAAAGGGAAGGCGAGATTATGGCTGCGAGCTTGCCGATAGACGATGGCCAGGGACGAAGAGGGGTAACTCAAGACAAGTCTAAGTGAGTCTTCCGGCCGACAGGCAATGATAGCCCTGAGAACTGAGCTGACCCCCGGATATGTGTTGCGCATATATGTGGGGACACAGAGACGAGGACGAGGTCTCAACGTGTCACAACATTTTCTTCGTTTCTCTCTCTCTCTCTCTCTCTCTCTCTCTCTCTCTCTCTCTCTCTCTCGACAATAAAACCACTAATAGCTCATTTCATAAATCGTGAATCTTTCGATCAAAAGATTCTTGCATATATATTTAAAAAGAAATTCTTTCTCCTTCTGCATTTATATTTATCTCATGTTAAATTCTGGAGCAGATCGTTTTTAAATCGAAATTAATATAACATTCAACAATATATTAATATATAAAAAGGTACAAATCACATGCATAATATACATACGTATTTATATTTTTAATTTCGTATATATATATAAGTGTAATATGAAAAAGAACGATATTTTCTTGAAGAATCTTAATAGAATATAGACTGAAGGAAAACATTAATTTTAACATGCGTAATAATCGCGACATGTAAAAATCAAAACAAATTACGAAAATATGATGTAACTCCACTTATCCTTCTTACCACCAAATAATTGCACGGCATGCCTTCGCTAAGACATAGACTACTAATTGTAAGTCATAAAAACACAGTCCTTGAGATTTTAAACCGGATAGACGATTAAGGTAAAGATAGCCATTAGCCCGTGATTCTCTAAACTTATTTTAATCGGTCTACTTCGTAATTTTAATTTGCAACGACGACGTTGACGTGATTCGTACGTGTCATTAATATCCCGTCTCGTAGGTAGGTCTCAACCATTTGCCGCGTCTTACTTACATTCGACTTAAACCTTAATGAGAGTTACACGATAAGTTCGTACACGAACTCGCTTAATGACGTCGAAGGTATCACTTTAAATAGGGAGAAAGAGGGCTAGGATAGCTTCCAAGAGGAAGGTACGAGCTCTCTCTCTCTCTTTCTTTCTCTCTCTCTCCCTCTCTTTGAGCTACATAGTACACGTAGCTCGAGAATGGATAGATGGATGGATAGGTAGATGAACGGGGTGGATGAATGTAAAACGCGCTCTGAAGAAGTCATTTGTCTTCGTAGCCACTTTGCTTGTCAATTTGCCCGACCTATTATTAACCGCGTAGCGAACATTAGACGTCGTCGGCCACGATTTAAAGGCACCTTGGCGTTTTAAGCCAATATCCTCTGGCACAAAGAACATCCACGTTCGATAAAGAATACTTTAGTCTTTCCCGTAAACTTTAACTTCCCCTAAAGGTATTATATACTTCGTTCGGTCATTCTAAAAAAAACTCCAGGGTACATTAATGACGTGTAATTCAAATGAACGTTTTGTCTATTTACTTACAAACACGAAGAAAGACATGAAACACGGAAAGAGGTGTTGTTCGGTTTCTTTCTTATTAATTAATTTGGAAATACAGTAAATAATCGTACCATTGAGACCGGACGGCGGTCGTGTCATAAATAGCCCTGGTACTTATAGTTCTTTTCAGGAGACGAGCTCCACTAACCACGTGGTGTCCCGGTAGAAGTTACGTCGTATATCGAAACAATTCGGCGAGAGTTAACTCGGGCCAATAATTCTTCTGTTCCCGCGATCGTCCAGGTGTATCGCCTTCCGTACCATTGTCAACAAGTTCCGGATCTGAGATACCCGCCTACCTCGCTATCTCGGAATATTTTCATTCGGTCTCTCCGTTGACCGATCGCGACCAATTAATTACTTTTTTTTCTCCCTCTTTCCCTGTTTCATGTAGTATTGAATAATTCACTATAGTCTCGATTAAGCTTTCTTTCTCTCTTCCTCTCTCTTTCTCTCTCTATCTCTCTCTCTCTCTCTCTCTCTCTCTTTCTCTCTATCCTTTCTCTATCTCTTCGAATCTCTATCGCGTCTTGTAATTCTTAACTACTATAGTCGTTTAACGCCATTCACTAGTTCATTCGTATTATCATCGTTGTATTTTATCTCGAGAAAAGTCAGCATTCAATTAACGTGTACATTCGTCTACAAACGATTTTGTTTTCCGATGAACGCGTAGATTGATAAGTCGTAGATAACGAATTAATGTGAGTAACGACGAGACGAAGGTCATTGAGGAATAAACAGACGGAAGGACTATCGGCTGGACCGTTACCGGTGATGCTACGTTAGTGATAGTAAATAGGATAATGTAGTAGTGGACGTAAGGATAGTGGTACTGGCGGTTGTAATGGTGCTGGTAGCGGTACTGGTGGTGGTGAGTACTTGAGAGAGCTCACCGTTTCCCTTATTCCTTCAATCAACGTCAGCTGGGGAGGCGAGTCTAGTGTGTACCCTGAGCAAATACTCGCGTGCTCCGCACTAGAGCAGCATAGAGCTCAATGACTACATCATCCACGAAGGTGGTGGTTAGCTAGACGCGCCTTCGCTCCGCACCAGACAGTCATTGAAATCGATTCCTCCCGCGATATAAGCGACCGGCCCGTAAACAGTCGTTAAATCGTCATACGCTCGAATACACCCAAGCTTCCTCCAATTTCATCGTCATTTTTCTCAATGACCGGTGCAACTTCCGTTCCCCTTATTTCGCCGATATTATTCGACGAATCGTATGGTACTCGAAGTTTTTTTGATAGAATCCTCGGGAGTATACATAGAAAGTATATCTCAATGTGAAATAAATAAGAATGTAATTTCACGGTTAGGTCGAAATCGACTTCTCTCTTTCTATTTTTAACTATAAACGAGTCTATAAACTCTCGACTTTGTTATTCACTACTTACGATTTTTTGTGAGTAAGTCTATTTTAAGAATCGACGTGATATACAATTTTTCGAAGAAATGTATTGCTCTTAAAATCGATTTTTACATACTTATTATACCTATATTTATTAAATATATCAATTTATTTATACTAAATCGAAATAAAAGTTGTAGAACGACTTAAACTAATACAAAAAAGCCGATTAATCGCAACGTAAGCGGAAAAGGCGAGTTCGGTTGGAAGAAGTATCGATCGAATCAGTGCAGTTCGAAAGCAAAGCTCTGGACCCTTTCCTTTCTTCCCTTTCCTTCTCTCTCAAAGTTCGTCGAAGGCTCGCGCCTGGAAAGGTCTCGTTAAAGTAGGAAGGAAGAGGACCGGATACGCGGCAGTTACGCATACATCATAGGTCGTCTAAACAAGCTGTTTAGACGACTTCAAGTTAACCCAAATTGACTCAATTGGATTAACCGCTTGCCGTGGCTCACCCGACACTTGGGAACCGGCCCGTACACGCTCGCCGTGTCACCGTATCCGCGAGAGAGACAGTCTTTTGCTTCTCATGCAAATACTCGTATCGTGCGTTATACACTCATCTCTCTCTCTTGTCTCCTTTGCTACTCGTATTTTTTCTCAATGCCCACTCCTCTCCCTCTCTCTCTCTCTCTCTCTCTCTCTCTCTCTCTCTCTCTTTCTCTCGTTCGCTCGTTCGCTCGTTCGCTCGTTCGCTCGTTCACTCGTTTGCTGTTTCTCTTTCTATCTCATTGCGAATTTAGCTGGTTAGCTGAATTGACTGCGTTTGGGAAAATTGGCTCGTCGCGTTTACGGAGAAGAGTCTTCGTCTCCCTTTCTCTTTAACGAGTACATACATATGTGTGAAGAGCTAGAGAACAAACAAGAGAGAAAGAGAAAGAGAGACTCGTCTTTGGTCTCTGTCCCGTTACGATACGAAGAGAGAGTACCCTCTCTCGCGCGCGTCAGTATGGACCACGAAGAGTCTTCCGCTCCTCGAGCTCAACACACGTGACCCGCTGACGCACGTCGCGTCGTGCCTCCGTGTCCTGTCTCTCATGTCAATTTGTAGCGAGGCGAGGGCCACGGAAGGAAGAGGAGGAGGAGGCGAGAGCCGGAGGCTTACGTCGAAGCATAGGACATATTGAGGGAGTAAGAGAGAGAGAGAGGGATTGGATTGGAGTGTCCGTTCCTTGGATGGATACTCGCTTGGACCCTACTATACTTGCCATACTTCTACTATACACCATCTAGCTCTACTACCTTCCATCTCCTCTCTCTCTCTCTCTCTCTCTCTCTCTCTCTCTCTCTTTATCTCACTCAGTCCCTCTCGATTGGATTCTCTTTATCAGTGCATCCATGAGTAGTATCTGTCTTTCTCTCCTCGTCGCGATATATGGATCGTCGGAAGTCACCTTCCTCATTATCATACCGACCGGCCGTTCGCGCACTCGGACACAGCCTTCATCCTGTGCCCTAGTCACTTACGCCGTGTGGGTGACCAACCCAAGTACGAGTTGACTCTCGATCTAACGACGGAATCGCTCAGCCGTGGATCGTTCTCGTTCAGCCGAGAACCACTGACCTGGGGGACAAGACGCAAGTCCATTATACTCAATCACTGCGTGATTGGCTCAAACGATCGGACCACCGCTCGCCGCACGTCGTTCTACGGAGGCTAGCGCGGACACGACGCGTCCTATTGCTTGATAAGTCAAGAAAGAAGATATCTATGTTTGCCTTCTTAGATTTCTCGAAGATCAAACTTCTTTCGGTTAAACTTTAAATTTTAATGGGAAAGGCTTACTGCAGCTGACCAGGTGTTTCTCGTTTCTCCAGGAGTCGTTAAAGGTACGTGCCTCGTAGATTCTTTATTTGTTGGATACTTCCTATCTAGAGCCCCAATCCAGCTGTCTCGGAGATCACTATCCATTGGTCTATCGTGACTATTCGATCTATGCTCTCTTGGAGTAGTAAATCTGTTGGTCTATTGTAACTATTCGATTTATTATCTCTTCGAGTAATAAATATCTCTTTAACGCAGCCTAGTTTCGTAAAACTCAAATCATTCTGAACAAGTTCGTTATGCCTCTCCGAAGACAGAAAAATCTGTTGGCTAACGGCGTAGAGTAGAAGGCTCTCTGGCTCATTGCTCGTTTCTGTTATACTTTTCGAAATGAGAACTTTCGTTCTCTCCCACGGATAACCACAGAGAAAGAACTTTGGCAATTGAATATAATTAAGTAATCTGAGGCGCCCGACGATATCCACGACACGAAAGTCGTCGTCGTCGCAAAAACTGGAAAGCGTGTTGGCCATGTGCCACAAGGATACTTCGCCTCGAAACGCCAACAATAATAATGCCGGTAATCCTGGATGCTTTTGCTTGCCAATATGCCGCGAACGTATCTACATAACTACCTCGAAAAATAGCCCGTGGCCAATAAATGAGAAGGAAAGCCTTTGGAAATTCGTCGTTAAGCTACCCTCCGTCACTTCTTCCTCGTTCCTACTTGCTCCACTCACGAATCTGGGACTCTTGACGTTACTGTCCTTTACCAATCCTTTCTTTGCTGAAGGAAAAAGAAGATAAATGTGAGTACTTGCGTACCGGAAAGAATTACGTAGGAAAAGAAAAAGAAAGAGATTAACAACTGTGCATATAAAAACGAAATTCGTGTCTACGTTGCCGACCTTTAATTAAACCGTGTTTTAAGAAAAGGATTATTTTTCTTGATCGCATATCGTACGATCGTTTAAAATCGAGAAACGAAGGAGGTGAGAAGGAAACGACGACCGTTACGCAAAGCTGGCACGAGTCAAACAGTAGATACCGGTTGCTCGTGCGACTCTTAAGACGTTGGGAGGGGATCCCAAGTTGATGAGCTAAGACGTTGGAGGGTGCACTCGGTGGGGTTCCGACAATGGCAACAAGAAGCCGAAACGTCGGTTACGCCTCGAAACGGCAGCTGGCACGCGCGACTTCCAAGTCGTCTAAGGAGTTCTCTCTTTCTACCGTCTTCTCCCTTCTCCTTAGACTCACCTCTCACCCCAAGGAGTTCCTTCGAGGGGGAAAACTCAGTCTCGAGAAGTTACCTTGGTAGGAACTATTTGAGGGATACCTGGACATTTAAAGCGGGGGACGGCACCCAGCTGAACCACCTGAATGCTACCGAGGGGGCCTTCTTTACCTTGCAGTGGCGTAAAACTTATTTTTCAGCTAAAGATATGTTTTAAAAGAAGACGTTCTTCAAACATGCAATCTTTAAGACATCCGTTCTATAGTTACGTGCTTATTTCGATTTTGTATTTTTTTTTCTATACTTGTTACAAACATTAATGTTTCCTAATTACATTATCGATAGTTTCCTAATTATATTAGATTAGATATTTTATTAACGATATCATTTTTATTTCGTTATGTAAATTTATAATAGCATTTAATTAATTCACAATTAATATAATGTATGATATGAAATAATTTATTTTATAAATAGAATATTGTATTATTTTCTCTTAAAGATCTTGAAGGATCTAATACTTACCAAGTTTATTAAAAGACTACGCCATTGAGGGCAAGGACCGTTGTTCCTACTTCCTTTCCTAAGAGAGGATGAAGGGAGTCGCAAGATTTTTTGTGACCTTCAATATCAGACGTTAGCATTTCCCACAGAAGAAATCATGGGAACACGTAGGACCGATCGTGAAAAGTCTTCGAAAAGATTTGCAAGTTTGCCTTGGGAATGCGTCGACCTTGTTTTCTTTCTTTCCTTTTTATATTCTTTCCCTTATATCTTTCTTCTTTTTTATTCTCTTCTCACGTTAATTTCGTATGATTAACCTTCACTCGTAAATAAGATTTGAAGAAAGATATGTTCACTAAACTTATCGAAGCTTTCCCTTCCTGTTTCATTCAAAAAATGTTCTACATTCTTTATTTGATCTTTAAAACGTTTAACGATACAACAAATTCCCAACGTAAAGTTCGTCATTAAAGTACAGTTCGATTCGCGCTCACAGCATACAGGTAGTCGCGTGAATGAATACTGAAATCGAAATGAAAATCGAGGAAAGGTCATGCTCGCGTGCCAGAAATAACACGGCCGTGGCGTTGACCCACATTGTTTTTGAAATGCGATTAAACTCATTGAAAACGACCGAAAGTAAATTAATGGCCATAGGCCGCGTAACCACGAAAAGCGAGGCAAAAAGCGAAACAAATTTAACGAGCTGTGAATTATGAAAATCGGTGACAGGCCGACGCTTTTAAATACTCTCTCTCTCTCTCTCTCTCTCTCTCCCTCTCTCTCTCTCTCTCTCTCGACCTCCTCTCCGCCCCGTTCATCGGGCGCCAATCGGCACCCCATTACTCTCTTTCCCACCCTCACCTCCTCATCAGAGTTTGGTTTGGGCGCGTGCCAGTAAATCGAAACGATTCAAATGCAAAATAATAATAAAACAGCGGGTTCTGTCGATGGCCCGTGGTAGGTAGTCGTGATGCTGGTGGTGGTCGGAGGCAAGGGGAGACGGGGTTGAGAGCGCATTAACGCAATTAACCTCCAATTAATAACACATCAATTGACACCCGGTCAACTTGTTGCATCGGAGCAGCCCGATAATATGCTGAACGCGTGTGAGAACTCAATGTGTACGTACACAAAGGGGGTGGTGTGTGGGTACGCGAACGTGTCTCTCTGCGTATAGAGAGCTGGATACGTAGGCGTTAGGCACGTAGACACACACATACGTACCTATGTAGTTGTACGACGAGTCAATGTACATATGTAAGTGGAGGCGTCGTCCTTCGTAGTCGCGAATGCATGCCGAGAGCGAGGGTTGCGTTTACCCACATAGAGGATAATAAAGAGACGAATGTTAGAATAATTTCGTAACAAGGGGAAAGAAAAAACAACGATGCATAACGGCATTTTATAAGGTAGAATGTGAAAGACGGAAGAGTCCACGAAGTTACCATCGACGGACATGGGCTGATGACCATGGTACAGTTCCCATGCAACCCCCTGCGAACACTATCACCGTATAAAACCTACTAGAGGGAAAAAAACAGAGTAAAATTCCGATGCACATGCCGTTGCCATGTTACCCCGACGACGACTATACCATTTGGGGTACGCACGCCACATGTGATGCTACGATACGGAAAACACCATCTTGCCCAGTATTTCTATACCTACTCTTGGAAGTAGGAGGAAAGAGAAAAATCGAAAAATATAATCGTCTCTTCTCTCGTTAACAACGCTTCTTTCCTTCCCTTTCTCTACCTACACCATCCTCATACCACCCAGTATCATTCACAATCGCCATTTAAGGATATCGTCGCGCATCGATCGCATTATCTTAATGTCTCCCGATATTAACCGAGCGAATCGGTGATGCGTCGCGATCATTAAACGTTTAACAGAAATGCTGTATTCGTTCGCGAGAAAGATAAAGCAACAGATCGTGGTAACGACCGTCAGTCTCTCGCGAGACGGGATACATCAAAATCGGTGATGGAAATTACTAGGAATTTTAGTAACAACCTTTTACGAATATCACCGAACCGATCGAAATTATCGGCGTATCGTATTGTTTGGCGACTGCTAGTCGGAAATTCGCTTCTCCTTTAGCGCCCTGTTGACGGCGTTAGGCGCGTTGTGTGTACGTACCGAGGACGGTAATGCTTCGGGCATATATAACACGCACATGATATCCGATCACTGTAAAACACGAAGAACGGATTGCATGTGAACTTGTTCTAGGTTTTAGCGATCGATGATAAAGAGATTAATGAACGCCTTCCACGAGTCGGTACTTTTGTTCGACGGGTCTCCTCCTTAATTACCCGAGGTGTGTAGCTAAAAGTTATCAGGCTCGATAGTTTCGAACAATAGCTATACTCTACGGGCCAGTTCGTGAATTTTCCTAAAGCGAATTGTAAAAGCACGTTTATACCTACTCGACACGGTTGCCTCTCACCCAACTTTTAACTTTAACTTCAACGAGCTCGTTTCGATAGATCACCTCTACCTGCCGCCATTTCTTCTTTCTTTTTTTTCTTTTTTTTCGCCTACTATTTTATCAAGGAACCCTACCACTATAGTCACCGCAATCACCCTTCAAAATCAAGTCACCTGCTTAAACGGTAAATGTCGCATGACGCACAGGAAGTGGTTGTTGGTGGCTCATCGTATGTCTGGACACTACCTAAGTTTGTTACCACCGAAGAAAATTAAAACAAAATACAGACGAATCTTTTGAACGTTTTCGATCAAAAATGTTCTCTACTTAAAATATAGTCTATTTCTAAAAAATTGAAAAAATTTCTTGCAAATTCAATAAACTCGATTCGATCAACGTGCATGAATATCCAAACGAGGTAGACATACGATCAACGTAATTAACTCGACATATATACTTTGAAATCGACGAAATGTGGGAGAGTTCCTGAAGCCATTTCCGGTCAGGGTACCGGCACCTCTTTTTGTTCTGCTCGTCCCACGCATGGCGGCACACGGGGAAGTAGCGTTTAAAAGTAGGAAGAACAGAAGTTCCTGTGACCCCCCTCGAAGCTCTCCCTTTTTTTACCATACGTGCCTAGGTACGAGACTCTTGTAGACGTTATCGAGTTCGAGACCATATGTTATCTTTTGAGTAAACAATTTGCGAATGTCCCTATCTTATTCTCTTTGCATCCTTCTTTGAATATTGCCAACGAATATGTATATTTCTCGCTCTTATTCGACGTGCATGTAAAGTACGGTAACTAGTCATAATTGAACGCTTGCGTAATACCGATTTAAATATGCGACAAAAGGTACGCAAAAATATTCACAATATAGGAAGCAGTTAACTTTACGTATCAGTTCTAAGAAGATCAATGCGGTATTAGTTACAAGAAGATTAACAAAATTAATTAAAAAATAATTAGATATATGGAGTTCTATCTTAAACTAAAGTAGTGAAAACGTTTTTGGTTTTTACTTAAAAGAAAATTATATTTTCAATAGAGATCCGTCTCACGAGTCTTCTTGTGAGGAGAAAATATACTTAACTAAGGGTTAATATCTCGTATAAAAGATATGATAGTGAATTATTTCGAAGTCTTCTATTGACAAAAATTAATTTTAAAAAGTTACTCACTGAAAAGATAAAAATTTGTTACCAGAGATACGAACACACCGTTTCGCGTGCTCCATATTTGCAAAATTTTTTTTCTAAGATTTCTCGTTTGTTGCAGCAAAGCGATGGGCATGTATATTACGCACACGCATTCCTATCACCACACCTTGTCGATTTATCGAGACGAGTACTCGCGCATCCTCGAACGAAGGCGGTTGGTGCGTAAGCGCGAACTATGGAATATGTCGGCCTATTGAGCGCAGGTGCTTTAAGCTGCTCAGCTGTTGCTTCAAGGCTCACGTACGTGATGCACACAGAGCGCCTACGGCGTTCGTGTTAGTTTCTACACGAAGTTGTCACATTAGACCATGTGTGTACAAGCTGCTTGCGTTTACGCACTTCTACGCATCATCGATTCAACTACAAGAATAACAGAAAAAGAAAGTAAATGATAAAATTGTTACAATGTTGTACGTGTTGAATGTTAAAAAATGGATGTTACAGTAGTAAAGAAACATTGTTACGAATACTTTTTAAAACACTTACTTTTGTCGTCTTTTCGAACGTGACATAAAACATGGATTACATGAGATATTTTTATAAACAACGTAATCTTTACGTCTGACCTATTGAACCCGACGAAATACATGTTATTTTTACGATTGTTTCCTAACTAATATGAGGAAAAAGAATAGATCGACGCACGTGCATAGGATCGCAAATAGACAAGAAGTATATAGTCGTGAATGTCGTCGAGGAAAGTTAGAAATGGACGTGTGGAATTATAAATATAGACACTCCTAGAACGATTCACGATGAGCGTGGCATTAATTATTTTTTTCGTGCCCCTTTCTTCGGGGGCGAGCATCGACCATCGACCGACGATGACAAAGACGCACGACGAGTCGACTCAACTAACATAAGCTACTTATACTACAACGAATAAGATATTCAAAGCGAGCAATTTTCTTATGACCGCGACTCCCAGGCGCTTTCTCTCATTCTGTTCTCCTCTTCTTCGGCGTTTAGAATTTTTCTACGATGCCCCAAGGGTCGTCTTCTTCTTTTTCTTCTTCATTGGTTTTCGTATTTTTAAACGATCACTGCCACTGCTTACTCCCTACCCCCTTTTTGTTCGCGATCGTACGTTGAACCGACATAACTTATCGATCGATGGCTCGGTTGCGTGAAAAAGAAGAAATATATTATCTTAAAGTTCGACGACCGCGACCGGTCGGTTAGCTTTAAAGATTCTTACGAATTCGAAAGGAAAATTACGGGAATCGTCTATAGCCCCGCGTAACGTTCGTCAGACATTATTTCCGCAAATGCTTTCTTTCGTTGGAAAGAAAGAAAGAAAGAAAGAGAGAGAGAGAGAGAGAGAGAGAGGGAGAGAAAGAGGGAACGAAAGAAAAAGAGGGACGGAAGTAGAAAGAGATCGGCCGAAATAAAGTATCTAACGTTTCTATTATGGTACGGATCGATCGTTGGTAGGAGAGATCGTATTCGAGTTGAATATATCTACTCTTAGATAGTACGCATATATAAACTCTGGTACCTTTGACTTTCAGACGGATAGAGGAACCGCAGCAGGGAAAATCGAGACGAGGGAGCGAGGGGCACCCAGCCCTTTGGCGAGTTCGAAGGATGCAGCTCCCAGGCGGGAGCACGAGAATTCTGCCCGCGAGAGCTCCGGCCTCCTCTGTTCGATCTGTGATCATCAACAGAAACAATATTTACAGTACCAAAAGCAGCAACAACGGCTGCAACGAAAGCACGACGATAAACGACAGCGAGTGTGTATGTGGTAGCATAATCGACAACAGCAATAGCAGCGACAAAAGTAGTAACAATAACGATAAGAAGATTAAGAAGAATAACAATAAGAACGAGACGTGCAAGGGTAACAGGAAAAACTTCAGCGATAAAAACTTAAACGGAAGAAGAAGCGGCGTTGCAGGTCGTTTTTATCGTCGCAGCGAGGACCCCGATAAAGAAAGGAACGGCAGCGTTGGAAACGGACGGAAGAGTCGAGCAGTGAAGGAGAGACATCATCTCGTGGCGGCTACTACGAGGACAAACCGCCGACACCGAGTCACGAAGCATCCCCAGGTGTTGTTGGCGTCAACCCCACGACGGAAAGTGCGGGACGAGGAATAGTAAAAAGAAAACCAAGGAGAAGCGAAAAACAACGGAACAGGAGGAAGAAGAAGAAGAGGAAGAAAGAGACGAGGAGAAAGTCAAAGTCGTCCGGCGGGAAGGAACAGAAGGGTGCCGGCCTCGTCGACGTTGTCGACGGCGGCGGTGGTGGAGGAGGAGGAGGAAGAGAAGAAGAAGGAGAAGGAGGCAAAGGAGAAGGAAAAAGCGAAGGAGGAGGAAGAAGAGGAGGAAGAAGAGGAGGCGGCGGAGGAAAAGGAGGAAGAGAAAGACAAAGAGGAGGAAGGAGAAAAGGAGGCAACGAAGGTGAAGGAAAAAGTGGTGGAGAAGGGAAGGCAGCCGCCGACTCAGCTAGTGTAGTAGTAGTAGCAGTGGGGATCGCGCGCGTCGAAAGGAACGAAAGAAGGAGAAGGAGAAGAGTCGTCGGTGGTAGGGGAAAGCGAGAGTGCAGAGAAGCAGAGGCAGCGCGCTGAGCCACGAGGGGGCTATTCGAGCGAGAAGGGGAGGGGTGGCAAGGAGCCCTGGCGGGGAGGGGACGCGGAGGCCTTCGGGGGGCCGACCAACCAGACGGCCGATGATGTCATCGGAGGAGGAGACCGAGTGTTTCGCCCTCTACGGAGCAACCACGGAAAGCAAGCAACAGCAACTCCTGAAGAAGCAGAAGCGCACCAGACAGCGCGTGGACGCCGGCGAGCCACGCAACAGCTACTCGAGCATACCGAACTTTAGCTCCCGGCCATCCTTCCTCGGTGGTGGTCTGTACGGCTCGATCTTCAGCGGTAGTGGGCCGACGTCGCATCAACAGCAACAACAACAGCAGCAACAACAACACCAACAGCAACAACCACAACAACAACAGCCATCGCTTCATCAACATCATCACCAGTCACAGCAGCAACAGCAGGCTGGAGCGGTTGGCAGTCAAGGTCACTTGGGTGCAGCGACGACGGGTCCTACAACCCAAAAGCATTCCGCCCACTTCGGCTTCTTCGGGGCATCGGGCTTCGGCCCCGCCAAGATGCTGAACGAATTACTCGGACGGCAGGTCAAGCAGGCCAGTGACGCCGGCGGTTCGCCGCCAGAGGGCGGACACGGGATGACCGGTGCCGGCATGGATCCAAACGCGAACCTCCAACCGGGGGCTGTCGTTAATTGCGACGATCCCGCCACAGCCGAGTTAACGCAACACATGCTCCGCGACATTCTCCAGGGTCGAAAGTTGCCTGCTCTTTCCGTGCAAGAGCAACCAAACAACAACAACAGTATACATAGTAACAATAACAATACCACCGCAGATATCCTCAAGTCTCAACAACAACATCAGCAAAGTCCCCAACAACAGCAACATCAGCTGAATAGTGATAGTGCGCGCAGTGGACCAGTGCAGAGTGGCGGAGAGGAAAGTGGTGATGGCAATAACGTCCTCGTGAATAGCACGAACCACAGTGATCGTGATACGGTGATGCCTGCTGACGCGGAGGATAGCGCCGAGGACGCCGCCTCCACGGCACGTGCCATGGAGGAGGCATTCGCCGAGGTAGGCATTGAGCCCGGTACCAATCTCGATGGCTCCGATTGCGATCAGAGCTTACCACCCAGTCCCACGGCTCCAAGGTCGGCCTCGGTATCGGTTAAGGAGGAAATTCAGGACTCTTTAAACATCAAGCGTAGTCCTAGCCATTCTCCTTGTCCGATCATACCTAAAACCGAGACGAGCTCTCCTACAACAGAGTTGAAGCGTGCTCGGGTAGAAAACATTGTTAGCACGATGCGCAGTAGCCCTGCGCTTCAGCCTACTCCGGTGAACGGTTGTAAGAAGCGAAAGCTCTATCAGCCGCAACAACAAACCGTGCACCACGTTCTCCAGCACGGTGTCAATGACACTATGATGGACGACGAGGAGGAAAGCGAGGAAGAAGATGATCAGTCGACGATAAAACAAAAGCGAAAGCAGAAAGCTTCTCTGAAGAGTCAGCTCAAGATAATGCACGAGCAACTCGCGGAGATGCAAGCAAAATATTTGGAACTTTCGAGTAAGGTGGAACACGACACGAGCGAGAGCAGCGATGCACCCGCTAGTCCGCAGCAACTACCCGAACCACCCCCTAGACCACCGAGACCTCACCCACCGGCGTTCAACGGCCTTCAGACTCTTCCACCCGACCATCCGCATGCCGCGGCAGCCGCCATGTATCACATGGGTCATAAACTGTACCTCGGACATCAGCAGTCCGCACTCGAGAGGATGAAGCAGCATCAGGAGGCGACCGCGAGACAACAACAACAGCAGCACCAACAACAGCAGCAACAGGTGCAACAACAGCAACAGCAGCAACAACAACAGCAGCAACAGCAACAGCACCAGCGACAAAGTTCTCCACAACCGCCTAGTCAAGCGCAGCAACCAAATCAGAGCAATACCGGACCGTCCACCCCGCAAACGCCACAACAGCTGACCAGTAGCAGTACATCCCTGCAACAAAAGGACTTCCAAGAAAGGTTAAACGTCTTCAGGGGCGCAGCTGCGGTGGCAGGTTCCTCGGGGCCACACATCACCGGTGCGGATCTCGAAATTCTGGCGGACATTCTAAAAACAGAAATCTCTTCGTCGTTCGCTAATCTGATCGATAGTATAGTCGCGAGGTTTGTTCAGCAAAGGAGGATCGTCGGTAAGCAAAGCGAAGCAGCACAAGTAGCCACCGAGCAGCTGAACAAGGATATCCTGATAGCGACTCAAATGCTCGAAAGGAAATCGCCAAGGACGAAGGTAGTCGATAGGGGAGCTCCACAACCTACCGGTGGCCCAAACGGGCCACGGGGGCCCCTAACCGGTGGGCCCCCTCCAACGCAACCAACGGCTTTTTCCCAAATAGGGCCCATGGCTGGTGGGCACCATGGTCCTCATTCTGGTCCCACAGAAAATAATTTAAATCAGATGAATCAGCTACCCCCACACGTCAGGCCTGTTGGGATGTTTCAGACACCGATGCCGCAAAAAATATATGGCATCGGACCGATGCAGTCGCAACAGCAGCAACAACAGCAGCAACAACAGCAACAACGCGAACAGCAACAGCGAGAGCAACAGCAACGCGAACAATATTGTAATCTGAGGAACGACGAGAGAGAAGTCAGGGATTCCGAACAGAATGAGGCTCTCTCCCTTGTCATGACGCCGAAGAAAAGGCGCCAAAAGGTATTCTCACACTTTCTTTGGGTTTCGAGTGTCGGTTACGCTAGATCTGAACTCATCTAAATCTCGATTCATATCTATGTACCTACAAAATTGCAATACGATGGGATAATTCAGGTATAAATCAACGTTTGGTGGGTTTCGTGAGTTAGACGTAGAACCAATATGGTTTTCGGATGTTTAACATAATAAGAAATTTCAATAGGTGTCCGGAGACCTAACAAATGTAGCTCATTTTTAAATTTTACGTAAGGGAAGATCAATGAGCATCGTTTTTCAGGTAACCGATACGAGAATCACACCAAGGACTGTATCAAGAATTCTTGCGCAGGAGGGCAATGGATCTCAAGGAGGCAGTGAAAGTCCTCCGCCAGCTCCACCACCGAGACCTTACCACGCACCACCACCAATGCTGCCAGTGTCCCTGCCAACAAGCGTAGCGATACCAAACCCGAGCCTTCACGAAAGTCAGGTGTTCTCGCCGTACTCGCCGTTCTTCCCGGGAATCAACACCCCACGTGGGGGCCATGCAGGTCAGGTACCAGCAGCGGGATCGCATCAATTGCCTGCGAGTCCTCCAAGTGGACGTGTAGAACTCAGGGATTCTCCTCCACTTTCGCATGCCCCGGCCATGTTGCATCCTGTTTTACTGGCGGCTGCACAACACGGCAGTCCGGAATACGGACACCTAAGGATGGATAACAACGATCGTGTCAGTGATTGCAACTCTGGAGACATCGGCTACGATGGAATTCAGCCTACAATATCCTTTTTTAATACTACTTAATTAAGAATTATTTTTCTTCTTTGATCAAGCTGTATTAATCAATTGTATTCGGTTGTTAAAACGATAGAGGTTAGATAATCTACTGCATACAGTTGTATACCGCAAGTATTTCTTCAACAGATAGATATCAAATAAATGATAATTCGTAGCAAGTGCTAAAGCAAGTTAGGAC
Organism: Dolichovespula saxonica; assembly: GCA_911387935.1. Lineage (NCBI taxonomy): Eukaryota > Metazoa > Arthropoda > Insecta > Hymenoptera > Vespidae > Dolichovespula > Dolichovespula saxonica. The sequence continues at coordinate 2,047,669 of OU427001.1, read as the reverse complement.
TTGGAAATGTACGAGATATGACTGAAAAGCCGCACGACGCTTAGGGATATTTTTTGTGGCGGTGGTAGGACGAGTAAATTAGAGGGTGAGTTTTGTTGAATGCGAAAACTTTGAAACGCGGCAGCGAGTTTTTGAGAGAAAGAACTTGTTCGCTCGCAAGGAGAAGAGCAGTCGCCGCGATGCTGAGATAGGTAGGAGAGAGGGATTGGAAAGAAAGTGAGCTAGCAAGCTAGAAAGTGAGTAGGGAGAGAGAGAAGAAGAGAAAGCAACAAGAGTGGGAGAGGGAGAGAGAGAGAGAGAGAGAGAGGGAGATGCAGAGAGAAAGATGAAGGAAAGAGGGAGGACTCGGACGAATGTTAGATTAGTTTGCCACGGAGTTAGGCTAATGTTGGATGCACCTACGAGTAGAGTTTGTCCGGCAACAACGCGCCAAGCCAAAAGTTCTTTGCCTACTACTCGGTCTGCCCTCAGCCTCGAGTCTCACCCAACTTCGCAAGCCAATAATCTGTCCCGTAATTTCGGAATTCAACTACGGAAACGAGCTGGAGGTAGAAGAGGCAAAGGAGGTGGTGCTCCGCGAACTTCCCATCGCGAGCGTCTCTTCGACTTATCGTAGATAATCCGCTTCTCTCTCTCTCTCTCTCTCTTCTTACTCTATCTCTATCTCTCTATCTCTGTTCCTAGAATCGATATTACAAAAGTCAACCAACTCAGTTTCTCCATGTATCTCGGTTCTTTCGACTTCAATCGAGTTTCCTTCTTCTTCCTAGTTTGGTGTTATCGCTATAACGTTCCTGACTAGTAGCCGACAACCTCCGCTCGCGCGTTGAAATCTTCGAGGAAACGCGATAGCCTGTAACGGTTTAGTAAGTGTACGTCTTGACTAGTAAGTCCCGCTAATGAAGGGAACATTCGACGATAACTTTGTAGAAAAGATAATTCAAGCTAAAGATATAGAAGAAACTTAAAATGTTTATTCCGTAATTACATGATATAATTAAATGTAAATACATACATACATATATATATATATGTATGTATATATATATTTGTATAAATATATATGTATATGTATACGCGTGCGCGTGTGTGTATATATGTATATGTAAATTATCATCGTTCGACTTTACGCGGTCGAGGTTAGTTCTATGTATAAAAGAGGAAGAAATTTTAAACCAGGCTTTTCTATTAAAAACTCTATCGGCCAGCACGCATCCGTGGTCCCGATGATTCTTCTCGGCGCGAGTTTTTCCGCGTCTCTCTTTCAAAGTCTCAAACGATGCACCGCGCGGCCACGGGCTGACCCGATGATACGCTTTAACAGCATAAAAATAGCTATCCGGCTTCGAAGAGAAAGAGAGAGAGAGATAAGGCATGTTCCTAGTACGATCGTCGGAAAATGATCAACCAGTGCGAAAAGTTCAGCAGCTCGATTATCGCACATGACTCACCTTGCTTGCAGCCTCGCATCGGCTTCTCAGTTTTTGAAAGAGCTTACGGATCCAGAAAGAGAAAACGAGAAGGGCCGGACGTTGTAGGTGGGAGGCTTGTGTGGGGGCGCAAGAGAACATATGCATGTGTGTTTCTGTGTATGTGTGTGAGAGACGATGGTGCATCGTCAGAACTGCAACATCGCCGTGTCGATCCGATCGGTAACACGACGTTCTTTGCCACCTTTTTAGTCGGCCTTTGATGTAAAATCAATGGCGCATTTTTTACCTCTCTCTTTCTCTTTCTCTCCTCTACTCTCTCTTTCTTCTCTCTGTGGGGTAGGTCGAGCGCGTCGCATGTATCGTCGTGGCCGTAAGCTCTCTCCTTTCTCTCTCTCTCTCTCTCTCTCTCTCTCTCTCTCTCTCTCTCTCTCGATTCACCCTCGTCTGTAGCGTTTCGCCATGGCCTTCGCGCCAAATATATTCGCGACTCTTTCCCTTCGTTCTTCTTACTCGAGAATTTTCTCCAACAATAAAACTATCCTCCGCAAATAATATAAGGATTTATCAAAAAAATCAAGCTTACCGTGGTCGATTAAGGGTTGTTCGGAGGGCGGAATAATTTTTCAATATCTCGTTATCATAATTTATGAGTAGTATTCATGGAAGAGTGGTATTAGATAATCTGAAACTTTCTTTTCTGAAGAAAAAGATTTAGTGTAGACATTGTCTTCTTTCGACTTGATGACAACTGTTCGCTATGAAGAACTGCCATTACAAATTAGTCGAAAGTTTCTCAAGTAAGATATGCATCTCCGTGAAAGTTCGAACACAGGGATTAACCGAATAAGAATGCGATGAAACCACATCAAGAGATCCTATTACTGGTAAGGAGTCGGTAAGGCTTCCGTTGAAGATGCGGCCAATCGTAGGTCAACCTCAGCGAGAACGTTAGCTCCCTACTACCGCCTACTATGGGGATATACTCACAGTTTGTACGATTTCTAATCCAATTTTATACGAAGAAAACACGATTAAGTTTGAGATATTCTCGTACACGATACCAACTTCTAGAGCTCTACGATCCTTCGACTTACGTGTCTTTGATCACTGATACGTCTCTTACGTCTTTGTGGACACGTTCTTTACTTATATCTAATTATTCTATTATGTATTGTAAGAAACAAATGATTGAGATATTTCCTTAACCACGGTGAACTCGTCGACGTTGACGCCGATGCATCTGAGGAAAGCGAAGCTGATGTTCTTCTGGGTAAGGTACCCGTCTTCGGCCGTCCTCAAGATGTACTTCCCCGACATCAAATTTAATAAAAACAATACAGCGCAGCTGGTCAAGTGGTTCTCCAATTTCCGGTGAGTACACGTCAACTCATATATATATATATATAACATTGTCATACTATCGTGATGAATTTGGAGGGAATTGAAATTAAGTCTCACATCGTTGCTGGTCCAGTTCGCATGTAGCACGAACGAAAATTAAATCGGAACGTTTCTGAATGTCAAAGGTTCGATTGGATCCATCGTGGATCCTAGCTTCTCATTCGAACATAGACCGAATTTCTTATCTAGATGGTTCGAATCGAATTTAATCTAAAATGTTCGTTCTTTCGAACGAAATCATGTAAGACGTCTTTCGTTGGCGAACGTTCCGTGTATGCAAACGAGAACAAGGTTTTCGAGGGCTCGACCACTCCCTTTACAGAAGCGGTCAGAGCCCAAGAGACGAGAGTCACGATGGGTGTGTCCGAATCTTAATTACCATCCCCTAGTAGCAGCTGGGGATAAGTAACGTATCTACACTGCGGCAGGTACGAAGGCGTAGGAGTTTGTGGGTACCGACACATACCGGCCAGTAGGCATTAGCCTGATTATAATTAGGCTGAGTACAGTACAGATCCGAGATATAAGGCGGACGAAGGCCCACACGTGATCTCGGTACTACGTTATTACTATTTTCTTATCGCAAGAATACGCGCCTTTCTGCTCTTCGAAAGCTCATAAGTTTTCTTCAACTTGAATATACTTGTTGTCATGAATTGTTCACCTTGCTTTTATCTTGACGATTGTCCTTTGTAAAAAGTAAAAAAATGAGAAAAATTATCGTACATGTAATGAAAAGAACATTCAATGACTGAGATCGATATATTGTAACCGAAAGCTTGTACTTGTTCTTGAGAGGTATATAAGATTAAGTTAGTACACGTGATTTGCGAATGAACTGAATACTAAAAAGAAAACGTCCCGATTAGTCTCATGAACTCCGGTAAGGATGCATAAAAAACACAAGTATACTCGTTCTCGTTGTGGTACTACTACTATCATTTGCATTGAACTTAGCGCTGGTAGAAGCATCAAAATTCGCGAACAGGAGCTTGTCCATCTTGTTGCTATACGGCGAGTGGTTTTCTCTTGCATACTCATTCGTTTATCTTTCGGTTCTTTAAAAACATTGTCATAACCAACATAAAAGAGAGAAACAGAGAGAGAGAGAGAGAGAGAGAGAGAGAGAGAGAGAGAGAGAGAGAGAGAGAGAGAGAGAGAGAGAGAGAGAGATAGAGAGAGCAAGGGAACGTGTTGTAGAAGTTAGAAATGCCTGGCAAAAATTGCACCACGCTCAGCTTCCGGGACAACGAACAAAGCTAATTACTAGCTAATATATTTCGAGTTACATTTTCGTCCTGTCGTTTCGTTGCGGCCTGCGGGGTTCGTTTTCTGCTCGTCCGATTCTCTCTCTTTGCCGCTTCTATCCCCACCCTCATTTTCCCTCTTTCTTTCTCTCTATCTGTCCGTCTGTTTGTCTCTCTCTCTCTCTCTCTCTCTCTCTCTCTCTCTCTATCTGTCTGTCTGTCTGTCTGTTTGTCTCTCTCTCTCTCTCTCTCTCTCTCTCTCTCTCTCTCTCTCTCTCTCTCCTACACTCTTGTCCGCTTGTTCTCTCTCGTACAATTTTTTTCTAACATGTTCTTCGTATTCCAGCCTTCAAGTATCATGGGAGACAAGGTCTCTTGGCGAGGCACGCGAAAACTTTTAAAATTTCCTCTGTTTCTTCATCTCTCTTTTTATCCTTCTTTTTTAATAAAAATCCTCAATACAAATAAATTTGTATCTTTCAATGTTCTCGACGATAATATATACTAATATATATATATATATATATATGTTGATATATATGTATATGTATATGTATATATCTATATATAGCATTCCTTTTTGATTGTTTTAAATGATCATTTTTATTAGATTATTTTTGACTAGATCTTTTAAATACCATCTTCCTAGTTTTCTTATTTTCCGAAGTTATAAAGAAAGAAAAAATGCAAGAGTTGTTCGTGTCATCCTCAAAGACAATCCTCGAAAAGTTCCTGGGCACGAACTGACAGTAAACCTTGTTTCCTTTTGTGGCTAATCACGTAAGAGTTTAGCTGGACTTTTTCTTGCTCGTTCTCCAGTCGGTGGCGTCGAGCGTGCTCGATCTGATAGCCTAATGCACGGCTTCCTATGCGGAAATACCTCGGCACATTATTCTACGCTCCTACGTGTACACCCTAGCCTCTATCAACTCACCCCTCAACACCCTATGAGCCATCGTTGTACTTTTGTCACGAGAACCGCTTGAAAGCGGCACCAACGACGGCTTTACTTTACGACGCAATGTATCCGATTAGTCCTTCGACTTTTTCTCTTTTTCTATCTTTCTTTATCTATATGACCAACGTTGATTGACCTTTCGATAAGATTCTCAGACGCAAGTCGATCCACTCTTTTTAATTTAACATTCATCGGAGTTGAATATACAGGACATACTAGAGTGAAATAGTTTCGAAGCAATGTCTGCAAAATTGAAAATAAAAAAAAGAAAGATCGAAACTCGGTACATAAGAAAAGAAAGTGAATATTCTATTGATGTTACTTGGCGTTGAAAGTCGTCGTTTAATAAAAACGATGACGGGAAACCTTGAAATCATATCGTTGTAAGAGAGAAGAGAGAGAGAGAGAGAGAGAGAGAGAGAGAGAGAGAGCAAATGCGTTGAGAAGGAAGGAACGAGTCGAGACGATTACAAAGCGATCCTTCGCACCCCATTTTCTCACGCTCGTGTCGACTCGAAAGCGTATGGATGTCTTATGGCTGGAGAGGGTGAGTCCTCGAATATCACGCGTGCATCATCGGATCTGCTTATACCAAGGATATATTGACAGCCTTCGTTCGATGAAGCTAGCCGGGGGGTGATTGGGGTCGTGTCGGTGGCGGGGGATGATAGAGGGAGAGCGCAAACTCGCCTGTCTTCTTCGTGCTTTCGTCTCCCTATCTTCGGGTATCTCTCTTTGTCTGACATATTCCGAGTGTGTGTGGAAAAGAGAGAGAGAGAGAGAGAGAGAGAGAGAGAGAGAGAGAGAGAGAGAGAGAGAGAGAGTGAGACAGACAGAAAGAGAAAGACAGAAAGAATGAAAAGATAGCGAGGCGCGGACTGGGGTTAGTTCGTTATCAGATTCCACGTTGGGACACGCGACACTGAGGTGGCAGATCCTATCGCCAGAATGGAAGAAATTTTATGTCGTATAATGGACAACGAACATACACACACACATACACACTGTGAAATCTACTTCGCACGATAGTTCTACCGCTATCTCTCTTTTGGTTGTGTCGCGAAAAAATTCTTTAACTTTAGACTTATCTCTTTTACGCAATCTAATATTTTCAGTTTTCGAAACGGCAGTTGAAAGTTATGAACATGTCATCTTTTGATCTATAAATTGATATATCTTCAGTAATACATTGAACTGAATGAGTTAATGAGATAGACATATTATATTACACAGTTTAAAATGTGGTAAGTATGTGTATATTCGTTTTCATCCTTAGGTTCGAAGGAAAGAGAAAAGAAAGAAAAGAGATGATTATTTAAGGACAAAAATAATTCTACATAATTAATGAATAAATGGCAGAGATCGGATAGCGATGAACTGCGAGAGTTTACGGTTCTTGAACGTTAATAAGAGAAAGTGAGCGCAAGAGATAAATAAAGGAATCGGAAGGTCTTTCAAGTCCTGTAATAATGACGTAGCTGAACGAATTTATCCCGTGACTCTCTCGAGGGGGTTGTTTATCATCGCCAAATCCTCGATAATTCTTTAAAGAACGGTAGTCTATAACCCCTTTCTTCTTCTACCATCAGTTATTCCTTTTTCTAGCTTCTCCTAACTTATTCTTCGTCTTCGTCGTTATCAATTCTCGATCGGTTCGTAACGTACACAGAAAGATCCGTTGTGTGGTAAAGAAACGCTTCGAAGGCTATTTAGATAATAACGGAGTAATTTTCTAAGTAGAAACTACTCCTTTCTATGATTCTTATCTCACTGTCTCGATCGTACAATATATAATCGATAGCTGGAGAAAACGTACAAACGCAGAACAATATCGTATCACAAAATTATTAGATGCAAGACGTCTTATATTATTGTTTTTGAAAAGAAACAATAAAGAAAAAAAGAAGAAACCTGTTAAACCGGTCTAATAAACGTCTTTAGCACTATCCTGGATTATAATAAGAATCCTTTTCATGGACAGTCTATGAGTTTCCTTGATAAAAGTCCGGAGCGTAAAAAGAAGACCGACCTATTAAAACGCTGAGGTAGTAGTCGGTTTGCCGAAATCTTGAGTACAAACGAAGAGAAAAAGCACAAGGGAGAGAGAGAGAGAGAGAGAGAGAGAGAGAGAGAGAGAGACAAGGGTGGTAGGAAATCTCTCCACACACGGGACCCGTACGTTTTCTCCAGCTCTTCTCTTCCTTCTCCAAGCTTGTGTTTTAATCCCACAAGATTGTGCATGCTAGCTGAGAGTAGGATGGAGAGGCGAGGTCGTCATAATAGTAGTCGTAGTCGTAATAGTAATAGTAGTAATAATAGTAGTAGTGGTAGTATCGTAGTAGTAGTAATAGGTGAGTCAAGATAGCCTGGTAGAGGAAAGCGTGCGTGGGTGGTCGGGAGGTAAACAGCATACAAGCGCGAGGGCCATTTAGCGAAAAGGCTAGACGCGAGTGAGCGTCACGCGTGTTCTTAGGCCATGCGTGCGCGCGCGCGCACGCGGCCACCTAGTTACCTTCGCATAGAATAGAACTCACAGGTTGGAAGGCACGCGCGCGAGGACAAGGAGGAGGAGGAGGAGGGAAGGAGAACGACGAGCCACGGTTTTTTCTCTTATTGTGAGGAACAAGCTGGCTGCGAGCGAGGGAAGAGAGAAAAAAAGGTGGGAGGGGGTTGAAACTGAGGAAAATTTTGAGGCTTGACGTAGAGACGGACTACACGCGTGTGTATATTACGTAGTCCCACAGGCGTTCGTTTCTCTTCCTCTTTCTCTTCTTCGCTTTTTTCTCTTTCTCCTCCTCCTCCTTTTCCTACATGAGCACGGAGACGTTTACGTAGCTCGTGCATTCTCCCGCGTATTCCGAGAGTATGTGAGATTCCGAAGTAGTGCCGGAAGGACGTAAGTGGAGGCCTTGTAATTATTATGCTCTCATAATCTTTTCTCCGCTTCTCCCTACTTCCTTCCCTCGTGGAATTTCCACCCTTCCGTGGTTTACTAGTTCATAATTTCTTCTTCTTTCTTTCCTCGATTTCTGGTATTTTGCTTCTCTTGAGAGATGGTTAGTTACTCGTTAAGTAACTTCAATGCAAAAGATTCTCCAAGGGAGTTCATCCAAAATCGAAGATGCGCAATCGAGAAGTACCAAAAAAATTACAAATTTGTTTTTTTTTCTTGTCTTCATTTCAACCATTCTCGGAGCTCGTTTTCTGTCTTCTTCGCTCTCTCTTTATTCCCCAACCGAGCTAACGACGATAAGCCAGCCCTCGAGAGAAAGAAGGGATTCTGGACGAAATGAGCAAGTACAGATCCTTTGAGACAAAAGCGAACGAAAGGTGGTAAGACTAACGGAGGTAGCAGATCGAACGGAGAGGAGAACGTTGACGACTGCTAACTGTAATGAAAGGAGTGGGGGCGGATTGGGGGATAAAGGGGTAGACTGCAGGATGTATCGTGGCAGTTTCGTAGCCCTCTAATGAGAAGAAGGAAACTTTGGTCTTTGACTTTCGGGCCGCGGCCTTGCTGCTGGCTATATCTGCTCCTCCTCGAAAAGAAGAAAGAAGGAAAAAAAGCACGGTTAAAGAAAAAGACACAGCCGACTCGTTTGCCATAAGGACTCTCGATCGTTACAAAGAAAATCTCTTGTTTGTTTCTTCTACGTACGTAGGACTTACTATATACAATTATTATCTACACACACTCAAACGCGCGTGCGCGCGCGTATATACCTATATATACTCGTATACGTAAGAATGTATCCGAGCACTGACTTAAATATCATCTATGTGCAAGTTGCGAATACATATAGATGCGCATGCGAGATCTCGAGAAATTCGCGCCAGCTCCTTAATTAAAACTCAGTACGTGGCACAATGGAGTGGCAACTCTTTGGGTACCGCTACTTACTGCCGTTTCTGCTGCTGTTACTGCTACTCCTACTACTAACGGTTGCCTCCCGGTAGGTAGAAACCTACAATACCGACCTACCTCTATCAAGACTTTTACTACCTTTTTTCCTACGACCAGGGTGCCTCATTCAATGTTGCACTGTGAGTATTGTACCTTCGAGAAGGCGAAACATTTTCTAAAGCTTACGGATGGATTTAAATCATTCGTAATATGTACAGTTGTTCTAAAAAGAGAATAAAATGAGAATTATTATCGAAAAGGAGTATTTATAAATCTACGAGCTTGTAATATAATTAATAACAATTGTGTGTATGTGTGTGTACATATATATACACAAGTGAAGAGCCTTGAAAACTAAACGTAATATTTGACGTAGCATGAATTACTGTACATAGTAGAAGATTATGAATTCACTCAAAGGAACTCATCGATGCATTTTGTATGCCTGAGGAGACGACATGGCCACGATATCGACGGATTATCTGTGCGAAAACGGATTCCTCGTGAAAAGAAAAAGAAAAAAAAAAGAGAGAAAACGCAAAAGAAGAGAGGAAATTCGATTTACGTCGCGGCGAAAAGGGGATGACGCACCTTGCATCGAGCGAGGCTACTACCTCCGTCGTCCGTAGGTGGTGGTTGTGCGCGTAAACGGCAGTCACTTAATTAAAAATTACTTAATTACGTTCTTGGCACTAATTAGTGGCGCTTGGCTCTCTCTTGGCCGTGCGCCTCGACTGCCTAGGCACCCCTTCCACCTCACCCACTCTCGCTCTCTCTCTCTCTCTCTCTCTCTCTCTCTCTCTCTCTCTCTCTCTCTCTCTCTCTCTCTCTCTCTTACTCTATTACACGTTCCAACCGCCTGCTCAACCCGCTTACCATCCCTATCAGAACTGCCTCCACCACCTCTTACACCCTTCTTCGCTTCTCTACGGCTCGTTCAAAAACCCCGCGGCAGCGAAATCTCTGTCTTGGTTACATTATTCCTTTCCTTCTTTCTCTGACGCTTTCACCCCTTCCCTACTTTATCTTCCTTTTTCTTCTTTCTTTCTCTCTTTCACTCCATCTCTCTTTCTCTCTCTCTCTCTCTCTCTTTCTCTCTTTCTCTCTCTCTTTTTCGTTCTCTCTCTTTTTCTTCTTCTCTCTTCTGTTTTCTCTTTCATTCTTCTTTTTTAACCCTTACGTCACCCTTGCTACGTCAATGTTCCCACCACTCTTCTCTTACTTTTCTTACTTCGTCGACGCGAAACTACCGGAGAGTTGCACAAAACGTTGTGAGTTTTCCGGCTAACGTTGTTTCCCTTCATCCAGTATTTCTGTACCTATTTACACACCACCGCTTTCACCGTCCTTCTCTTGCCCTGACCTAGCCTTCGTCAAGTGAAATTCTCAAGGTTTGGTATAATGCATAGGATGAATAGTATACTACTAGTCTAACGTAGCGCCTTCAAAATGATTTCGTACCTCTGTCTCCACGAAAATGTACTTCCCTTAATGAGATTAAATTAAAAGAACGAGCAGTTTTTTATGCATGAAGAAACTTTCTTTGCTGTTGCTATTTTACTCGGTCAATTGTAAGAAAAAATAATTTTATATCAATTATCCGTTCGACAATAAAAATTACCTGAAGGTACATGAAAAGTCTCTAAAAATAATCAATGTTTAAATGTAGCATCCAACGTTTATTAGCTTAATCGGAACGATTATCAACATTTATTTATCATATCAGGACGTCGTAGACCGATTTAACGTTCGAATGATCAGAAAGAGGAAGTCTTGATCAGACGAGGGTGTACCGGGTCTACCCTCGCAGAATGTCAGCTCGGTAACATAAGGGGTTCATGCTCATGGTGCAACGGGTAGGCGGGTAAGCAGTAGCAACGGTAGAAGCAGCAGCAGTAGTAGCAGTAGCAGTAACAGCATCGTCGTTCCTTTTCGAATTTTTTGATAATGAACACAAGTATGAGAAACACGACGGGTATTGGCTGGGCGGCAGACAATGCGGTGGCCGCAGGGCTATCGCGGGAGGAACAACGAAGGAGGCGGGAGTTGGCTGACGGGGTTTCGAAGGGGGTCGAGGCGGTGGAGAGGACGGAGGTAGGCAGAGGACGATGGCAGGGGTGCTTTATAGGGGATGTAAGCATCGCCACTGCAAGGCTAATCCGCCGCTATGAGCTGCTACTTGCAGTATGAGTACGGTACACTCTCTGCTAAAGACTCACTCCCACTACCTCCTCATCCTCCTCCAGTTTCATCTCCCTTACAGTGAATCTCCTTTCCGCTTCTTGATGTCGGACCGGCGAAACAGTTCGTTGACCCCACTAGAGGAAATATCTGCCGAAAGAACGCGTCTTGCGATCCCTTTCAACGAGATTCTATATATTCCAATTCAAACAAAACGGCCAGACTTGATGTGATTATTTAATTTTTCGTAGTACGTCTTTTGCGTGAAAACGATTCGTTCCTTTCTACAGATTTTTTTTATTTATTTTGGCTTATCTAATAGCGACTCTTCAAGAACAATTCACCGTTGTTCTGGATGCTCTTTCTTCTTATTTTTCGTTCATTGGGATATGTATTGTAAGCGGTACGCCTCTTTCGTTTCTCTAAGAAATATTGGAAATAGTTCGGTGATCCACGAAGAAAACACTTGGCTGACTGCCCAGTTCTGCAACCGGCAGCTTATACGTCGGTGCACTACTTAGGATGCATTACTTGGACAAGAAGAGTAGAGGATAGATGGGGTGAACTGAAGAAAAGACAGGACGGGTTGTCGTTTGTTTTGTTTTCACGGTTACATGCCACCCGGCAACAGTGAAAACGCAAGACAAATAAAGGTTCTCGTCTTTTCGACTACTAGACAGACGTCTCTATCCGGCCAATATTCACGATATACAAATATTGACTCGCTTTCTCCTGCAATCTTCTTTTCCTCCTTGGCCCGTCGAATCACTTGCTAGTTCTACTTCTTTTTTGCGATTTGATATTTTATTACGTTAATTTTTGTTGAAATATATTTCATTCTTTCAACAGAACTTACAATTCTTTCAGTTTCATTAACTGAACAGGCATTTAAGCAAGTCTCATCTTAAAGTAATATCGATGCGAAATAAAAAAAAGGAAATAACGGATTACACATCAAGAATACTTAAGGTAATACGATCCATCGTAAAAGCGTGTATTACTATTAACAATTTTCATAATCCTTATGCATACATCAACGATCCACAGTGAATTTGCTTAGCTAGGCTGCCAGTCAGTCTCGATTTTTCATTCTCTTGTTAGGAGATCTCTGGATGCATGCACGTTGCGCGTGAGATACTGTGCATACGTTCATTGAGAGAAAAAGAGATTGATAGTGAGAGAGAGAGAGAGAGAGAGAGAGAGAGAGAGAGAGAGAGAGAGAAAGGGAAATAAAGATGGGGGTGAGGAATGCGATCTCGTCCGCTTCGCTCGAAAAATGCAAAATGATAATGTTCCCAGTGTCCCGTTCTAATCGGCTTTGTATACGCCGCGATGGCTTGCGGGCGAAGGGGCGAGAGAGAGAGAGAGAGAGAGAGAGAGAGAGAGAGAGAGAGAGAGAGAGAGAGAGAGATGGAGAGAGAGAGAAACAGAGGGAGAGGAAGAGACAGCAGAAGAGTGCGGGGAAGGGACGAATCCTGGGGGCAGCCGGGAGACGTGAGCCTCCGTCGGCCTCCATGGAGGATTTAATTTACATCCACCGGTGAAAAACGCGGAAAACAGTTTATCAAAAAAGCTACCGCGCAGACTCGGATGAGAGATAAAGGGAAATAGAGATGGAGAGAGAGATGAAAGTAGGATAGAGAGAGATAGAGAGAAAATGAGAGAGAAAGAGATAAAGAAAGAGAGAAAGAGGGAGTGGGAGAGTGAGGGAGAGCAAAAGACGGGATTGCGTGGTAGAAATGAAATTGTCCGTGCATGGATTATCGTCGACTTCGTTATGCCCTCGTATTACTCGGCTCTGTACTCTCCCCTCCGTTTTCGTAGTTTCTTTCTCTCTCTCTCTCTCTCTCTCTCTCTCTCTCTCTCTCTTTACCCTTCTTTTCTTTTCCATTTTAGCGACCGTTCTATCGGTAGTTCTCTATCTATCTTTCTCGAAGTATGGAGGAAATATTTATACACGTTCGATGTAGATAACAAAGCAATGTGAAATAATCTTTAACCGAACCTTTCGGTTCATTTAACTGCATACGAAACAAGCTGATAACAAGACGATTTTTCGCCGGTAATCCGGTCTTTCTCTTAGAATTTCTTCATTCTATGAATACGGGTACTTCGTATCATTTTACATGAGAACAAGCAAGAATGTAAAAGATGTATTTTCTATCGATAACTCTCGTACGAAATTTTGATTAGTATATGTTAAATAATTATTACTGTTACTATCAATATTACGTTGTTCTTAAAGGATGTTGCAAGATCTTATTCTTATATAAAAAAAGAAAAACCGATTTAAATAAATTTCTCTACGAAGCTGAAAGAGAGAGGAAAATTCGAGATATCAAATTTGGTGAAAATTTCGCACGTAGAGTAACTATACGGGCGATGCAGCGAGACGGTGTATCGTGCACTAAAGCGACAGGATCAGACGTACAGGGGACTGGGCGTGAAATTACTGTTTCGGCCAACATTTATCCCGGCGTTCGCGAGGGTAACGTTCGGCTGGACAGCGACTCTGAATTGATTTCGTTTGAAATCCCACCCCCCGCCCCAATTCGTCGTCCTTCCCGGCTCTTCCGCATGCACGACTCAACCGTTTCTCTCTTCCTCGCTTACTCTCTCTCTCTCTCTCTCTCTCTCTCTCTCTCTCTCTCTCTCTATCTCTCTCTCTCTCTCTCTCTCTCGTCACACACCGCGTCTTCCTACTCTCCTCTGCTTTTTACTCTCTCCACCCTTTCTTTCTTTCTCTCTTTCTGTTCCGTTTATCTGTCTATCCTTCTACCTATCTACCTATCTCATTTTGCTTTACGTGTCTCCTTCCTCTATTTGTCTCTCCTACCATCCGTGTTCCCCTTCTCTATCTCTTCCTCTCATTTTTTCGTTGTCTCTCTTTTTGTTTTTTCTTTTTTTTTTTTAATCAGGATCTACGACATCTCGATTCAGACGGGGTAAAATGCATTAAATTTTTGCCATTTTTCTACCGTTCCTCGCTTCTTCGGGGAGAAAAAATGTACGACTCGCGGCAGACGATGATATAAATAATGTCTCTTTTGAAGGAAGGGGGCCAGAAAAAAAGCTCATGTTAACTTTATCATCTCTCTACCTTCTCCTGGATGCGAAGTAACGCGTCATATATACTCACGAAATACGGTTTAACGTGTTACGATGTTTGCGACGTTTGAGCATTTTTCCGAGTAGAATTAATAAGATTATGTTTCAATAGGTTCAACGTTAAAAGTCAATGATTCACGTTCATACGTGCTAGTTAATTATTATTAATCTCGCATTTTGAAGTAACGTGTTCCCTGTAAATTGTGGGGAAAATGTAATCGATGAACGAAAACGTTAAAGGTAAATTTTTAACTATTTTAATTTTGACAGTCTCGCAACTTTCTCAACGCGTGATTATTCTGGTCGATCGATTGAGTCTGATGCATTTGCTTGAAAATTGCGAGTTAAAGGAAATTTGGCGAGGTATGGAAGAACGTAAAACGAGTTGCAAGGTACGAAGGTAAAGAAAGAGAAAGATAGGAAGAGGTGAGGCGGTTAACAGAGGTCGTCAGCGAGGACGATAGCAGCGTCGTTGGAGTTAATTGAAAAAGCTTGTAAAAAAGATTTTCCGGAAAACCCGTTGAGCCGGACGATAATATCCGTCGTGCTCCTCTCGAAGACGCGTGGGGGGTGGGTGTGCATATCAGGTGGTGAGAGAAGGGATAGGTAGGGGAAGGGACCATCCGTGTCACGACTCTTGGCGGCGCCACGTCATTCGATATTTTTGTCAGTAAAACGATATCAGGCAAATTGCATCTGTCCTTTACACCATGGCGCAGAGCCAGATCAAACACTATTCGTCACTGGATATTACCCTTCTCCGAGGTATTGCCGGTCTTCTATCCGCGTTTTCGCTCTCTTTCTCTCTTTTCTCTCTTCTTCTCTCTTTTCTCTGTGTTCGGCACTTTCCGACTCGATCGAGTTCTTTTCGAAGCGAGATTACGCTCTCGCGTGAAGGAATACGGTAAAATCGAAAGCACTCGAAAATCGATTTAAACACGCCATTCCTACCCTTCTCAAGCAGCCCTTCGTCGACTCTTCGAATTCTACGAACATCACCAACGATCTCGGTAAAATCACCTCAAATGTGCCGTCTCATTTATTAATATTTATTAAACGGCCAAATGAATTAGTATAAGAATATTGAAGAGAAACAAAGAACACATACGATTAAAAATACCGATGTAATTTTCTCTTTAATATTTTCACTTTCGAGAAATGTTAAAATACATGAAATTCTCCTAATCTCGTTCTTTTTAATATATCTTTTCAAAGATTATTTATACGGAATGGCGATCGTAGAAACATTTGTTTGTCGACGTCGTATGCAAATCGCCCATATGCCAAGTCACCTCTTAAGTATGGTAGAAGCATGCGGGCAAACGAACTAAGCAAAATGACTATCTTACATTACTGTATACGGGCGACAAGTAGGCCGCCAAAACGTGTTATTGTTGAAGAAGTAGTAACCTCGGTTGAATTAGTAAAGAGAAAAATGGAAACTACATTTTTTTATTGATTACTGGCCTAGTCGAGTCTGTGTGTCCTCACCAGTTGTATTTTCACTTCGAATTTAATTTACAAAATTAATATCAGAGTAATGTGTCAATAGTAATATGAGATCGGAAAAAAATTATACAACATTTGCTATTGGAATCATCGGCTAGGATTAAATAAATATCGATAAGTTTATGAGATTTTTAAAAAAAATTCATGCTGGACCAAACAGCGTTTTCGATAATCTTCCAATCGAGCATTATCCACTCTTACGAATTCCATTATGACACCTAAAGAGGGAAGGGCATTTACCTGGGTTCGCCGAAGCGGGATCGTTTAACAGACATAAACGTAATCTTATAGAATATTTACAGTTGCCTAGGTTCCTACCCGGTGGTCGACAGTTGTCTAGTAAATCCTATTTACTGTTACCCAACGAACTATACTCACTAGAGATGCTGGGAGGGTGGCTACCGCCCCTAGCTAACCTACTGCCCTACTGCC
Organism: Dolichovespula saxonica; assembly: GCA_911387935.1. NCBI lineage: Eukaryota > Metazoa > Arthropoda > Insecta > Hymenoptera > Vespidae > Dolichovespula > Dolichovespula saxonica. The sequence goes on along the minus strand of OU427001.1, from coordinate 2,031,496 downwards.
ATGAGTTCTACCCCTAAAGCCATCATCCTACCTCTCTCCCTCTCTTTTTCCTGTCACTTTTCTTTGCTCACCCCATCGAACGCGTAACGGTTTTTCCGTAGATCACGCGATGATCTCACGATGCACTCGTGCTACGCTAGAAAACAAGGGAGTTCTTTTTTCAAAATTTTTGGGGTAAATATCGAAATCTCCCTTCGTTCCTAGGTGAACTCTTCGATCTCAGTGTGTAATCGGCCACGATGCACGCATACGAATAAGAACTATCGATAGGTTTCTTTTATAGCGCGATTCGAACGTAATTCGACGAGCACGATCGGCCTGCTAATTTATTACCCTCCGTTTATTCTACGTAAGAAATTTTATTTTTTACTTTTTATTTCCTGTCATTCTATATGTAATCCTCCACAGGACGTAATATTGTTTTATACTGATAAGATTGTTCTTATCGATTGAAATATATATAATATATAACAATCGTATTGCCCTTTGAAAAGATTTCTGGAAGATTGGAACGCGAGGAAGATTCTTCTTGGTTTCCTCCTCTTACACCTTTTCCAACATTGAACTCGTAATGTGGTTTAGCATGGTATGACAGGAGGTAAACTTGACAACAAAGAATTATTGATTTTTTCTCAGCGGGTTGAACGAGTTGCCGGGCGGTTGAGCGGTCCCGGTAGGGTATTCGACAAAGGATGTTTTCCGAGTCCCTAACCTAGGCAACCCTTCTCCTACGCTCGCCTTCGTATATGCGTTTCCGTGTGCTCTTTTTCTCTTTCTTTCTCTCGCTCGTTCACTCGCCCTCACTTTCTGTGTGTGTCTCTTTCTATCTCACTTGAACGCACGCTCGTGAACGTACGTTTCAAGGGATTGCCCTACTCCATCTCTCTCTGGTCTCTTTCCGTATTCGTACGTCTCCCTTTCCATCCTTCTCTCTCTCTCTCTCTCTCTCTCTCTCTTTCTCTCTCTCTCCCCTATCTCTTGCTCACTCTTTTACTCCATCTCAGTTTTTCCTTCTTCGTCTCTCGTTGTCCGTAACGCCGTGTGTACTCAGCCGATGCGCCAAGGACTTAACTGCTTCATTGTCGTCCCAGCAGGCATTAGAGCTTCGGGACAGATGTGCAAAATGTAGGATCGAGACTCCTCTATAACATAACTACTAGGCATTCGTACAAAGGTGGAGGAACTGAGTAGTTTAGTTGGTAGAGTACTCGCACGGCAAGTAAAAGTTCCCACATTTCAGTTTTATGTCCAGTTACGCAAGGATCTAAATACTTTAGAAAATGTTAAGAAATCTTAACTTAAAATATTGAGAAACACGAATAATTTCGAAATCACGAATCGCCTTTGCTTTCTCTTCATCGTCTCGTCTTTGATATTCTTTCCCTTTCCTTTATCGTATATATAATTATGAGAACTATCGATCCATAAATTTCTGTGGTGTTTTTGCCGACAAGTAATAGCCTGACATTTCGAAATCGATCGCTTTGATCTTTTCGATTTGATCTTTTTTTAAATTTTAAAATTAATATTTGTAAGAGACTTCCTGTGTATGTAAAAATATATTATTTCTTTCTAAAATACGATAAGAAACATACGAGATCTAGATTTCGAAACTTGAACATGATGGTTTAAAAAAAAAATTGAGGCAAATAATCGTGTTCAAATGCCATCCCACGTACTCGTTCAGGGATTTAATCACTCGACCTTGACATTTCTTTTGAGAGTCGATGAAGTGGTCACGTTCAGGGACGATTTTCTTGGTGATGCATCGTCGACGTATCCGAATAGTTATACTGTCAACAACGCCTCCGTAACGCCTTTCTAAGGTGTGTATTTGCGCGCACGTGAGCATGTTAATACACGGACAGAATGCACCAGTATCAACAGTGGTAGTAGCTTTGGTGTTGGTAGTAGCGATGCATCGCCGGGTGGCTTGACAGGGAAAATCGATCGAATAAAAAAATGCTTGGACGATGCCGAAGTGCGACGAGGACACGAATCGCGGACGAGATAGATGCACGGAAGGAGAGGGAGGGAAAAGAGGGTCCGGTAGGAGAAGGAGGGTTAGTCCGGGTCCATTGAAGAGTGAAACCGCTCAAAGCAGCTGCCCCCGCTCCCTCAAACACCCTCCGACCACCCTCCTACCGGCAGCAGCCTCTGCGACACCCCTCACCTCATCTCACTCACCTTCTTTCTCTCTCTCTCTTTTTCTCTCTTACTCTCCGTACCTTTGAAAACCACCCCTCTTAGCTCATGTGGATGGTGCACATTGCCCCTTCGTTCTCTTCGAACACTATCTCTCTCTCTCTCTCTCTCTCTCTCTCTCTCTCTCTCTCTCTCTCTCTCTCTCTCTTTCTTTTCTTTCTCTTCTTTCTCGCTCCGTCTCTCTCTTCTTTCTCGCTCCTCCTCTCTCTTCTTTCTCGCTCCTTCTCTCTCTCTCTCTCTCTCTCTCTCTCTCTTTCTTTCTCTTTCGAAAAGGTTAAATCCAACGCCAAAGAGTTTATTCGTGATCCCAAGTGCAAGAAACGAGGTTACATTCCCTTGATTTATCTTTCAATTTCGAAGACGCAATAACGTATCTCATTGTGAAATGATTTCTAAGATACTCAAAACTGTCATCTTCTTCAATACAGGTATTATTTCCCCTTGATGTTAAAGTTCTTGCATTGTTGCTATTATATCAAAAAATCACATAAATTAAATTAATAACAATTGATGAGAAAAAATTAAGAAGGATTAATTATAAGACGATATCCATCCTGTAGTATTGAATCAGTTAGTTCGTAGATAGTAGATCAATATCGCGGAAAGAAATCAACTCTTTTCATGATTCTAATGCTCTTCGCATAATTTCATTCGTGAATAAGATTTGCATAAGGTGAATAAGAAAGACGGAACGTGCGGCTGGATGACAAAATTATCTGTCTAACGGTGCTTCCCCTATCGTCCTCTAGTTTCTCGACGATGTACGTGAAAAAGGGGTCTGTCGGGGGACTTATAGTAAAAAGAAAGAAGAAAGGAAAGAACGATGGCAGGGAAAGAGGGAGAGACAGGGAGAGAGGGAGAGAAAGAGAAAAAGACAGAAGCGAGCTTCAAGGCAACCAGATGCAAAAAGAAACGGGGTGGCGAAGGGTGAGAGAAAGAAAGAGAAAGAGAGAGGGTGACCAGTGAAAAGCAAGGGGCACACGAAAAGTGTGCATTGTAAGATCGGCGCGTGCGGCATGCGGACCCTTCGTGGTCGATGTTGTAGGACCCCCGTGCTCAGTGCCCCCTTCTCTTTTTCTTCGTTCGACTCGTTCGTTCGATTTTTCTCTCTTTCTCTCTCTCTTCTTCTCTTTCTCTCATCTAGTGCCACCGTTTCTCGACATCCCTCTCTTTTATGAAGGGCGAAGGGCCCAGGAGTTCGGCTTATTGTCGGCAGCACATCTGCCGTACGATCGTCGGCCGATTGTCTCACAGGCTTAGGAAACTTGCTCGTAAAGAGCAAGAGAGAAAGAGAGAGAGAGAGAAAGAGAGAAGAACAGAGAAAAAGAAAAAAAGTGGCTTAGTAGTGGATCTACGATAGGGAGGACGATGTCGCGTGTCCTTCTTGCTTACGAGAAGGGTGGCTAGAACGAATGATCTTCCAGGACAACCTTCCCTTTGCCCCAACTTTTTTTCTCTTTTTTCATTCTATTTCCCAGCTGTCGTATGAAGGATCAGTGAATCTGTGATAGTTACGAAGAAATCTTTCGATTGATTTTAATTTGATATAATTTGAAAATAAAAGATAATATAACAAAATCTGAATTATACGTTTGTTAAATTTTAACTATCTGATAATGCATTCTTTTTTTTTATAAGACATAATTCTTAAAACATAAGGAACCTAAATAGGAGATAATAGAGACTTCTTCCGTTCGTTTCTCGAAAAGAGAAACTTCTTTTCCACTGCAATAATATGTTGGAAGACCTTGTCAAAATCTCTGATATTCGATCGTACTCGTCAACCAACGGTAACGGTGGTAGCACTCTAACGAGTTGCATCGGACAACGAAAATAACGATAACAGTTGGGTAGAAGCAATGAGCAGGGACTTTTAAGGGTACCGCCATCCAGGGAAATGTATACGTTTGCTATATCGTAATTGCCGGTGTGCGAGCTACGACGAAATAGAACGATGTAATCACTTGTTAACTTGTATTTTAATTACGTGATTTTCCAGAGCTCGAGTGCGCCCAGAGCTCAGCCACCATCACCACGACAAATGCAAAGCAGCACCAATACAAGTATATCGTTATATACATCGGTATCGTCCACGTCGTCGTTAATATCGCAACGACGTCGCAAACGGTGACGACGACGATGACGACGACGACGAAGGCCGACACCCGGTAGTACAGCTTGCTTGCCGCCTGCGAGTCTGAGTGCAGATGGCGTTAAAGTGTTAATTACTAATTAAGAAGGGTGCACAGGGTGCAACATCAAGTCCCCGCGCGACACCTTTTTGAACGCGCCCTCTGAATGGACCCTTACGCCCTGACGGGCAAATGCGCCTACCCACCCATCCATCCATCCGTATCCGTCATGGCACCTCTGACTCCTCACTCAACCTCCTTCCTTGCGACCACCACCCGCAGCCTTCTCTTCCTCCTTCTCCTCCTCCTCCATTACTTAACGTTCTCTCGTTATGCGCACTTTCACGCCTCGTACGGCCGCGAAATAAAGCGTAGTAGATGCCCTGAGCTAGAAACTTTCTTCTTTTCTTACTTTTTTCTATGCTCCTTCTGCTTCTTCGTTATTTTCTTTATCTCTTTTCTTCACAAATTAGAGGAAATAATTAGTTGTTTAAAGGAAGGAGTGTACTACTTCGTTTTGTCTCATATTTCTCATTAGTATCGATTTTATTTTAAGTAGGTCCAGTTAAAAAAAAACATGACTTATGCGATCATTTCTGGGATAAGAAAATACATTTTTCACATTTTCATAATAATGCAAATTTCTAATATGAATCAAATGACAGAGTTAGTTCGAATTGACGTGAAAAACGACTTTATATCCCCCTAACGCTAGAAACCGATGCGACCAAAGTCGGTAGCAAATATGTTTTTTTTTCTTCTCTCCTTCCCTTTGGTAAAAATTCGTGGGAAAGTTAAGGTAAGAAAGCTGAGAGATCGACAGGGGTTCTCGAGACGTTCACAGGGTCAGTTTAGTTCTTAGGGGGCCGAGTTGCTTTTTCGCCATTGTCCAAGGTCAACTGCTTTGGCGTAACCGTTAAAGGGGACTGTCTTAAGAAAAGTAAGAGAAAGATAGATAGATAGATAGATAGATAGATAGATAGATAGAGAAAAAGAGAGAGAGAGTGAGAGAAAGAGACAGAGAGAGAGAGAGAGAGAGAGAGAGAGAGAGAGAGAGAGAGAGACAGATAGAGAGAAAAGAAGATCCTTGAATGAAAGGAACTCAAAGAAAGGGAAGGGGACTCGGTAAGGCGAGAAGACGCACTCTTCCATTTCACCCTACTATCGTCCTCTCGAAGTCACTTTACAGGATTTCAAGGCGGTACAAGACCAAACAGAGTCGACGACTGCGTTTGCAAGATTCTCTCAATCCCTTCGTAGTATTTTACCAACGCGATTTCGGCCAACAAAATGCACGACGGTATTGCTTATTTCGAATCGGTAGACTGTCTACAAAGTGGCAAGAGAATGAAAAAATGAGAGAGAGAGAGAGAGAGAGAGAGAGAGAGAGAGAGAGAGAAGGAGGAAGGAAGAGAAAAAAAACAGGCGAGTGCTAGAGCCGCTCCCCCTTTTAATTGGTGCTCTCGCCTATACGGTGTGCACGCCCGCGTCACAAAAGCGGCGCGTCGAAACGGCAACTTGTAGCGATGGAGATCGCTGTTGAAAGTACCGCATCGACAGACATTACCATTAAACGCTCGGATACATCATAACGCTGACGAAAGGTCGTCTAATTAGAAAGAAATCGCGATACCAAGGAAGATCTGTGTAAAAGATAGAAAAATAAAGAGAGAGAGAGAGAGAGAGAGAGAGAGAAAGATAGAGTTAAATAATCAAATTCGTCATCCGTACTTTATTTGCTTTTTTCTCCGCTTTCTCTATTTATGGATATGTTCGACGACAAAGAACAAACGCTTTAAGAGATTTGAAATTATTAATTATGCCGCTTGTTATTCAATCGCGTTCCTCGTAATTAATGATAATAAGCTAAATGTTAATATCTAATCTCGAAAGATGAATCTAAAAGTATGATCCACGTAGTACCGCTTTGAACCCCGAAGAAACGGCGAGGGTTGAAAAAAAACATGACTCTGTTTTCCATCGAGAAGACGCTCATTAGGCTCGTTCTTTGTGTCAACTCCGAAAGAATACATCTTGAAGCGTCTTCTTCTTCTTCTTCTTCTTCTTCATCTCTTTTTTTTTCTTTCGTTCGGGCTTTCTTGTTTCGGTTTGGACGGCAAAGCGTCTCGTAATTAGATGCTAATAATCATCACCCTCACGAAGACTCCTTCTTTCTTTCCTTTCTCTCTCTCTCTCTTGTTTTATTTCTGATTCTCTTTCTCATTTTTCTCCATCTATCTCTCTTTCTTGCTTTTTCTCTATCTCTCTCTGTTGTTCGCTCTCTCGTCGGCGCCCCGTTGCAACGAGGCGCAAGAAAACCCGAGGCTCTGAAGAGCTTATTATTATCCTAATTATACAATACTATAATGAATGACTCCGCAGCTCACCCTCTGGTCCATATTCGTATTCTTTCTCTCTCACTCAAGCCACCTCGAGCCCTTCTTCTCGCTCTCCCCCCCCCTCTCTCTTTCTCTCTTTCTCTCTTTCTCTCTCTCTCTCTCTTTCTCTCTCTCTCTCTCTCTCTCTCTCTCTCTCTCTCTCTTTCTCTCTCTCTTCCTCTCTACCTCACGCTCTGACTCTCTCTCAGTTCGACGGTTGCTCTTCTTCTCTGCACTTGGTGGTCGAAGAGTGGCAATTCTAGCACTCGGGCTTTTTGTCAAACCGACTACGGAACTAGCGCCGTCTCCCTCACGCTCTTACACCCCATTATGCTACCAGTCTCGTCTCTCGTCCCGTTTTCTCTCTGTCTCCGGGTGTCTGTTTTAATTAGGCACTTCGCGGATATATATATATATATATATATATATATATATATATATATATATATATATATATCTATATCTATATCTATATCTATATCTATATATATATCTATATCTATATCTATATCTATATATATACACAAATATATATATACACACACACACACACACATATTCACACATGGACATATATACATATACAGTTCCAAAGCTGAGGCAGTGCTATACCACGTGGCACATAACTCTAGATGGATACGATACGTTAACCAACAAAGCCGGCAAGCCGAGACTCTGCCTACTATATTTTCCACCTATACTCGGCGATACGACGAGTTTGAATGCACTTGATGGGTGGTTGAATAAGGATTATAGACGCAGGTGATACGTACATCGCCGAGAGGGTGAAGTCGGGGGGGGGGGCAAGCCAGCCGATGACGGATGCCGTCGTCGTTTCGAGAAGGAGAGTGTCGCCGAGAGGAAAAGCGAGAGACTCGGTTCGTAGAATCACGCTCCTCTTTCAGTTCTCCTCCTCTCGTGCGCAACCTTCTCTTGGCTGACTGCTGATAAGAGCACGCGAAATTGTCTTAATTGGCGGGAGAGCCAATCTGAAGCGATCGAAAGAAGAGTGCTTCTCGTTTATATTCACCTTTTTTCTTCATCCTGCAAATATCAGAGCACACGATATTGCATATCAAGTTATAACCGTCACTAGTCTTCTTCGATTGATTCACTCGTGTGTTACATTCGATCGATGTATAGATCTTTGTATTCTTTAAAGATTTTGAATTTTTCGAAAGAGAAAAAAAGAAAGAAAAGTAATAAAGAGGAAAACGTTGGCCTCGATAAATTTCTTTTTCATTTACTCGTTTTCTTCGATCGTGTCGCGTCGGAAGCAATCTTAAAAATTGCTCCCAATGGCGAAAACGACCAACGAACGAAGAAGACCAAGGATTTGAGTTGGTATCGTATTGTCGAGCGTATTCACGGAAGAAGAGATGGTAGAAGGTGGTAGGAGAGGGGAAGTAGGGAGGAGTTGAATCGAGTCGTGTCGATGGGTCGCATTTTACAAGACTCGACGGATTCTCGGTGAAGCGTGTTTCTTTGCATTCCCTCGAGAGATCCGAAATGCAAGATCATCCCGACTGCTACTCTTACCGCCATCGAAACGATACTTCCCACGAGAATACGACTTCTCTTTTATGAACTTGAGGAAAAGGTGGAGGAAGAGGAGGATGCTTCGCGAAAGAATGAAAATGCTTCGTGCAAGTTAACGATGCCGAAGCCTAGTACGCTCTCTTAGAACGCCAAGTCATTCGTTCACTTTTCGCTTCCTCGCTCGACTTATTCCCGAGCAATACGGAAAATTTTCAAATGGAAAAATGACAGGAAATATATAAAAAAGCTTGGTTTCCTTTTTCTTACTGTAATTCGATCTTTCTGTTGAATGACATAGTTATACGTACGGTAGTCTTTGTATAGTCATAAAATGCACTTAATCAATTGCAATTAAGCCTGCAATTGTATTGTTAATTACATAATTATCTTACTAGCTGGAAACGTTTGACATTCCGTTTGCATAAAAAGTAAAGAACGAAATGAAATTCTCTGTCACGTTCTTCTTCGTAAATGTGCGAAGCAAGTTGGGCTCTCGCGGGCTCTTTGTCCGCAGAAGTAGGCCGGTCCTTAAGAAAACGTCTTTGAAACGATGAAATATTAAAAATATATTCTCGTATGGTTACGCTCGCGTCGCCGCGGATTTTCTAAAGTGCGCATTACAACCCGCGGAAATAATAATGGAGCTCTCGTGCCGCTTAATGAGAAGTACTACGTCGTCGTCGCCACCGCCGTCGTCGTCATCGTCATCGTTGTCGTCAGAAGCAGACAAAATTTCTGATCTTTCGGACAAAGAGGAGAACGAAAGTGCACGAGAAAGTGCTTTCGTCGCAGCTTCAAAGACAAATTTTCCCTTAGCACCTATCGTTTTAATTTCTTTCTTTCACCACCGGGAGAAAATTGCCTGTGTGATTACAAAATGAGAAAGAGGGAAATAGAAGGCACCCTTCGCATCCGGACGCGGTGTCGCGAGCGACAGAACGCCCAGGTTACTATTACTATACTAATTACCCACCAATTAGTGACTTATGTTTGTTTAACCGAGTTAATTAATGAACGTAAACATTAAACTTGCCGAGCGCTTAATATTTCTCTTCCACATGAAACCGACGAACTTGGGAAGAAAGAATGAAGAGTTGCGTGTGAGGATGGAGTTTTCGAATGTATCCGTGTGTATGTTGTGCGTCTGTGTGCGCGAGAGAAAGAAAGAGAGAGAGAGAGAGAGAGAGAGAAAGAGAGAGAGAGAGAGAGAGAGAGAGAGAGAGAGAGAGAGAGAAAGAGTATCGTGCCTTCTTGGACGACACGCCGTAACGCGTTCTTAATAGTCTCTTTGAACTGTGTCGCTTGCCAGTCGACGAGGAGCTGTGCGCACCGCTTTGCAACTTTTTCCCCTTCTTTTTCTCTTCCTTTCCTCCTACTCCTCCTTGTTGTCAACCCATCTTCCACCCTTACCTCCATAGCTTGCGTCAGACTACTTTTAGTATCGATCCTTAATTAATTATCGACGACGTATTAGCGTATTAGCATACTCTTTACTACGAAAGTCGAAGTTAAGTTTCGGCAGGATGATCGTCGCCGAATAGTTCGTACGAACTCGACATAATTTCGATCCTGTTTTTCTTAAACTCTTTCTCCAACGTCGGCAATTCCTTGCAACTTCATTTGACATTGATTAATTAATTAATGACTTTAATTAATTAGTGAAACATACATTTGGATTTTTACTTAAATCGATCCTATTTAACTTTTGATTTCAGGGAGTTCTATTACATTCAAATGGAGAAGTACGCGAGACAAGCGGTTTCGGAAGGCGTTAAAAACGCCGAAGACCTCCGAGTAGGAGGCGACTCCGAAATCTATCGGGTGCTGAACCTACACTACAACCGTAATAACCACATTGAGGTATGGGAACCCCAGGTGCGCAACACGAACACGCACACGATACATTTTCTTTTCATTTTGTTTACGCCTTTATTTTTTAACAGGCGTCAAATCGAGGAGAAAGAGAAAAAAAAGAGAAAACGAAAAACGGATCGTAGTTCTTTTTATTAAATTTATCATCAATGTCGAAATGTCGCTTGTCGAAAAGTTCAGGAAACGTATCTCCTTAATTAGACGAAAAATGATGTCGATTTCGTTGATTATCCAATTCTTTGTGATCGGAGCTTATCTTTTCATCTTCGATATGATATAATTATTATAAATAGCTAAGTTCCGTCTCCCTTTTACGCATTATATAAACCCGATATTATAACTGTAAAACGATTATATACTATTATTTCCACGGGTGCTTTGAACCCAGCTATTTTCCGGTCCTTCGATCTCACGCCCGCTTATTTTATGCGAAATTACTCGCATTCGTTAATAATTGAAAGGCGCTAATTAAAATGCGAACCCTTCACTCGGCAAACAACAACATAGGCATTCGCGAAATAGCATTAACTTTTATCCTAGACCTCGTACCGATAAAGCAATCAGAATTTCTTTTGCTATTGAACAAAAATGGAGAAAAAAAAATAAAAAAAAAGAATTATAAAGTAACTATGTAAAAGTTCTTGATTTTTTTTATTTGGAATTAATTTTCCAATGACATAAATGTTTCATTAAAAATAAAATCTCGTTCAAACTATTTATTAGAAGCCCAACAAAGTGTTTCCTGAGTTATTTCGAATTCTTTTCTATATTTCATTAAATCTTACATAAATATTCGATTGAGTCGAAATGAAAAAACTTACTTAGTATTTCGAACATTTTCAGGTGCCGAGCAACTTCAGGTACGTGGTCGAACAGACGTTAAAGGAATTCTTCAAAGCAATCCAGGGTGGTAAGGACTCTGAGCAAAGCTGGAAGAAATCTATCTATAAGGTGATTTCGAGGCTGGACGACCCTGTTCCCGAGTACTTCAAGAGTCCAAATTTCCTTGAGCAGCTTGAATGAATTAGGAGGTCGCGTGGCTCTTGCTCTTCGTGGTGCTCGGGGCCACCGACGCTAGACGGTTCCCAGTAATCAAAAGAACTAAAAAAAAGAAAGATTTAAAACGGCCGAGATGAAGAGGAAGGATCGCCACCACCAGCAGCGTTGTTGTCATCGCCGTTCGAGGGACACGACTCCCTCGCACGTACACGTTCAGGTATCCTAAAATAACATATCGAAAAACGAAGCTGAAATGGCGAGGAGTTAGAACGACGCGTTGTGAGAAAAGAAGGAAGAAGATAAGCGTCGTAAAATCCGTCGAAATCGGGATATAATATAAAAGCGTACATGAACGAGATCGACCGACAAAGGATCAGGCTGTGACCTAATCGCGATATATCGTAAGATCGTACGAGAGAAATCATTAGGAGAAAATAAACGAAAAAGAACGAATACTTATACAAGCAAAAGTGAGAAAGAGTATTAGTCGATTTACTCGACGAATGACGAGAAACCGCGAGTCAACGAGCGAGCACGAACGAAATTTTGAATTTCGATCGTGCTTGAGACTTTCTTTCGTAAGGTCTGTTTGTTAATATAAAAAAAAGGAGATAGAGAGAAACGAAAAAAATTCATTATTATTACCCGCCTAACTTTTAAGTCTCTGATTCTTTCAAAATCGATGCGACGAATAGGAAGTAAGCCTTCGAGGACAGGACTGTATTCACGGGGAATGGTGAGTTGTTCTCGCCACTATTAAAAGAAAAAAAAAAAGATAAATTATAGAAAAGAAGTCACTGCTATCGAGGATCGAAAGATGCGTGGAACATGTGGACGAGTATCTCTCGGTGATCTTGAACAACTCGATGGGTCATCTTCTGCTTTCCGAGAAATACCGGAAGAGGATCCTTCGATGATTTACCGAAAAACGATCCACGACAAATGGCTCTTGTTGCCCTTCGTCTTAGATCGTTTCGATGGTGTGAACTAAAAGCGAAAAGAAAGAAAAAAAAGAAAAAAAAAAAAACGTTAGTAACAAAAAAGAAACTGTGGTCCAAAAATGTCGATCCACGTGGTCTACGCTTTTATGCGATCCTTGGAAAAAATACCTCAAAAATGAAAATCTTTATCTCGATGTAATGTCGATGGACGGAGAAAATTTTTGTTGTTTCGAAATTTTATGATATCATCATAATCCCCGGGAGTGCATGCCCGTTCGCGACGCATCATCGAAAAGGGCTAAAGAGGTAAAGGGTTGCTTCTTTTGGGAACTAGCACGTAGTTCTTTACTTTGACGTACGAGATAAAACCTAACGGTGAGATATTTCTCTTAGAAAAAACGAAAAAAAAATTCAGAGAAGAAATGGTTACACGTGCATGAGATCAACGACGTTATCTTTTAAGCTCGTCGTTCACGAAGATCGCGCGAGTTCTAGTTGATCTTAACGATCAACTTCTACGATCTCTCGATGTTTCTTCGTCAACGAACAAGACCAATTGAATTTAAGTTGTCAACAATTAATGACAAAAAATCGACGTGAAAATGCTTAGCCGGCATAAGAAAAAGTTCTTCTTAAGAAAAAAGAGATTCAATTTCCTGAGAAAATTGTTCTTCGCTTCTCGCGCTTCTTGCAATCGTTCGAACAATGCACGAGATTATATATATACATATATATGGTAAATATAATAATCAGGCTAATCGCGATAACGAGAGTACGAGTATTAAGAACAAAGAGGGAGAATAAGAGAGAGGGATAAAGATATAAAGATAGAGAAAAATAGAGAGAGAGAGAGAGAGAGAGAGACGTGGAAGAAACGAGCGTGCGCCGGCGATGTTGTCCTAAATATAGACGAAACTAAAGCTAATTAATTAATTAATTAAATGATTTTAATAACGCCGGTGCGTGCTAAAATTATATCTAAATATAAAAGTAGAGTTATATTGAACACTTATATAAAAGTATATATGTATATATACTTATATATATATATATGAAGATGAAGATATATATGTGTATGTATACTCATATACATACACATGCATATAAAATAATAGATTTTTAATTCGAGAAAGAAATGCTGGCTCGACTGTTAGCATTTAATGAGTGAGGAGAATGCACGACGAAAGGGTTTCAACTTCTCATGGACCCCTGTCTGTTCGTTGCACAGGCTGCGTCAAAAATACGAACAACGTCGTTTCTGCGTTCTCGTCGCTGCCTTTTTTTTCGCAAAAGAAAAACCTGTAGATACGGTACAACGTTAATATTAAAAATTTTTCGGGTAGTAGCGAGTCCTGATATAATATAAGCACACTCCCAATTCCTCCTCACCACTTATCTCCCTCACCTTTATTACTGTCGCTATTACATGCACCATTATTATTATTATTATTATTATTATCATTATTATTATTATTATTATTATTATTATTATTATTATTATTATTATTATTATTATTATTATTATTATTCTTATTATTATTATTATTATTATTGTCTTCATTATCATCACACAGAGACAGTACGATTATTATTATTATTAATCTTTATCAGTCTATGTACATGAGGATTTTATTAAGACCACGATTATAATAATAATAATTATATTATTATTATTATTATTATAATTATTATTATTATTATTATTATTATTATTATTATTATTATTATTATTATTATCTTCATTATCGCGGTCGATTTAGTTAATTTTAAATTAGGTCCGTTAGTTCGATTCTATGCCAACGGTTCTTAATGTTTTTGTTTCTCGAACTCAATTGCTTTTTCCCTCTTTACCTTTAACGCTTTATCCAAAAAATTGTACATCCTCAATCTCAATATTACGCTGTATTTTTTCACTACACGTCTAGTTATTGCATTATTATTATTATTATTATTATTATTATTATTATTATTATTATTATTATTATTATTATTATTATTATTATTATTATTATTATTATTATGTTATTATTATTATATTATTACTATTATCATTGAAAATTATACCGGTAGCATGTGACGTGCAGTACACAAATACACTTTTTGCAAGCGGTGAGTCTTAACCTAGTCACAAATCAATATTTTTTAATTAATCGACGATCGATTTATTGATTATTTTATTTATTATTCACGACAATAAAACAAAGAAAAAAATTTGAATTTAATTTGAATTTTATTTTGTCGATTGCCAGAATATATTTCTTTTGCGTTTATTTCTTATATCCTAAGTTTCTTCGAAAAGTGCCGGCCGAAAACAGAAAAAAAATCCTCGCTTCCGAATGTTCCATATAAGTTATTATCGACTGCCAACCCGGCCTACCTTTATGCGAAATCGACAAAATTTGGTCCATAAAGATCGACGAAGATGTCATCGAGATATAATCCAAGGATTTAGAGATCATAGATCGCGAATAAAAAGAAGCTTTTTTGAGTAAAATGAAAAGGAAAATAAATGTTAATGACGAAAGCGGATCTAGAAACGATCGAATTAAAAAGGAGTAAACGAAAATTTCAATTCGTAAATGCTCAACTTTGGCCTAAACTAAGTGGCTACTTATTTTCTCGGCGTTGGCCTAAGATTTTGGTCTAACTATTTATGAATGAAGAAACGAGGGCGTTATTCTTGTTTGATTTTCAGAAATGAAACGAAGTTGGTTGAAATCTCGATCGACAATTGATTTTGATCTCTCATAACAGGGTGGCTCGATATATCTCGTTGGTCGGAAAGAAAAAAAAAAAATAAAACGTCCTTGCTTCGCATATTATTATGACAGCTTCCTTTTCCTTTGTATCCTACAAAACGGATTCGCAACGCTCTGCCGGCATAAATAGGAAAAAAAAACTATTCATCGTACAATGATTACGTCTATATGCTTCTACGTTGCACTCGTCTTTCTACAATACTCGAATCTCGTTGAAAAATTGTCCTATAAGAAAAGAAAAAAAAACCGTGAAAAATTTTATTCGCGCGTTATTACATTGGCCTTATGAAATATTTAATCGTTGAACGTATTCATTGAATAATTAATTTTTTCCAAGTTATTTAATAACGATTCGAGCTGCTTTGCACTTTCACGTCGATAAACGTCCATATGATTATCATTGAGTATCTTATCGCTGATAAGAACTTCACCTTTAAACATTTCGGTATCGATATTTATTCTACAAAAGCCTTGACCTATTTCAGGACAAAGAACATAAAAATATAACGAACAACACCAGTCCCTATTATAATTTTAAAACATTATTTGCAACATCTTGTCGAATTCCATGATACACATATTCACATATACACACAGATACGATCGATAGATCACTTTCTTATTTTATTCAATTAGTACGTACTTGAAACCTTGACAATCATGAAAATTTTTCCTAACGATTGCTTTAATAACATTTTTAAATAACGATAAAAATAATTTTACGTGGTTCAAACTCGTCAATAAAATAAATAATAATATTTAATCTAACCGGATCTCTCTCGTTAATTTTCTTAAATTTCGAGAGCTAAAAACACAAATTGATCTAAATTAAATTAAATTACGACACTAATTCAATTAAAATAATAGCAAAAATATCTTTGTCCTGATGATATGAAAATGACAGACCTTAAAACCGTAAGATCTGCTTGACTCAATCGAATAATAAAAATAATAATCATTCAATATGAGAAAACGGGATTGCTCCTTTTCGCGTGATTCTTCGAGGTGGTCGTCCATCGATCGAGAATCGAGAGAAATTATTTATGAAACGAGAAAATTTGTAAAAATAATGAAAAGAAAAGAGAGAAATCTCTAAGAGACGGAAAAATACAAAGAGAAATGAAGAGAAAGAAAAAGAGAGAGGTACCAAATGAATAACAAGGAAAGAATGAAAGACAGAAAGAAAAAGCCTTTCGCTGAGACGATGTCATTCAAGTCATCCCTCTCGAAGACTTGTTGAAGGGAGAAAGAGAGAGAGAGAGAGAGAGAGAGAAGGGGAACGTAAACTCTTTGTCATCCGATCGACGCTGTCAATTTTATCGACGAGTTGTCGTCCTTCGATGATCGAGAGTTACGGAAAAAGGACGTAGAAAAGTTCGCGTACTGCGTACGCCACGAGAAAGGGAAAAAAACGAAGGAAAATCGTGGAAAGCAACGATCGGACTCTCTCGACGATTTTATGGATGCGCGACGTCTACTACACCGACACACAGATACATACTCATCTATCTACAAACGGATGATAGAAAGAGACGGTAAAGAGAAAAAGATGTGAATGGAGAGATAGAGATCGAACGGCGTGAAAGAACGTTTGTATTTCCTCGGTCGGTGGCGAAAAATTGAGATATCTATGTAAATTTTATTAAGAAGAAATAAATTGATATAAAGGTCGATCGAGACTCGCCGTTAATTAACATTTTTTGGCGCGACTGGGCCGAAGCGTAGAGAACGAGCACACGGGACAAGACGAAACGCGATATAAACATTATACTGAGAGAAAGAGGAAACGAATGATATGAATATGAGAGAGAGAGAAAGAGAGAGAGAGAGAGAGAGAGAGAGAGAGAGAGAGAGAAAGAGAGAAAGGAAAAAATAACAGAGATAGGAAGAAAAGAAATGACAAAGAATAATGTGTAAGAGGCGGAAAGAATAATAAGCATTCGTACATACATAAATGCGTAAGTTTTAAGAGAGTGTAAGCAGAATTAAGTAATAGTATCTAACGTTAACACTTGCAAGCTATTAATTATTATATTATCGATTAATTAAAGATATAAAAAAACAAACCGAGCGGAAGATCGTATCACGATACAGATGAAGAATACCTACTTAAGATTAATGAAAAAAAAGACACACACACTAATAAACTAATTATTATTGTACGATTATATTATATTATTATTACGAATATGACTATCGAGTTCGAGATTAAGTCGTGATAAAAAAATAAACTGAGAGAAAGGAAGTGAGATAGAAAGAAAGAAATAGATCACAAGAGAACGAACGAACGAACGAACGAATGAGTGAATGTACTAGAGATGGGAGAAAGATCGAATGAAAGCGAGAGTAAAAGAAACAGAAACGAGAGAAAGGAAGGGGAGAAAAAGTCGAGTGTTCGTATGAGTGTGAACGAAAATGAAGAAGCGAATGAGAGAGTGAAAGAATGATAGAGCGAGAGACAGTGCGCGCGAAAATTCTTTGTAAGTTCATCGAGAATAATAATTCCTCACACTATTAGGAACATAATTAGGATTAACTTAATCGGTGAATGCGCGATAGCGGAAACGACGAGGCTATATACACATATGAAAGAGGGAGGAAGAGGCAGAGAGATGAAACTTTTTCTCCGTAGAATTGCAACGACTCGTTAATCGCGTCTTACGGTTTTTTCGCGTGTGCGCGCGTGATACACACATTGAGAATTAAAATTAATATAAAATTAACCAATAATAATAATAATAATAATAATAAGAAGTACATGCGAATCGAGGAGGAAAAACGCGTGAATGGGACAAGGGTGTCTGCGAGAAAAAAAAGGATAGTCGAAGAATTAAGAGAGATAATTAGAGAAAAGAATAAGAGAGGAAGAAAGAGAGAAAAAGAGAGAGAGAGAGAGAAAGGGGAATATATATAATATATATCGCGTGCGTACGCCAAATAAAAAAAAAAAATAAAAAATAAAAAAAGGAGAAAAGAAATAAAAACTAATTGTTAGCACCGAGTGAGCAAAACTTTTCTGTGTGATAATCTCGTAGTACACGTAGCGCGTTAAGTCTACTATACGTTTTCAGTAGGAGAACTAAAGGTGTGAAATGGAATTTTTTCTTCAGTATTCGGGGTTGAAAGATGAGCGTGGAGCTTCCGAGTATTCGTTTATCTTCCTTTCTTTTTTTTCATTTTATATTCCGAGGGGCCACGAAAAAGGGGGGAATAATTTTTATTGAGATTTCACTCGAAGCATCCCTTAACGCTTCGACATAACGACATATCGTCCTTAATATTGTTATCGCAATTGACTGTTATCGAATTTTTCGTTACAGATAAAAAGAGGAGTTCGTTGACTACTCCGACTCCTCTATATTATCTTCTAATTAATTAATAATTTTAAGTTCCTTCGATCCGCGTTATTCGTCCTCGACTTTGGTTCCCAAGGATAAACAGACTACGGTTTGTCTTTTAGAAACTCTCACATAAATAATATTTTACAGAGTGACGAGTCGCAGTCGATACTCCTGCCTCGTCGACACACTTTCTTTTCGCGTCGATTCCCGACGGTTATATGTGTATGTATTTGATAAGAGAATGAACAAGTAGCAGAAGAACGAATAATTGTTTCTTAGACCGACGATACGTTCGATCAGTCCTTCAAACGCTTTGATTTGCAGGTCACCCGACGAGAGGCTGTCGATACTCCAGCTCTCGATTTACCTGCGATCATAGTATATACACTATATATATTCCCATGCATACATAATGTTAACGAATAATTTACGTGCCTTGGAACCATAGTCGATACATAACGAACGGATCACGTTTTTCCTCTTAACTCGATATCGGAAGCCTCTCGGGATAACGACATACTTTGGAGAATTCACGCGAGTAAGCTATATTGCAGGATTGGACGAATGGGTGAGAGGGAGGGTGGGATAGGTCGAAGATTATTTAGGAAGAAAAAGGTGTGCGCAAAAAAGAAAGAGAGAGAGAGAAAGAGAGAGAGAGAGAGAGAGAGAGAGAGAGAGAAAGAGGAAAAGTGAAAGAATGCGTGTATATCGAGGATGAGAGAGATGAAGAAGCATAGAAGGGAGCCAAGTGTCCTTGATGCGACCGTCGTTGAAGCCACGAAATCTCACGATCTCAACAGGTGATTTTTTTTATTCGAACGGATGATACATTTAAAGAAAAGGATATTATATATATAAAATAAAACAAATGGAAAGAGACAAGTTGAGAGAGTACGAGAAAAAAAGTCACGACTGTTAAGAAATCCGTGTTAATTGTGATTTCGGAACTGAGTTCGGAGCCACGGGCGAGATACGTTCGGCGCAAACCGATCCTATAGAATGAGAAAAAAAGATAGATAGAGGGAGAAAGTGAAAGAGAAAGAGAGAGAGAAAGAGAGAGAGAGAGAGAGAGGGAAAGAGAGAGAAAGAGCGAGAGAAAGTGAGAGAAAGAAAGAGAGAGAGCAAATGGATTAGAGAGAAAGAGAAAATGTGAATGTACGTCTACATATGCTCGCGTGGTCAAGGGAAAAATGTGAAATTATGAATGAAAGCGAGTTTAAGTGTTGGGAGGTGAAATTAAGGGAGAAAAAAGAGAAATCGTAAAAATTATACAGAGAGAGAGAGAGAGCCGGCCTCCTTGAATACCGGGAGACCCGCGATATATGTATTGTAGAGATCGTCTAGGAAAAAAGTGATAAACTAGGAAGAAACTTGAAAACTAGGAGAAAATTATTAGGCCAGTTGTGTAAGTATAATAAGATTATCGCGGAGTTCTTACTCCACCCCATCCTTTTCGTGCACGATACTTTTTCGGCAATTCTTTCGGACTTGAGAGAAATTGTATGAGTGAGAGAATGATGAATCGTATGTGAGCGAAAAAGAGAACGAACGAAGAAGAGAGAGAGAGAGAGAGAGAGAGAGAGAGTGAGAGAGAGAGAGAGAGAGAGAGAAAGAGAGAGAGAGAGAGAGAGAGAGAGAAAGAGAGAGAGAGAGGGAGAGAGAAATTGGAGAAAACAAATTTTAACTAGAGAAGGAGACATAAGATCGAAGGATCCATCATGGTCCGTTATCCGACTCAGTGGCGCTATCAGGGATAGAAAGAAAGATGCGAATGAGTTAAAATGATAGAGTAAGAAAGAGACTAAAAGAGTAAGAGTCGATTGCACAGAAGCAAGGAAACACATGTGCATATACGGAATGGTAGATACATAAAGTGTCAGTATTTCCATCCATCTATCCAACCCTTCAATCACCTTGAGTAAAATGGCAGGAACGAAAATCATAAAGCAAGTATCAGAGCAAGAATGCAGAAAATGTTATCGAAGAGATAAGCCTGGCAAATTCCGTTTGGAAATGGAATTTCTGTCGGGGCTGTTCCAGTCTTCCTTCACCATCATACTCTAACGTATTTTTTCTCAATTTTCTTTTTATTTTATTCTCCTTCCTCAACTAAAGTTCGATAGAAAATATTTTACAAACTGTTCTAGTACGTTCCCATTCGAGCTTTCCCGTTAACCCTCCTAAAAAACAATTTAGAACGTTTACTTTTCCAATTTATTCCTTCCGTAATTTCTAATACAATTCTATATTCTATGTTAATAAATAAGATGAAAAAGAGAGAATATTATTTATCTATAGAAAAAACGAAAGAGAGAAATAGAGAGAGAGAGAAAGAGAGAGAGAGAAAGGGAGAGAGAGTGAGAATAGGAAGCGAATGCACGCGTGTACCGAGAAGAGCACACATGAGACGAAAAATGTGAATAATGTTAAATTTCGATATTCCTGGAGTGTGTTACTCGCACATAACGTCTCAGCCAGTAGTCGTGTTAGGTTATATACGTATTATCGTTGTAGGGAATTGTAGGTCTATTTAACGAAAGAAGAAAGAACAAAAAAAAGAGAAAGAGAGAGAGAGAGAGAGAGAGAGAGAGAGAGAGAGAGAAAGAAAGAAATAAGGGACAAAAATTATTAAGACATTTATTTAGTGAAGAAACAAAGGAAGCGAGGAAGAGCACTAGGCAAGTCACAGGAAAGAAAACAACAAGAAAAAACCCTACGTCGATGTGTGAGGATGTGAGCTAGATCGCCGCGTTGAGTCCAATGAAGTCCTCAGTGATATGCAATGGAGACCCTTCTGAATAAAGGAAGAAAGAGCATCCGACCGACAGTCTCGTCGACCATATTCGTCTCTTAGAGAAAATCGAACGACGTCATCGATAAATGACGTGGATAATTAACGATCGATGTGTATATATATTTATACTTATCGGAGCAGTTAGTATATATGAATATATGTATAAGCTCGTATATGTATATTTATATATATACCAATATTATATTCTATAATATACTATATATCAGATGCAGGACATGCACTCGAAGCCCAATTGTTCCTGTTACATTGGCAAACGTACCGATATACGCTGATTTTTTCCGCTGAACTTCAGAAATCTTTCATTCATGAGAAGCGTTTATAAACCTATCGATGGACGAATTTGACGACTTGCTCGGTCGGCTAGAACGTCTTGTGGGAATTGTTTTTCTGCGCTCTGGTTGGTCGACTTTCGGCCAAAATCTGGAGCACCATTGTGACACTAGCGAGTACATTTTAAAATCCAGAGCTCTGTCTCTTAATATCCGTAAAAATCGTCTATCAGAACGATTAAAACAATACATCTTACTATATTCTGATACATTTTATCACCAATTTTTTTTCCTTCACAATCTACGTAAAAGGAGTCTATTAAAATAATTGATATTTAAAAATACATACATTTCTTCAACAGTAATTGATTTTCCTGTATAATTAAAAAATTAACTGCTATAGTCGAAGAACGACTAAACAACTTTTATGAAATTTGAAATATTGGCCAATTACAAATCGTACTTTGTAAATCATTTTCCTCTTACGTGGTTTGTGAAACGATTTAAAGCCGGATTCAGTTTTTCGAAAAGGTACAGTAATAACTGACGACATTCTTGTTTTCATACAGTCGTCGTCGAAATAAAGCAAAATAACGAGACAGAGTACCGGATAAGAAACCTATCTACTTTCATGAATGCATTACGATATTTAACTAGAAAGTATACTTACACATTTATAATACATATATGAAAAATATATGTATATATAATATATTTGTGTATGTATACGCAATATGTATGTATGTGTGTATGGATACCACTTTCGACACGACGATTAAGTTGATACGATTTTTCCGGCGTTTTACCCTTTTGTTGGACTTTCGACGAGGTAGAAAGGTTTTATGATTTGTCGATATCTTTGGTTTGCGCGCAAGACGATATACAGTGACGTGAAGAGGATACGAGCCTCGCTCGTATCAAGGAATGAAAGAAATAAAGAAAGAAAGATAGAAAGAGAGAGAGAGAAAGAGAGAAATTAAATTTTTTGGCAGACAACAAAAAGGCAGCTCTTAGAAAACGAGTTCGTATACCGAACCACACAACAAAAAGAAAATGCTCAGCAAAAGTAATCGGCGAGCGAAAGTCATCAGCCGCAAAGCAGCACACCCACACACACGCGTACATACCTACACTCGACCGAAATACACGCGCACGCACGCACGCAAGCAAGAGTACACAAAGATACACACGTACACTTACACGTACACGAACACGTAGAGACACGCAGTTTTTTCGGCCAGAACCTAAAAGACACATCAAGGAAAAAAGTACAAGTTTATCACGTTGCGCCTTAACGTTAAAATTAAAAGTTGATCAAAAGAGAGGAAAAAAGTGAAAGCGTATTCTTAACCAAAATCGGCCTTAGTATATACTTTTCCAGGACATGTGAAAGACGCGAGATGGGCGGTTTTCCGTTTCTTCTCATCCTATACCATTCTCTTTTCTACCTTATCACCTTTTGTGCCAACCTACCTTTTCTAACCCTACGTCTAGATAATATAAAGGAATATATTATATAAAAATTATATGTCCACCGGCGGCGGGAAGTTTCGAAACCTCGCAGCTAACTCAGCAAACCACAGAACCATCGAAAAAAAAATAGATTTTCCGTTCTCGCCGCGTCAGGTTGGAATTGAAATTTTTGGGATTCGCGTTCACGTTGAAAATAGAAAGAAATCGCCGTGGACGCGTAACCTTCGTTGTCCTTTTCTAATCTTTTCCTCTCTCCCGATCCCTTTGCTCTAATAAATATACACTCTTTCCTACTTTGCCCTGAAAACCGAAAACCGCCCGTCAAGCTTTTCACGTTCCGACGTACCCTCACGAACCCCTTCCTACCATCCCTGCATAATATCCTTTCCAGAACGATAAAGAAAAACGATAGAAAACACACGATTCACCACCCATTCGTGGGAGAGAAACGAGAGCCAATCGTCTCTCTCTCGCGTGAAAAAAAAGAAAAACACTTCCTGCATGTAACTAAGTAAGCGACAACGCGAGTGGACGGGTCACCCGGAAAATAAAAAAAATAAAAAAAGTAAAACAAAAGATATTAATAAAAGGGATAGGACGCTCGTTATCAAAAAGTAAAGGTATCGGAAAGAAATGAATAGAATAAATCATCGAGATTAAAATCATAATTGAAGAAGAAGGAGAGAAAGAGCGAGAGAAAGAAAGAGAGAGAGAGAGAGAGAGAGAGAGAGAGAGGGAGAGTGAGGAAGAGATAGAAAGAAAATACTGGAATGGAAAGGATAATGCG
Source organism: Dolichovespula saxonica (assembly GCA_911387935.1). Taxonomy (NCBI): domain Eukaryota; kingdom Metazoa; phylum Arthropoda; class Insecta; order Hymenoptera; family Vespidae; genus Dolichovespula; species Dolichovespula saxonica. Next base: position 2,007,986 of record OU427001.1, on the reverse strand, counting down.
AAAAGGGCGGAAAAGGACAACTGTCGACTCGCCGTTCCCCGCGGCCGGGACAAGGAAAAAATTCGCCGAAAATCCGGGAAAATCGAACAGAGCAAATAGCCTGCACGAAAAGACATGTACATTCTATATACCTATACGTGTTATATGTATATGTATATAAAACCGAGGAGGAATCGACCACGTATTATCTCGTCGCGCAGATCCGCGGAATTTTTAACATCAGTCGTATTGCGATCGCATCTTTAAAGTAAAAAAGATAGAAAAAAAAAGAAGAGAAGGAAAGGAAAAATAAATGGAGATATGTATGATTGTCGTTATTCGCGTACGTTGCACGTCTTGGGACGGTCTGGTTATACGTGGCCGAATAAACTTAAGAAATAAATGATGATTCTAGATTACTTGTATAAAAAAAAGAAATGAATAAATAGAAATTTAAAAAAGACAAAAGATAGAGGAGCAAAATTTTGATTATAGTTTTAACAGATAGGCTATTTCGATCAATGAAAATTATAAAAGTAAAAAATAAAAAATAAAAAATATATACTTTGAATTTTTAGAGGAAAAAAACAAAAAAGAAAATCTGAAGCGTGTTCGTAGGATCAAAAAGTTTTTATCTAAAGCTACAAATTGCATAATTATTTAAAAAATCCAATTTAATTTTATTTTTCACTATTGGTATATTACACTCGTCAAAGTTCGGCTACGTGCGAAGAATTATGTCCCATCGTCGGTGACGTCCGCGCGATCGGGCCAGCTCGTCTAACTCACATAGATATAAATCTAAGTAAATTAGATCGCGATCGTTCAGAGCAGAAATCGAGAGCAGCGTGATGTGACCATCGACAGACGACCGGATGGTGTTTCGGCAGCAATCTTCAATTCGTCATCATCGTTCTTTTCGTTCTTAAACAGACCATAGATGCATTATATTCACTAGAGATATGCATAGGAATTCGTTAGATATATTCATGCCGAATAGAATCGAATACCAAACGGTGTGCGATTTCGTTCGTTTGATATAACGCACACGAGAACCCGCCCTTAACCTTCCGAAGAACTCACGATGATCCAACCGACCCGGTCCAATCCGACAGTTGATAAAACCGATGTTAACCACTATAACTGGACATACGAGGCAATAACGCAATATACGACGCAGGGACAACACAAAGTAAACAATCACGTTTATATGCATAATCAATACTTAGAAATAATTATTTCTTGCTAACACCGTGACACATCGCTCGTATCCTCTTGAGATCGGAGATACAAGAAGAACGAGAAAAATTAATTGTTTTTCTCGTGTCTCGGTACGATCTTATTCTCAAAGAGGAAGCAACGTTTGGCTTTCATCGGTGGTGATGGATAAGAATGTTTCCTCTTGGACGACATAACCGAAACGAAATCGTACGATCGTCGTTGCTATCGTCTTGTTTGCATCGACGATGAAAATTTAATCATTCTAATAAGGAACGTCAATGGTGCTATTCCGACGATAATTATCAGCACAATCGTACGTACGTTACAGAACTAGGAAAAGTTGATCGATACGATAAGAATATCGTTCATTTTTTCTCTGCTTCCTTCGTCATTTCCTAAATGGTATGATTTTGGTTCGTTTCGGTAATCCAATTCACCGAGAAGACGGCGTTCGCGAGACAATGCGATGAGCAATGCTCCTCCGATGATCGATCCGTGAAGAAGCTGAACGTATGTAAATACGAAAGGAAATAAGGAACAAAGAAAGAAGAGAGAAGGAGAAACTCTGATAAGGATAAAAACGATGAAAAGGAGGCCACTAGCGACGAACGATAGTCGCTGGCCCATGAGCGTGGGTAAAGCCGATCGACGTAACGTTAAACCCGAAAAAACGTAATTCTAAACGAATAATCGATGGAAACCAAGCACGCCGCTATATATATATATATCTAATATATAAAAACAGAACAGTGAAAGGATACCAAAAAGGCTTACATTATCGGGATGAATAAAGCAAAAAAAAATGAAAAGAACAACAGAATAAAATGTAACCTATGTACTTAACAAAACAAAAATAGCAGAACAAAATGAAAAGAGCTGATAAAAAATAAATTAATAGAAAATCGGAAACCTTGCCACTTGCAATTCGGTTTTAAGACGCGACGCGTTCAAAGCAATTCGCACGACGTACATACTATATGTATATACGAACTATCTTTGTAGGAAAAACGAAAAGGAATGGTAGAGATAGAGAGAGAGACGGAAAGCTTGCACGAGAGAAAGAAAACCGGAGAGAAAGGGAGAAAAAGAAGAAGAGTGAAGCGAAAGAGAAAAAGAGAGAGAGAGAGAGAGAGAGAGAGAGAGAGAGAGAAAGAGAGATAGTGAGATAGAGAGAAAGAGAGAGAGTGAAAGGGAGAGAGAGCAAGAGAGAGAGAGAGAGAGAGAGAGAGAGAGAGAGCGAACGAGGGTGAGAAAGAAAGAAAGAGTGAGCTGGGAGTAAGAGAGAATGCGTAACTCGTAATAAAAGAGATTTAACAAAAAGAGAGAATGAGCGAGAGAATCGGTGAAGCTGATCCGCTAATCGACATTCTGATTTTTCGCAGATTTTCGCGCGGGACAAAAGGTGTGTCCCCTCCAAGAACCTCATGACACCCGGTCCCCACTCTTGTAACTATTATCGCCATTACTTATCCCCACTCCTCCTTCTCCTGAATACCTATAATCCTTTCCACGTGGAAAAAGGTTTTGCTTCCAAGATCCAAAAAAAACGCGTTATTGAAACCTAATGAAACTATAAACTACCTAAACAATAATTATTAAACGATACAGAAGGGTTAAGAGTATTTGATTAATTGAATTATACCTAACGATTAATTAAAAGTAACTAATGACTAATGATACTTAACGATAATACGATTAATGATATATAGTATAGACGGTACGAAACAACCCGGTACATGGCGGCTAACAAACCACCCACCGTGACCGGACGGTTCTTCCTAATCGATTCTCCGACGACGATATTATAAGAGAAGAAATGATAAGAGAGAATAAGAGAGAAAGAGAGAGAAAGAGAGAATAAATAAATAAAATAAAAAAAGATGTCGAAGATCAGACCGCGACGTTGCGATCGTCTGTAAACAGAGTTCCTTCGTTTCTCCTGCGAGCGAGAGCGAAGTGTCCAATAGGAGACGCTTTTTTCCAGGATAAGAATCGGTAGAAGAACTGTCTCGCGTCCGAGTGGTCGTTTCTTACCCATCATTTATACGCTAGCTTGTAACTTGAAACTTAAGTGTAATAATGATGAAAATGATACATAGGGAAAAAAGGAACACGTATGTACGTACACAAATATACACAACGTAAGAGCGCGAAAGGATACGCAAGATGTGAAAAAAGAGAGAGAAAGAGAATAACACTTATTACATACACATAAAAGTACACGGAGGATATACATACAACACAAGCATTAATGATACCTAATAATATAATTATATTATTGATATAAACTTACGATTATGAGCTATCCTAGTGGTATTATAACGACGACATAGTTGATTGATCTGTTTAATATTGAATGTCTGTAGATCACGGAGCGTTTGGAACTCTATGCTACACCCTTTCGATTATCGATCGAATGAACCCCTCCCCTACACAATTTCCTCCTCCATTCTCCTCCCAGTCCCGGAATTTCGATCCCACCTATCCCTAAAACAGCGCCCCAAATTATTCACGAGACATCATTTCTAAACGATCGTCGAACATCGATTGGTACGCTATCGCGATTGGTTAAACTAACCCCCGTGAAAAAAAAGAAATAAATGTGAAAAAAAGACAAAATCCGCGAAATTTATTAATAATATGATCGACGAAAACAAGAATAAGCACTGAGAAATAAAACCTTTCGTTTTTTGTTAAGAAAAAGAAAAAGAAATGAGCAAAGCTGGAGCTACCTCAAAAGTATCGCGCGAAGGATTGTTTTTTTTTTCGTTTTCTTGGTTTTTGAATAACCTGTTATGCGTATGCACGAGCAGTAAATTCGTACTACGAGCATGTTTTTACAGACACAATCTTCCCCTCGAACTGGTTTTCCGTTCGAAATTTTTCCCGTACTCGCACAAGCTATTCGTGACAATTAAAGCGTTCACAACCAACCGGTTTTACGTTGACAAGACTACTTATAGTTATCTGAAAGCTCAACGTAGCTTTCCTTCGTTACTCATCTATTGAGACAAGCTCGTATGAATACCTTGAGCATACGTCAAACCTTCTTTCATTATTTAATTCAAAGAAATATTTCAACTTAACGTTAATCACCTGTAAAATTTACAAAATCTATACCGTTAAAGTAAACACGATCATAATCCTATCATTAGATATCAAAATCAATCAATAATCCTTCGAAAGGATCGCTAATCAATTAACGGTTCCAAAAGAAAAATTAAAAAAAGACAGAAACGACTAGTAACCTGGCAATCTTCGCGCGTGAATGATCAATAATTATATCTAGAGGAAGCAAAAGCACGATCGAGATTAAAAGATAAAGTTAATAAAAAGTATGGTAAAAAAAGAGAAGCGAGGCCTAGAAAAAGAAAATTCTGTGTGAAAAAATTCCTCCAAACCCCTCTGCCTCTGTTTTTTAGGCATACGTGTCGCGTGACGTCCATCGATAAGAATTAATTAAGAATAAGAAAGAAAAAAAGGACAGAAAGATCAACCGATCTATTGTTTATTATAATAGCGTATCCGATTAGTTTAAGAGAAATAGATGATCCCGTTTGACACGGGATCAAACATTATTCTTCTCGATTGACGTCTCCGCCTATAGGTTCGCCTCTCTAATTGTTGAGTTTAAGTTTTATATATCAAGAACTTCATCGCGCAGATCGAGCATTCGGTCGTTCGATATCCTCGATCTCGAATGTTGTGTCTTTGTACATTTTGCAAAACGTTCGTGATCTCAACAAGAGAGAATCGGACGACACTCTGTTTTTCCGTATTAACGATACGTTTTATCGCTAGTCAATCTTTTTAACGGAATCGCGTTCAGTGCCACTCCTTCCTCCCTATTCGAGTGGCCGGAACACGGTGATTCTCGAGATCTGTACGAAAAGAGTAAAATTGTTTTCGTTTTATCGTTTATATATTTTGACTTTACTGCTGTTGAATCGTTATCCAAGTTATGGATACGATAAGAAAAACGAGGCTGGTCCATCGTAAGTTAAAAAAAGAAAACAATTGTTTACCGTTCTGTGTTTGCTTATTTTCTCTTTTTCGATTTAATTTCGTGAGGTGGAAGCGGCACTGTCACGGCTCTAATTATTATTCGGTGATGTCCCCGTTAAAAAAAATGGTACATCGCCGGATGGCTATTGTACAGACTTCGCCGTTATCAGAGGGTAACACGGACAGTAGGGGAAAGCAGTATTAATGAAATAATTAGGGACGACCTTTAAGAGCCACGCATATTTAGTGGAACGCTCGTACGAACGTGATAAACTCATCGGAGATTGTATGTTATAGTTTTTATTGAACAAAAACAATAATCGGCGATTTAAAAAATGAAAAAAATTGCTAACTACACAACAATAAAATTCAATTCGATATATGTTAATATTTAATGTTGAACTTTGAAATGATCGAGGAGTCGACGCAACGATCGTACGAGCTTCGCTTCCTTCCACAACCATAAGCAATGTTTCCCTCTCCGACGAAATTCTTCAAATGTCAAGAAAAAAGAATAAAACACGACACACTGAAACACGCATTCTACACATGCACACACGCGCACCGTTACACGCAGGTTCTTCGCGTTTTTGTCCTGGACTTAATGTACGTACAAGAATGGCCAATCTCTATGATCTATTACGAAAGATCGCGACAACCGCAAACCATCACAATTTATTGTGTAAATGATGCAGACAACGAGATGCTGCGCAGTGCACTCGTACAGCCTTCCCATCATTTCAACCAGATTTATGTTTCCTCAAACAAACGAAACATCAACGAAACATCTCTTTTGGCCGCGCCGTGACGATGATGTTATACAAATAATCGTACAGTATCGTGATCGTCGTTGATACTCCGGCGAATTACAAATAGTACAAAATAAAAAAAAGACTGGTTCGCTTTTGGTTCGTACAACATGCGATCTTGGCTTTTATTATTATCATCATCGTTAGTCAAAGTCACAAACGGATTTCGTTGAACATCACTGGACAATCTCTCGATTATTCCATATTAAACAGAGACCAAAGATCTTACAGATCAATCATTTTGACCCAACCGGTTTTAATTTAGCCAAATTCCAGAACGACCATGTCCGATTAAATTCGTTGGATCTTGACCGTCTAGTACGTATATTAATATCCAAAAGCAATCCTAAACCCTGAACCTGAACCCAGCAAACTGATAGTTCAGTTCGACCTGGGCAAAGTCAGGCGAGCGTCGGGCCGGCTCTCAATTTTGAAATAGCCATTTCGACTAAAAGCGAAAAAATGACAGACCCCCAAAACCCGATGCAATAGAGGAAGGCAACCGGATCAAAATAACCGCCACACGAATCAACAGTTTCTCGCGCGGGGCCCGGCCGCGGCTGCCATTAGATAACTCCGCTTAAGAAAAGGAAAAAAGGATTATCCTTGTCCACCCTATGTCCTTTCATATCCTAAATCCTTCAACCCTGAAATTTCCTGCTTCCAAAACCTCGATCCTTTCCCTCTTACCTCCATCCAGGCTGTTAAAAGGCCAGGGACCTCAGAGGATATCTAAATAACGTTATTAGTTGCGGTAGCCTATTAGCGCCGGGGGTGCATAAGTCCCTCGTGGGCCCGCAAAAAAAGATCGTCGCCAGGTTAGCCGCGGCCACGCAAGCTGCGTGGATTCGGGTCCCGCGCCCACTCTCACTCACAGCACACACTGGGCCGACTCGTCCGATAGAATGTGCCTTCAGTGTTGATTTTATACGAAAAAAATACTAAAATTATACAAAGGGGCCCGACATAGACCGAATGCCCACCCAAAGCCTGACTGGTGCTCGCCCGCTGCCCATTTTTTTCATCCTCGACCGGTAACACACAAAAGCACACACGTACAAAAGCAGGAACACGCACACAAGTATATGTACACAATTATCACTCTCTGGACTCAATCGACTCTGCTTTTTGGTATAGCTTGCATTTCGTGAAAGTTTTAAGAGTACTCATAAAAATTCCTAATTTCTTCTAATCATTAAGAATTGAAAAGACACATTCGAGTCTATAATTCGTAAAAAAATCGAAGAGACGAAAGTACAAATAGTAACGTAATATCTCTACCCTTGTCTTAGGGTACGAAGAGAGGTTACAATTAATCCCTCGAGCGTTTCTATCCTCGCGTCACAGTAGCTCTTAATGGGCTACCCTCGGAGAGCAGTAACACGACCTATACCAACTCGGTGACTTCCGCGAAATATCTGCAACTTGACATATGAAATATTCAAGCTCGTATCTTGCTCGGGGCCCACCAAGTACACGCGACGTTTCCCTCGAAGTGTCGGCTTCTCCGCTAAGCAAAGAGTCTATCGAGAAAGAAGAGAGAGAGAGAGAGAGATAAAAAATAGAAAGATAAAGAGAATAAAAGTGCTTAAAATAAGACATCGAATACACTACATATGCATGCACACGCACATACACATCCATTCTCTAAACCCACCACCCCAGCATGAAAGAAGTTTTGGTTATCGCAAGGAGTTCGGAACGCTGCTATGCACCGATAACACACACTTATATTGATTAAATGCAATTACTATGCGATAAGTATACTTACAATAATATATATGTGTACTATGGTCTCTCCCACTCCCCATCGAAAACGCCCGATCTTGTTACGATCGTGCGGTAGGCTCGGTATGCCTCTAAGAGATCCACTAGAGTTTTGCCGCGATCGATTCTAACTCGACGGTGCCTCACACACAGCACACGTAACATCGATAAACCCCCATAACACCCGTAACCCTTGAAACTAACAGACCTTCCCGCCGAAAACATTCCCCGAAACTATCCCCCCAAAACTACAAGCGTAGAATTAACCGCATTAACTATGAATGACAAGAGCTACGTAAGAGCTAACTAACTAACACTACAATTAAACTTACTTAATTATTAACAATTAACAAACAGTAAAGCAGTATAAACAGTAAACGCCCAATAATCATTGAATTGTGTGTCGACAACTACATACTAACTACCTACCGTATATCGAAATAATAGCCGTATGTAAAACGAATGAAAAAAAAATAACTTGTATTCTACCAGTTGTATCAGCCAATCCAGTTCTAATAAGCAAGCGATTAAAAATAACCCAATGCCCGATTTTGAGCCCGTACCGTTTAGTCCTTATTCTCCTATGCTCCTATTCCATAATCTTTCCTTCTCCCTTAGGTATCTACCTAATCCGGTGGATTAACCGAATCGCGAGTGCCGCGATAATCGTCCTTTTATCCCTTCCGACTTATCCTATCTACTACTACTACTACCAACATCCGATCTAAAAAAAGACTCCCGTTCACTGATCAAATCCACAGAATGATAAAACTCCCTCGATATAAATGAGAGACGCAGTAAAAAAGAAAAAAATAAACATTAATTCCCGTCGAAAGAAATATTAACAATTAGTGTTTTTCCGTAAACAGTTTTTACGAAGGACGAAGAAACTAAACCGAAAAAAAAACTTAAAAGGAAAATATAATAACAAATGAAAGGAAAAGAATTTAAGAAACAGAAGATTTCGTATCGTATTACGATTGTATGCACATGTGTGGGGAGACCATGTAACTTTTAACTCCGCCGCTCACGATCGCCGTCTCGGCACTCGCGATCAGTGCCTCGGGGAGAATCTTTTCCCTTAAAAAAGGAGAAGGAGATCCTCGCGTGACGACCGATCGCGAGTACGAACGCGCGAGATAGCCCTCGAACCCTCCTTTACCCACCCTCCACGAACCGGCTATCATTAGCAGCTACGTCCAAAAATATCCAATCTAACCCACTAATTCCACCCACGAAAGACTAGTCACCACAACTATCGCAGCCACCACCGTCACAAACCACTACCATCACCGCCATCACCATCGTCCCGTCCTAGCCCTCTCTTTATCTACCCGCAACCCTCGATTCCCTACGTGTTGTATTATCCGTTATTTTCGATATAATATTATATATAGTATACTAATGATATTTAAAGATAATACGACGACGATAAGGTATGGGAGACGTTTGGTCACACACAGATAGGACATCACACGGATTACGCCATCCTCACATGACCATTTTGATCGATACATACATATACATACCTACATAATACATACTCACACACATACATAGTCTACAAACGCGCGCAGACACCGAGGAGAGATATACTTACAAAGAGGAAGAAAGAGTGAGAAAGATATAGAGAAAGAGGAAAATAGATAGAGGAAAAGAGGGAGAGAAAGAGAGAAGGGGGAAAGAGGGAGACACGCACGTACACATACACGTACACGCACAGCAACATACGCGCACGCACACGAAACAGGTACCAGCTGTAATAGACAGATGTAAAACAGGAAAAAGTAAAACAAAAAAAGGTAAACCATGAATAACAGAACACTAGTTGCCGTGCAGTTTGTGAAGAAATAATAATACAAAAAAAAAACATAAAATAAAATAAAACATACACGTAATGATAACCACCGACCTACCCGCGGGTCCGCTTCGTTCTTAAATAGCCCCGCGAGGCCAGTAGTCGGCACACGCCCCCTTTACTTTACCATCGAGATCGCTCGAGGAAGCACGACGAGGACGATCCGCAGGGATTCCGCAGAGGAGGACGCGATTATATATATATCCCGTCCTCCTCCTCCTCCTCCTCCGCTAAACGAGCTCCTCCTCGTTGGTGCAAGATCCTCAAGCGAATCGGTTAGCGGGACGCGTGAGTCGCCGGCACGGACTCAACGAGATCGGGGCGTGAGAATATCTGCCTCAGCGTAGCTAAACGTTTTTGTACAGAGGACTCTACATGGAGATTGCATTTAACTTGATGTAAAATCTTGAGTTTACAGAGCAGCACTATACATACCACACAGATGAATGTATATATTTTTACGTTACAGAATATGCCTGAGCTTTAACAGACAGGCGCCATAAGACTGGTTCTCATTTCCCACGAAACAATGCGTATATAAATGCCACATAACTTTTAACGAAGAGATTGCGCGCGAGAGAGAGAGAAAGAGAGAGAGAGAGAGAGCGCGAGCGATAGAGAGGTATTGAAAAAAAAAGAGGATCCTATATTATAATGTAAAACCTAATGATATTTGTATACAGTAATGCAACCCACCTGGTACCATCGAACCGAGACACAAGGGGGTTGGAATAAAAAAACAAACACACACGTACACGCCAACGGTCAATGAGACTTAGGGCTGCCCGCTAGCAACACCAAGGTACCGCGAAGACCGTCTGGACAATTCGAGAGGTCGATTCGTGCAATCTGTCGATCAAGGAAAAATCAAAAAGAAGAGAAACGACGCAAACAGGTGGGATAGGGAATGGGTGGCGAGAGTAAATGATATGACGAATCGATTCGACTCTCAAATTGATCCAAACGGTTGACGGGTACTAAACTCGATATTAACCGTCGACGAAGAGACCGAGGAGGTGTGAAAGAGTGAGAGAGGTAGATAGATAGAAATTAAAATGAAAAATATAGCTGAACGGACGCTAATAATTGGCATTCGAATTCGCGACGCAACCCGTGAGAACGTTTTTTACACACCGTGCTAAATTAACATCCTGATTTTTACATTAGGCCGTTATCTCCGCCGAACCTTATCAAAAACTTCCAATAAAAAACCTCAAAAAATAGGGCGAAGATAGAGAGAGATAGAGAGAAAGAGGGAGGGAGGGAGAAAGATAGAGGATAAGTCGTCGTCGTCGAGACGGTATTGTTTGTCAAGACGGTCGAGATGTAAAGAAAAAAAGAAAGAACAAAAAAAAAAGAAAGATAAGAATGAAGGAAGGAAAGATGGCGGCGCACGAAAAGAACCCAGGGTGTGTTGCCTGCGGGTACCCCGACAGAAGCATAACGCGGGTAGGAGTTTCTAAACAAGAACTCCCGATGCACTCGAGTTCCCCTGCGACTCGAGTCGAGCGGGAAGGTCCTAATTTTCAAAATAAAAAATTAATAATAATGATAATAAAAAAAAAATACTAAATCCGTGCTCGCGGCTTCGTTGGTCGGAGTTCAACGCGATACGATGATCGTCTCGACATTGGCTCCTCGGAATAGATTAATAAACATTTTGATAACGAGATCATGTCTTGGAACAAATATTTGAGATAAACGAATGGGAACAATATCGAAGACTATCGATGATCGCGTTAAAGCAAAGACCGACGGACCGAGACGCTATTCATGACACACGTTTGAGTTGCAGTGCAAGCGAACATCTGTAGAGCCATATACGTATAGTATGTTATTGTATCTTTAAAGAAAAGCGAAGATTAGGAGAGGATAAAGAAAGAAAATAAAAGAAGAAAGAAAAATATTGTGGAAGAAAAATTTACTCGAAGACAATTAAGCGTAGTAGATGTACATTTTTATAAAGGTCGCGGTTGCATTTCGACAAACCAAAAAGAAACGTTCGATGCAGCAAAACGAAATAGACAAGGAAAAAGAAATGGAATCAAGGGGTGACAGAATTTGTAGCGATAAATCTTGATAATAATATTAATTCGAAACAGAGACAGGAGAAAGAGAGCGAGAGATTCGAGCGAGATGTGAAATAAATATAGGAAGAAAGGGAATGTGTGAGAGCGAAAAAGATATGGATGCATGAGAAAATGAAAGATAGAGAGAGAGAAAGAGAGCTTGAGAGAGAGAGAGAGCGAGAGAGAGAGAGAGAGAGAGCGAGAGAGAGAGAGAATAGAACGAATGATACAGAGTGTGAAATGATAATGAGCGAACGTATGAGTGAGAAGTAATAGAATGATAGAGAACGGGAAACGATGAGAGAAAAAGATAGAAAAAGTAAAGTGAAAGATAGATATGACAGAGAAAGGAGAAGGGAAAACGTAGAGAAGGGTCTTTATGATTCATCATCGCGATGGCGACTTGGTCACCGGCGGCCCCGTCCGAAACGGGTGCAAGTAACTTTAGGTGTATAAATGAAAAAAAATGACTAAAATTTTACTTATCCTCTCGTGGTTTTTAGACATTATTGTAAAAAAAAAAGATAGAAAGAGAGAGAGAGAGAAAGATAAAGAGAGAGAGAGAGAGAGAGAAAAGGAAGAAACGAGGGAGCTATTATAAGTAGTGACTGTGTTATTAGTCGAATGTGAAGATGTATGAGAAAGAAAGAAAGAAGAAGTTTCAGAGATAAGCGTGAATGAATGATCGAAAGAAAGAAAGAGAGAGAGAGAGAGAGAGAGAGAGAGAGAGAGAGAGAGAGAGAGAGAGAACTAGAATGAATGAAAAGAGAAACTGAAGAAACATTTATTGTAAATTTTTGGAAGTGATTTGGTCGCTCGGTGACTGTGCCACGATCTCGATGAAGATACTCCAAGTTTTGTGCGAAGATTCGAACGAAAAGGAACGTAAAGATCACAAATTTTCGACGTTTTATCTACCTACTTTTTGACGAGGTCGTACCGACAGTAATTGTAAACGTTTCTCTCCGTTTGCCCATACGACAACGTATTCCTTTTTCTTTCTCGCACGAGAATAGAAAGGATAATATTTCGCGACTTTTTTCGAACAAAAATGAAGAAACGAGAAAAAAGACAAAAAAAGAATAAAAATAAAAAAACAAGGAAAAAAGAGAAAGAGTAAGAAATAATGGAAACGAAATAGTCATTTCGCGATCCAAAGAGATCTGACGCCCGTGCTCACTCTTGATTAGAGCACATTTGTTTCGATTTCGAAATCAAGTTTCTGGGGCTTTTTATATATTTTTGGCAACGATATCTCTTGATAAACTTAAGGTATATAAGCGCAACAAAATAATACGTGACGATTTGGGAAAAGCTGATGAAAGGGGTATGCGTTAAATTAGGCGAAAGCACTTCGCTGTCATCTATTGTTAAGTAAGATTTCGAACGGATACGAAATAAAAAGAGCGTGCACGAATGATAATTTCAAAGAACATAATAAAAATAATCGATTGGTGAAAGGGAAAAAGATAGAGTGCATAGACGAACTTGAAAATGAAACATAGAGAGATTGAGTGTATGTGAACGTCTGTACGTGTGTGTGTGTGTGTGTGAGAGAGAGAAAGAGAGAAAGAAAGAGAAGAGGAGAAAGAGGAAGAGGAATTAAAAGGGGAAAGTGGTGGTAAAATAATATTTAAATATTCGTATCGAAAAAAGAAAAAAAATTGTGTAGGGCCTCGATATACTGGTGTACGAAAATAAGTTGAACGACATGAAAGCATTGTGAAATGATAATTGAGAGAAAGAGCGAGTAAACGAGCGAGCGAGAGAGAGAGAGAGAAAATGAGAGATAGAGAGAGAGAGAGAGAGAGAGAGAGAGAGAGAGAATGAGAGAGAGAGAGAGAGAGAGCGAGAGGTAGGGGCCGAAACTACTAAAAATATTTATAATATATGGCTACAAGTACAAATTACTTCGACTACTGAGCGTAGGTGTATTGATGTGTGAACAAAATTTGGTTGGCCGATGACCGTTTTTGAAAACCATCATACTGCGTATCAAAGTATGTAAAATTTATTGAATAAACGCTAGCGTATTATGATATAATGTAATCTAATAATGTAATATTGTAATGACGAGTCTAAATGATGATGTTAATTTGAAGTTTAGAAGCGTGCGTGAGAGTGCACATGAATGAAAAAAAGAGAGAGGACAAAAAAAGGTTATTGTGCATACGAAAACAAAAAAAAAGAAGATAATGACAAATTACACCTTTATAACGATTATCAGTACGATTAACGATTATTATATTGCGATTTAAAAGAGAAAAAAAAGAGAAGAAAGAAACGATTGTCAATCACTCGCCACATTTCGTTAAAGCCGCCACGCGTTTTTAAACGATTTTACGCTCTTTGGTCTCACCCTTTGTTCTATCTGAACGTTTACGTATGATTCCGTTCGTAAAGACGTTCGTGATTATAGCGGCGATCACCGATAAAAAATAATAATAATTATTATTATTATACGTGTATTGTATATGACAGCGAGAAAAAAGGTATGAGTTGTTCACAATTTCGAGACACATATATACGTTCTTGGCAAACTATACAAAAAGCAAAAAAAAGGAAGAGAAGATCGACTCGAGCGCTTCAAAATGGGGAAAATGATTGACGAGTACGACAGTGAGAGAAAAAGGGAGAAATTGAGATACTGAGAGAGAGAGAGAGAGAGAGAGAGAGAGAGGGTGATTGACTGAGTGTGTGTGATATGTACAAGCATGTGTGTAGCAGAAACGATAGAGTGAGAGAGTGAATGAGATAGAGAATGAAAGAAAAAAAATAGAGAACGAAAAAATGAGAAAACTAGCAAGGGAGAAAATTCACACGCTGAATTACTCGCACGGGAACAAAACGCTCGACGGCCCGCGCGACTAGAGAAACAAGAATAGGAGAAATACGCACAAATGATAAAAAAATTTTCAGTCTCGCGGAAACTCGATCCTCGGCGACGTTCGGCATGGATCGGCCGAGGAATAAGACGATAAAAAAAATGTAGAGGGCGACGGCTAACTGGCCACTATTTCGGCGTACACAAATTCCATATCCGAGAAAAGATGGATATGAAAATCTCATGGTAAGCTTGCCCGCACCCGGCAGCGACGCACTTTCGGCGCCTCGCTAAATTCTATTTTTGTAAGCATATTTCTATAAAGGTATACTAACGATACGGCAAAATTTATTATTCCTAGTGTGGTGAAAATGAAAATTGAACGTTTAGATTTCGTTAGTATAGTGTAAAGATGATGAAATAAAAAAAATTAACGATGTCTAGGTCCTATTCGTGTACTTAAAGGTGAAGTATAAGAAAAAAAAAATAATAATAAAATTATATCGTCGGCGGCGTCGTAGGTTGTAAAATTGTACATAAATTATTGCAAGAGGAGGAGCGGTGGGTTGCCTCGCTGACGCTTGGGCGCGTGGCTAGCTTTCTCCATTGATCTTTCGGCCCAGAAGAATTATTATTATTGCCCCTCGTGGATGGGCTAAGCAAGCTTTTCGGCCAAGGAATCAAAATTCGTTTTCTCAATGAGTCGTGCGAGCCGTTAATCGTACCCCGACGTTCCTAACAACGTGTTACAACCGCGAGAGTAAATAAATTTAAATAAAAAGAAAGAAGATAAGGGAAAAAAACAAAACACAAAAAGAGAACAAAGACGGAATAAGTATGAAGTTTCAACTGTCTCGTCAAAGAGAGAAAGAGAGAGAGAGAGAGAGAGAGAGAGAAAGAGAAAGAAAGAAAGAGGAAAAGACAGAAAGAAAGAGAGTGAGAATGAGAGAGAGAGAGAGAGAGAGAGAGATATCGTAGAACAAACGTATGCATGAGGGCGCGTGTGTGCGTGAATGAGAGAAACGAGAGAGGTGGAAAATGCAGGAGAAAGAGAGAGGAAGAGACAACACTAAGGCTCTCCCTTCTCGATGACCTAGGGTGAATTCGACGACGATACACTGCCGCTTTTTGAAGCAAAGAAACAAAATAATATATATAAATATAAAAATATTATATTATATATATATAAATAAATAAATAAATAAATAAACTAATAGATAGATAGATAGAAGCACCAAAAATGGCAGACGGATATCGTGCGAAATTCCGCAACGCAACCAGGGTGAATCGATGGAGTGGCCTTTTCGAGTAAAAACAATCTACTTTTTTTCTATTTTAAAAATGAGATTAGAACAACTATTATCAAAATTGATCGTTTTAATAGCTTTACGTAAATTTCAACGAAAAATAAAAACCCCTTAAAAACGAAACAATTTCCTATAACTAAGAGTGTGTATGTGTAATCAATTTTAGTTTAATTTGTTTATAATAAATCGCGAGTCTGTTCGATCACGTGGATATTCCTGAAGGCAAGGCCACCTCGTCGAAACACCAACGAAGCGTCGATACATCGGGAGAAGGGAGTGCGATGGACACGTGAGAAAGGGAAAGAAAGGGAGGGAGAGAAAGGATGAAAAGTGAGATAGTAGCGAAGGCGAGAGTGAGAGAGCAAACGGTACAGAGAGAGAGAGAGAGAGAGAGAGAGAGAGAGAGAGAGAGAGAGAGAGAGAGAGAACGAGAGAGCGAGAGAGCGAGAGAGCGAGAGACAGAAAGAGAGAGAGAGAGAGAGCGAGAGAGAGCGAGAGAGAGAGAGAGAGAGCAAGAGAGAGAGAGCGAGAAAGAGACGAGAGAGGAGATACAAGAGTATCGCAGTACACAGAGACACAAATCCCATACACATTACATACACTACACACGCGCGGACTTACACGAAGGATATAACACGCAGGATACATCCACGCGAATAAAACAATACTACTGACACACAGGACACGCAATATTATATATATACGACTCCATAGATGATGGCGCGGCACACTCACATAGTGTCTCTCGGATTGTTCCACAAAACTTTTCATTCGAGTTTGCTTCAAGAAACCTTCTGTTTTCTAATGTATGACGTGTTGTTGTCGATATATAAAATAAACTTAATAAAAAAAAATACATAACTCCAGCGTTTCTACTTATTGTTCTACCTAACCGAAACCCTTGTATTTAAATTTCACAGCAAGGACAAAGGTAAAACTTCATATTACATATTTCTGAAAACTTAATAATCTATTTTTGTTAGGCATTTGACTAAAGTTACTAAAATTTCTGTCCTCTTAATTTAAGGATATTGAAAGTATAAGATCGTGGATTAAAAGAGCAATTTTTCTACCATCAAGCGATATCCTTCTTTATAATGCTTCGTTAAGGATGAACAAGTAAAACTAAATGCTAAATTTGATATATAAATCGTGCAGAACCTCTTAGTATATCTAAAAAAGAATGTACGCACTTACGTATGCTATATATACAGACACACATCATATGCATATATATATATATATATATATATATATATATATATATATATATATATATATATATATATATATATATTATTTCGGTAGGTATAAAATGGTCAGATTGAAAAGCGCAGTTGCTTAGTTTAGTGGTCTAAGGCAGACCGTTTATATGTCGAATAGGAAGGTTTCGCGTCTTAGATCGTTATTTAGAGGAAACGCTAATGACGAAGACTCGGTGAAAAGACTGAATGGAGTCTCATGGACATAGGAAAAGGCATTTTAGCTGAAAAGCTTGAGTACTGTTCTGTTCTTCTGTGCGACGAAGTATAGAAGAACCGCCCTGAAGCATGTAAATTCGCTTACGCGTCTCTAAGGGCCATCCACCCTTCGAACAAACATTCCATGTGAGAGAGACCTTACGCGGCGCGCTTCATTAGACCCTTAATGAAATTTCAACACTTTAACGCCCCGATGCTCCGTGAAATACATAACCAATGAACTCGTTTTCACGCACGACTGCCCCATATCTTCAACGTGGCCTCTCGGGTTCTTCTTTCACCCTCTTCGGGATCTCGTCTCGGAAGGAAAACAAGGGTAGAAATCACCCTCCGAAGAAAATTCAAGTATCCAAGACGCCAAAGTGTTGCTTTTACATTGGCGATCCTAGAGTAATATTCTTGAAACTTTTGTCCGAAGTGAGTACGGTCGATAAAGTAAATTCCTTACTTACCGATAGACGCAGCATTACTTTTGTTCTTTTACTGGATGGTTTTATATATATAAAAAAAACATTCGATAGAATTTACTTTTAATCTTGAATTCTGTTGAATGTAAATTAAAATAGATATTCAACTAAAATTTTGCTAATTTTATCCTAGGATAATATCCCTAGCATTGGTAAATGTTTTCTTAAAAGATAACTGAAGTACCAGTAGAAATCTGCAGTGGATAATACGCTATCTTGTGTGTCAGCTGGAGAACTATTAACGATTGGTCCATCAGTCAACAATGCATTGATTAATAATACTAGAAAACTGCAAAGTAATCCATTATTATAATTATAAAGTTATACAATTTGCGAGGTTACCACTTAAAGATCCTTTTATACTTGCATTAACCCTTTCCTTACTAAAGACGACTATAGGCAATCAATGTTGAATGCTTGTTGTACACTATAGATGATTATAATCATCTAATATTGTCCGCTCGTTCTATACTGACGAAGATTATAGTCAAACGACAACATTCTATTTGAATTAATAACTTTAAGTGAATGCAACTTACATATATTGATATCCTCATTTATATTAGTTCTATTATTAATTTGCGGAATTAACTTTTTTCTTTTAATGCTTTTAATTTATTTTTAAATAAAAATAAAAATACAACAAAGAAACATTTATTTTACGAAATTAATTTCAGAAAATGAGAACGTGAATTATTAAAATTATTGATCCAATTAATGATTAAATAACTAATTGAAATACGAAAAAGTAAGTAATTGAAACTCGTGTCAAATAAACAAAAACCATGTTGAGTGTGATACGACAAAAATTTTTGACTCATAACTTTGTCGTATTCGTAGTTTTTTCCCCATTAAATAACATTTCTGTAAATTTGTTTTCATTAATGTTAAAAGTATGAAAATTTGTTATATTTCATTATTCATTGATTATACTAATCTGAAGAAGATTCTACTTTTCAAATTACTTGGATGCGTGATACATTTTCTTAGCAAACGGAATGCTAATTGTCATGTTTATTTTGCTATAGCTTAGAAATACATGAATCATATAATACTATGCTAAAATCACAATATATTTTCCTATCTACATCTAGGAAGTTTGAACTTAATATTTTCAAATAGAAAAAAAATTTTTCTAATGTGTTATATCAAATATATCAATAACATCTAATTAAAAACGAATTTATTATATTTTGCGTCGTTAATTACAAAAACTTTGAATTATTGAAGTGAAGAAATGTTAAATATGATTAATATATTAACCATTGTACGAAAGAAAACTTTAGCGACAAAGCAAAATTATAAGAAATCAAATTATTCATCAAAATTTTTTCGCAAATTAATGCCATTATCAATTTTTGCCAAATTTATTGCAGGGAATCAACAGAGAAATATGCTGAAGGTTTGCTGTTATATTTATCGAAAAGAAAAAAATCATATTAAAATTTGAAAGTCTCAGTTGCAGAGTAGGTAGTCCATCATTAGAAAAAACCGGTTTTTTCAGGCCATCCAGCAGACGTGTTGTCTACCATCCATTTTGTATATAGCCGATCTTGAAATCTCTTTTTGATCGATCCTTGATTAGTTACTTATCTTTTTACCGTGAGACAAAAAATAAGAGAAAGAGAGAGAGAGAGAGAGAGAGAGAGAGAGAGAAAGAAAGAAAGATAAATAGGCAAGCACCTTGCTTCAATTCCGTTTACATATCCATGAGTTTGATTAACCCTAATTATACTATAATATTATTTTGAATCACTTTTGTGACTCATTTCTGAAAGTTCAAAAGTATTTAAAATTACTATGAAATATTTTGCATTTGAATATATGATAGGAAAAACATTGTATGTTATATTTTTACAAAATGAATAAATAATAAACATAAACATATGCATTACTAATTAATTAATTATTCTTCTTCATTAATCACAATTTACAAAAATATAAAGACATTGTATATTATATTCTGACATTAGCCCTGCCGATTTTGCTCTTGAGAAAGTTTAAAATACTCTCTCGTAAAATTACAGATTTGTAATATACAATATATTTCCCGCCAGATAAGTATTAATTTGACCATAAGTGATTATATCGACTATAAGTAATTATCGATATTTATAATAATTTATTAATTATTTCAATGCAAACAAAGAGAAGGAAGATGAAAAAAATGAAATCGCTTTTGGCATAAAGAAAATAGACATGTTACTGCCAAGTATAATAAAATTCATATTATTTACATCTTCGTGTCGTATGTTGTCGCGGCTGGTCAAATGATTTTCACTGTGATCGCATATGTATTCGCATAGATACGGATTGGTTTGTGTTGGTAAGAAGGCAACTCTAACCGAAAGAAGGTAACATGGTCCAAGAGCGCTCAAAATAACCACCGGTATAGCTGACCCCTTATATGCTGGCATAACGCATCTACATGCGTCTACGTGTATACTTTCGGATTATCAAAATACTCAAAATATACTGACACGGTGGATATTTTAAAACGTTTAAATTGAAACTCTTCTAACAAAAATCCCGGATCAAACCGCAATCTATAAATTATTAGCAACATGTAATACATATGTACATATCTATATATCTATATATATATATATATATATATATATATATATATATATATATATCCTTTTATGGATGATAAACCAATATACATTCAATATAAACTATTAGCGTAACCAATAAACACAGATACAAGTTCTGTAAAAGCAATTAATATATGAACTATGACCTCTTATATGTATTTAGCAAATCTTTTGCTTAGAGTTTTTAAGCAAGCAAAAATAATTAATATTATCGATGGATTCTGTTTGCATCTTCCGTTCACAAAAACAAAGTTAAATAAATGTATATACATTTGAAAATATTCATATATTCTAATATGTACATATGTATGCATTTACATAAACGTATAGTATGCGATGAATGGGACAAGACAAGTTCTTAAAATAAATTTCCTTTGCTAAATGATAATAACTGGTCGTCTCTTATGGAATTATAATCATTCTGTAAAAGTAGTAAATTCTTCAAAACGTATACTTACTTATAAATGTTGGAGGATGTATAAGTCGGATGTAACGTTGCACGTACAGTCGTTACAGTCGTAGTTGTATTCATACTGTCACTATACTTTTCTACTATGATATTAACTTTTGCAATATTTCGTAAAACTCTTATTCAGTTTGTAACGAACAATATTATGATCTACACTTATTTACATTTTACTAACTAAATAATTGCATCGTGTTTACTTTAATGAAAACTTCAATATTGAATAAATATATGAATACAATACTAATACTTATTTATTTTTGATATTATTAAAGTTATGTAAGGTATATGATATTACAAATATATTAATTTTAATATCATTAATTTGAGCAGGAATGAAGATATGAAAAGAATTGTATTTTCTAAAAACAAAAATACAGCTTCAGCTCAACAGTTTGGAACGTAAGAAGAAAGAGAGATAAATACGCTCAATGACTGGTAAAACGCGTCTGCTTCTGCACGAACTTATCGATCCTTCTATGTCTATGTCAAGGTTTGAAATTCACGATCGAAAGATACGTATCGTCCTTCTTTGAGTATTATCGATGATCGTTCACCTGGCGGTGAATGTATCCTCCATCGAGCCTGATGGCGCCCGTATGTATTCCTCCTTTCTTAATAATCCTCGTCTGCTGCGATATATGTAACTCCTGCTTTAATGTGGAACACTGCTGATATTCATTGGTAATTAATATTAAAATAATCATATGGAGGAACAAGTACACATATCTACTTATATACATTTAAATATATAAATGTATGTATAATATAAAAAGGATATATAATTTATATTATACATTTTGTTCCGTCTGCTAGAAATTTCCATTGCCTGAACAAATCTTTCTATAGGACCAGTTTATAGTATCCTGAAAAATGTTATCATTTTCATAAATATAATCGATCCGATCGCAAATAATAATGCATTAACATTATTAATATAACTTTCTCTTGTTTTATGTTAATTTACAAACATTCTACCGATTGTATTTTTCCCGGTAGCAGAATAGAATTATACTATATGTATATCATACTTACATCTACCTCTCTCTATAATTTTCACACGCAAGATAAATTATTAAGATCTCATAGAAATATTGCGGGCGATTCGTCATGCTCGAAGAGCTTAACATTACATTTCATATTATTAATCTTATAATTATATTTCTTCATACTACCTCTCATTAAGATACAACATATAAAAATCAAATACAAAGAAACATTTTATTGAAAATGTAATATTTTATTCGTATTAATAAGATCCTAACAAGAATTATCCAAATAGAACTTTTAGAAAAAAAAGGATAATACATTTTCTACTTAAATTGCATTTAACTTTAAAGTTATTTCACGTACGGTAATTTTTGCTAATCTTTAGATAAGCAATTTTACGAAATTAGATTTCGCGAAATTATCGTATATTATACTATTTTATGTCGATGATGAAGACAATTCTAATCATTACTAGTCCTAGTTGTGCATCTAAAGTGTAGGACACCCCAGACCAACTTTGAGCTCAATTAAAACAATTAGCGCATTGTATAATTTATGCATTTTTTTATAATGACATTATTGGAAGTGCGTTTTCAAACATACTGATTATTATTTCCAAAGCTTCAAAGAATATACAGAATTGTTTTGAAATCAAAATTATTAATTCTGTAGATAAATGACATCTGTTCAAAGTGTTGGGGTATAGCACATCCCAAGTGCACAATTAGAAATTATTTTGAGGTGTGCACAACCAAGACTAGTGTAAGTCACTTTTACAAATAGTCTTTTCAAGTTCGTGCTTTAACACATTCGTTATAAGTGATACAATTTGATGTGTTCACCAGTATTTCATTTAGATGGTAATAGTTAGCAATTCCATGTGTCTTATTTTGTGAAATATGGTCCTCAAATGAAAAAATCAGAATAACGATCGTTAATCTTTTAACTGATGTATTCCTATATTAATATATAACTAATATATATATATATATATATATATATATATATATATATATATATATATATATATCGTATTATGTATATAGTTTCCACTTATAGAAAATAATAAAATTTATAGGGGCAATAGTATAAGAAAATATTAACCCGCATAATATTATACGTGATTATGTATTGAAGTATACATTAGTGTATGAAATAAATATACCTATAGTTATATAAAATGTAAGAAAAATATACCCATATTTACTCAATAGAGATATGTATTAAACATCGATCGAAACGAAATTATGAAAAATCAGGAGATAATTATTGATGATCGGTGAACAAAAATTAACAATATGTTAAGATAAAACTGAGAAACTAAATCGAATAACAAAAAAATAACAAAGAAATGAATCGCGTATGATGAAACCGAAAAAGATTAAATATAACGAGTAGAAAATTATAGAGTCACGTATCCGACAAGGTGAATTTTTCAACCAAATGCACAGTCTAATTAGTATCGTTGTCGTCGTAATCGTTGCTATAGTAGAAGAGGAAAAGATAGAGAAAGAGAGATAGAGAGATAGGCGCCCTACGCCTATGGCAAATTCGGCCTCGAGAAAGATGGATGGTCGAGGAAGAGGAGTCACGTCTGCAATGTCGCTACTTTGTATGAGCTCAGAGAGACGTACAACGCGCGAGATCCGCTGTCGGTGCATCGCCGGGAGAACGAAATTATAAGAACGCTAAGATGTTACTGGAGAATCATGCTATGCTATGCTGTGCTGTGCCGTGCCGTGCTGTGCCGTGTCGTGCCGTGCAGTGGCGTGCCGTGCCATGTCGTGTCGTGCCTTGCTGAGAAACTTCCACGAGAAGGTAACGAGCGCACCAAAATTGTTCTACGATTTGTCTCCATTGGCGTAGGTATCACTAATAGCAATGATCATATCGTATTCATTTAATCACGCACTGTGTTATATTTGGCTTCAAAAAGGAAAGTTTATAATACAAATATTTTCATTTTTCGTTTCGTATATGCTTGTATATAGAAAAGTGAGCACACTCAGACTCTCGATTGGTCCCTCACGTTTAATTATTTTGATGTTAATGATAAAAATTGTTATTTAAAGGGCAAACGATTCTCTAATTAGTTATATAATATTCTGTCAAGATAGATAGTATAATTAATATAATTAGTTAAATTAATTACATTAATTAGTTATATTCATTAGTTAAGAATTATTATATTAGTTATATAATAATTAGTTATATTAATTATACCATCTATCTTGACAGAATTCATGGAAGAAAAATTACGGTGAAAAACATTTTTAAATTTACGATAAAATACAATTTAGAAACGATGATTCAGAAAAAGTGCTCTCTAGTCGGATCTTCAATCTTTCACATATTAATAAGACTGGCTAATATAAATGTTAGCTTTTTTTTCTATGAAAAATTAAAACAGATTTCGGTTATGCAATATAGAAATCTTTATTTAAGGAAAGGTATATATTAAAACAAGGAAATATTTAAGAAATTTAATATAATAAAGATAAATTTAAAATTTTTGTTTGTTAACTTTGTTAACGAATATTTATCAATTAAAAAATCAAATTATATCGAAGCAATGACTCGTTGAAACAATTTCACAAATTACAAAAATGAAAATCAATGCACCTTTAACAAATGCTCATTAACAAATAACAAAACAAATACAAATCGTAATTAATAAATAACAAATAACAATTAAAATAATAAAACAAATAATAATTAAATAACAATAACAAATCGTAATTTTATTGTTTTTTTGGCGTTATTTTGAAATAATTGTTCTACTTACTACTAATTTGCAATATTTATTTAAACAATCTAATTTTGTTCACTTCTCTCTATGTATATACACATAACTATAATTTTTTATATTTTATATTATATTCAATATACAAACACACACACACACACACATATATATAATATAACATACACAATATAATATTTGACATTATACTATGTTATATTATTTAAAATTATATTTTATATTATATAATAAGATGGAAATGTCTTGATCAGACAAAATAAGCTATATTGATAATAAACTACGAGTTATATCTTCTATAATTTTTCCTGGACAGTTAGAATTTAGTCAAATGATAAATCAATAATCATGATTAAGATACGCGAATATAATTTTTATTGATTTTGTCCGAGTTCTTATGATGAAAAATTCAAAAAGTTGCCCAAAGCCTGTTTATATAACACACGCCGTGTACCTACTCAAGAAAGGTCGAAAAGACGGTGCACCGTGAAAGGGATTGAATCGACTGTATATTCCTTTTTTTTCCAATCTCATTCGACCGAAGAATCTTCACTACCTTCTGCCTCTTCGGACACGCCTCTACACGCAAGATTTGCACTGTGCGCTACTTCGTGCTCATCTTATTAAAATTTTTAGACCGAACTTGAAAAGTTGTCCTGTCGGAATGTCATTGATTACTTTCTGTGTAAAATCAACGTACTTATATCAAGAATATCATTCCAAACTACATTTTCCTCATCTCTTATCTCCTTTCAGCATCATTTCGATAAGACATCTAAACAGCAAACTATCCAAATCAATTTAATAAGATAAAATAAAGAGAAAAACAAAGAACTATTCTTAAAATTTCTAAAAAGATATAATCCCCTTTGGGATTTACGTGTATGTGTGTACATTCGCTTATGCGCGCTTCGTTGAATCTATTAGAAACCGAACTAGTTTTGAAAGGATTGAGAGAACTTGACATGTACTGGTCGTTGGAGTGATTGAAAAAGGTGGGCTGCCTATGGAAGAAAGAAAGAAAGAGATGGTGACTGGTTAAGTGGATATGTGAGAGAAAGAGAGAAGAAAATGCTTGTTCCTTCTCTCGATTCTCTTATGAGAGAGAGAGGGAGGAGAGAAAGAGAGACAGAGATAGAATTGGTAACTTAAGATGCTGTATCGACGCATACAAAAATCCTCGTGCAACGTGCTGTTCTTCTTGGAGAAACGCATGAAGTTATAAAACGTTGGACAACGGTATTTTGTTTCAGTGCACGAAGCAATTTGCAGCCGGTCACTCTTTCTCTCTCTCTCTCTCTCTCTCCCTCCACCTCTCTCTCTCCCTCCCTCTCTCCCCCTCTCTCTTTCTTTCTCTCTTTTTCTTTCCACGTTTGCAATCAAGGAATCGCAAAAGTGTGGCTCCGTGGTCCTGTACCAAGAAGGCGGACGTGTGTCGGCTATCCAACTGCTCCAAGAAACTTTGATATGTGACGTAGCGTCTGAACCGATCATGGTTCGTCATCGTTCTCTCATGTGTGAACTGCGCATCTCGAAACCACTTTAAAATGCCTTTAACGTATTCCTCTCTCCTTTTAAGGTAGAGCTATCACTTCAATGTTGCATATTCGCTTTATAAATGATAATAAGGTACTCCCGACGTGAAAACGTTTTTATGTATTTGCATTGTATGTGTTCAAGTATCCTGTGAAACGTTATAGTTACCACGTTCGAAATATAAAATGTAACAATGACGTTTAATGAAGGTAACACTTCCATTTTTCCACATTTACCATTTCCACGTGCCTTCAGTACTCTAAATACTTGATATATTTCACGGATATCGTATCGTATCTGATTAAAAGTAAAGATTTCTAACTATTTACGGATAACTTTATAGAAAATGACGTTAATGTGAGATCATTTATACAGTGTAATTGTTTATTCTAGAAAGTTTCATATTTAATTTTCACATAAAATATAAATTTTACGAAATTACATATCTATACGGATGGAGTACATGTAACCAGCAATTGTTTATTCTCACTACACGGTTCGAAACCGTGTATTTTCGCGAACCTATCAATCGAGTAATTTGTTTGCTTCCTCTTCTTCTAATAATTTCTTATAGACCTCTTACACTTCCAGCCTCTGGGTATAATATATTAAGTGTTTCACGCTCTCATAACTTCTGCTCCAATTTTCCCCGATTCGTGAGAAAAAAGATGGAAAGAAGAAAAAGAAAATGAAAGAATACTTATTTGGTCTAATAAAGATATACTAAACGATATTAAATACTAAGGAGAAAGCGGAATTATCGAGTGTTTTTTAATTTTCCAAATGACATTTTACCTATATTAAATGCTATCTCGTTTATTTGTTATCGATTAATATCTAAGAAAAAAATATTTATCAAAAATGTGATTACATACAATATATTTGATTGTAATAAGCGAAGAAAAAAAGAAAGGAAAACAACGAAATTATTTATATAATTGAATTACTGTCTTACTTATGAGTGAGACTAATTTACAGATTGATTAAACATGTTAAAATAGATGAGATTAGATAGTAGTAACCATGCAAATTACCATTTCAACTCAATACATAAATTGCCAAGATAAAACCGCCCATGTGATTAGAATATAATTACGTGTATTAACAACGAACTGAAATATAATCACAACTAATTCAACTTGTTTAATAATCAAAATTCAAATTTTATCGTAATGTTGTTTTCGAAGGACAAGATGCTTTAAAAATCATAAGTATTTTCTCCTTTTTAAAACCATTTTTACGAAAATTTTATTTTTCAAAGAAATTTTCC
The DNA here is from genome assembly GCA_911387935.1 of Dolichovespula saxonica. NCBI lineage: Eukaryota > Metazoa > Arthropoda > Insecta > Hymenoptera > Vespidae > Dolichovespula > Dolichovespula saxonica. The sequence goes on along the minus strand of OU427001.1, from coordinate 1,980,579 downwards.
TATTTACCGTAACTATTTGTAAAGAATGTCTCATTGATAACATGAGAGAATGTAATTGACTATGACACTAAGGGATGGAAAGTATTTCTAGTCTAATAAACACGAATACATCTTACTCTCTTGCTTCCGTAATATACATACAGATATACGTTATCTATATAAAGCATGTGTGAAATTTATTAGCCTACCGAAGCCATTTAACAGCTCTGTTTGTTTAGCGTACTCCTACAACTTACTGTAGTACTACACTCTTAATACTAATTAATCATTGATTCGCATCGATTGCGTATATCTTACACAATACAATTTGATTGAGATTATAAAAAAAGGAAAAAAATACTAGTCTATTTAGATTGTCTTGAAGATCGTTTGAAATCGTGTAAAGTGAATACTTATAAACCTACATCTTTTACCAGGCTACCGTATAGTATTTGATGCTCGTTTTGCTAGTCTTTAAGTTATATTGTGTTAGAATGCACATATTACACGCACCGGTACGGTATACGTGTAGTATAAGCTACTAGCTACGGTGGGACGAGATCAGATACGATCCGATCGGCCAGTGGCCCGCTATTTCTGCCGGTACACTCCGTGACAAAACTTTTCTGGAACTGTGCTAACCAGAGGTAGGAATAAACGGCAGGGTTATTCGATGCACATCAACCGATAGTCGCAAATAACTCATTGTAATTGCCTCGATTAATGTCGCCGAACGTTCACTAGACTTGCTGAACTTGGATCCTGATTTCTTCAACTTCCACTTCTCTCTTTTTTTCTATATTTAATATCTCTATCTATCGATATACATACATATATGTACATACACACACACACACACACACACATGCATATATATATATATATATATATATATATCCTAAATTTATTTTTACAGTTTTAGATTCAAGTAGTAGAAAAGTTGCATCCATATATCGTAAATTAAATATAAATAAGAAATATAATAAAAAATGTAAAATAATGTAAATAATTATCTCCTTTGTGGTAATAGCTGAGTAGAGCCCATAAATTCTTCGGTGAGCAATTAATTTTATAATGGACGTGTTGATTAACTTTCTGAAAACCTCTTGATCTCCTTTTCCTTTTCTTTCTCTTTCTTTCTCATCCATGCACCATGACCCTGAATACCCGAGCAAATTCTTAAAAGTCTACGTCCATCAGAGAACGAGCATCCATAATTGATAGCGATCTAAGCGACTTGACGCCGATATATTCTAACTCGATTTTTTCTTTATAGAGACAAAGTAAAGAGAGATAAGCCATAGATAATTAAATATAGAAAAATCTTACAAGAATAGTATGATTGACTACGATAAATATCGAGAAAATTGATAAATACCTACGATCTTTTTTATCTAATTTGAAAATATCATAATTAATTTTAATTAAAACTGCCTTAAAAATAATTTATTGAGTTATTTCAAACGAATCAAATCAACATTGCATCATCTATTGTGGTGTTGCCTGAGAACTTGAATCGTTTAATGAGGATTGTCGAAACCTTCTAGAAAATAAAAGCGAATAAAGCTGATTTGAGATATATGAGATATACAAGCAATGAATCAAAACGGCTGTTAGAGATATTAATTACTTTGTTTGTTCTTTTGTCGGTCAAATTAATCTGCGACTGAGTTGTTCTGCAGGTAAGTAACGTTGGTATAAGCATAAGAAAAGAAATAAGTAAATATTGTGGATGAATCATTCTCGGAATCATTTTTAGCAGTGCTAAAAAAGTATTAAAAGAAAAACAAAAGGCAAGAATTTATTTAACCAATAATGATACGACATTAAGTAATTATTTATATGTCGAGTCAAATGAAATCTTTTAACGTCGTTTTATTTCATAATAAAAATTGGCAAATAAAACTTCTGATTAATTATCTCTCGAAGGGTTTCTACAAGATCTAATTTACTAATAATATATATGATATATATATATATATATATATATATATATATATATATAATAAATAATCGAATTAATTTTGTCACAGACTTCTTCGTAATTATGATCTTAGACATTTACCGTTATGGCAGAATTGAGGAACAAGTTCGCATAGCTCTTTAGCAGATATTTATTTAACTACATGATATAACTACACGATATAATTTAAATTAAAATTATATTATAATATATATACAGTGGGGGACAAAAGTATTCGTACAATAAGTATGTGAAAAGAAAAAGATCTGTATTTTCTATATTATTGATCAGATTGACATAAATTAGTTCATATGTTATTTGCTAACATTAGTAGTAAGTAATATAAATAAACAAAATTTAATTATAATCCTCGGTCACTTGTAAAATTTAATTTATCATCAAATAGTGAAATTTCACTGGGACATAAGTATTCGTACAGTATTATTTATATTGATAAATATAAGAGATATATTTGATCTTGAACGTTTGACCTAAAACAAACATTGCACCAGTAGAATTCTAGTAACTTGCATAAAATAGGCAAGGTGACAACACGTTATTGTTAATAATTTGAAATATAGGAAGAAAGTGCAAGAAAACGACATTAGAAGAGTGAAGAATTATTATAAATTTATTCAAGGAGCGTAAATCTTACGCCAAAATAGCCGAAATATTAAAAAGAAGTCGTTCGACGATTCAGAGTATAATAAATAAATTTAAAACAGAAGGAATATTACATAATCTAAAAAGAAGTGGTAGACCTCGAAAATTGAGTTTAAGAGAAGAACGAAAAATTGTAAGAATTATTTAAAAAAAAACCAGATACCAGTGCACCTGAAATTGCATCAGAAGTTCGGGAACATATGCACAATGAAGTACATCTGAAAACAATTCGAAGAATATTGCATAGAGTAGAATATAAAAGTACAGTCGCACAACGGAAACCATTCATCAATAAAGTTAATAAGAAAAAGAGACTGGAATTTGCAGAAAAATATATAAGTGTAAACAATGACTTTTGGCATAACGTTATATTCTCAGACGAATCTAAATTTAATATTTTTGAGTCAGATGGTTGCAAAAGGAAATGGCGAAAAGCAAATACTGAGCTGGACCCAAACAATATTCGACTGACTGTGAAACATGAGGGAGGAGGTGTCATGGTGTGGGGGTGTATCGCTGCAAATGGGGTTGGAGAATTAGTTATAATAGATAAAATAATGGATAAACATCTATATTTAAATATTTTAAAAGAAAATTTACAAAAAAGTGCGGACAAATTAGATATTGGAAGTACATTTTATTTCCAACAAGACTGCGACCCAAAGCATAGGGCAAATATTGTGCCCCAGTGGTTGTTATACAACACCCCCGCAATCACTTGATATAAATCCCATTGAACATGTATAGTGGGAACTCGAAAAAAAAGTAAGAAAATATAATATAACATCGAAAGAACATTTAAATGAAATTTTAAAAAAAGAATGGGATAGTATAACACCGGATTTTATAAAAAAATTAGTATTATCAATGCCGAACAGATTAGGTGAAGTTATTCGCCAAAAGAGGAATCCTACGAAATACTAAACATTACATTTATATTAATTAGTTTAGTGGAACCCAATGCAGTCAAATCATTTATATTTAGAATTTGTTTAATTGCCTTTCAAACGAACAGTTGTTTGTAAGCGATATTAAGTAATGTTTTATAATAAAGTAAGATTATTACAAATAATAAGAAAAATGATCTATCATATATTTTATAATTATCGTAAAAGTTTTATTCTTAATAATCCTTTCAACATTAATATTATACAATTTTATACAAGAAATATTTCGTAAAGGTTTCCTTTTAAAATTTCATGAAATGTTAGAAAAATTGGTCTAACAGAAGATCTCTAAAATCAGAAATTTTCTAGTAAATTTTTACAGATATGATTCGAGTAAAATGGTTGCCAAATTATTCGATTCAAATTGGCATTTAATCAGGTAAAATAACTCCTTTTCTCTTTCCTCTAGTGTTTCACTGTCGTAATCTCCTCCTTGTTGATAATTATAGTGCAAAGAAGAGATGAGTTTAATCTTTTTGTAGAATACATCCAACCACGAAGATTTATAATTTGTCTCAAAATAATGTCATGTGGTCAATCTAATGTGAAACTTACTGTTTTATTTATTTATTTCGTTGGTGTCTCTTAAAGGAATAAATTCCTTTTTGACCGCATAATTTAACAAAAGAAAGAATAGAACAAGAAACTAGAGAAAGAGAAAGAAAGTGAGAACCGCTTTAATTGGCACATTGATCCGATCCACAAGTGAAGCAACTTCCAAAAGAAGTACCGGTATCGTGTATGCGCCACTATCTTGAGAATCCACTTTTACCACCATTTACGATTTTAATTCTTTCCCTAGCCGATCCAACCCGACTTTGTGACGCTCTCCCATCAAATTCTGTTATTTTCTTGATGCATCAGGGATGCTTAGCAATTTATCAAAATAGTCGATATCTGATAAACATATAAAAATTTATTCAAAATCAATTTATTGAAATGATCATACGATATAATCCTAACTATACAAGCTAATGAATGTACAGGATGTATAAAAAATAAGTGTAAAGACTATCATAGGGCCATTCTACACCTTCGAATCGGTGGACATTTATAAAAAATAACGCGTACAAATTTGACCTTGACCCCGAAATTGAACTCGTCGCGAGGAAAAAGTGTAAAAGGAAACATGGGTCTAAAGTCAACCGTTCATTTAAAAAATGACTTTAAAGTTCCAATACGTCTAAAACTAACTTTATTTATAATATGTTTACATTTCATTGTTTACATTTCATAGGACACAAAGACTCTCGTGCTAAATTGTTTTTAATGCCAAAATTGAAGGTCACGACATATAGATATTCAGTAAATTTAGTAAAATGTCAGTCTATAGAAATATTCCAATACAAATATTCACGTTCCAAGGCAACGTGATCTTTGCGACTAGTTCAACAATATAATATTACGACATTATAATCCACACTGGACCCGGGCAGTTCCCGTGTGCACTGGTGTAAAGAGGAACGAGTTATCGCTCTTGCTCGTGCATATCCACTAATAGTCCTACGTAGGGTAGGAATAAGTCACATGACAGTGCGAAGAATAATTCGAGAAGAAGGTCTACGACCTTATAAAATTTGACATGTGCAGGCACTTCATCCAAATGACTATGGCCATAGACGAAACTTCTGCCGTTGGATACTAGATAAATTGCAAAGCGAACCACAGTTTTTGCAACGTGTTTTGTTTACCGACGAAAGTAATTTTTCGAGCTCTAGTATCCTCAATCGTCAAAATGTGAGAATATAGGCTTCTAAATATCCTAATGCAATGATTGAAAGATTCAATCAAGGATGTTTCACAGTCAACGTATGAGCAGGCACCATTGGAGATCACATGATTGGCCCTATTTATTTGCCTGCACCAAATTTTTAATCTAGCCGCTGAAAATCACGTTGCCTTGGAACGTCTTCTGCACGTAATAATTTTCCATTATAACTTACTGTCTCTCGATATATTTTACGCGCTAAACGGTAGTTCTCTCCTGTTTCGTCAATAGCACGAAACATTTGCAATATATTTCTATGGATTGCCATCTTACAACACTTACTGAATATCAAAAAAAACTGACTGATCACAAACATAACGACAAGAAATCGTCAATAATACGAATAGGGCGACTGTAAATAGGAGGCGATTGTAAAAGGTAAACTGTGAAATGTAGAAATATTATAAATAAAGTTCGTCCGAGACTAGAGTTTTTCACTTATATCTCATCTTGATTGTTGCACTATTTATTGTGACCTTCAATTTCGACATTAAAAACAATTTATCACGAGAGTCTTTGGGTCCTATGAAATGTAAACAATGAAATGTAAACATATTATAAATAAAGTTAGTTTCAGACGTATTGGAACTTTAAAGTCATTTTTTAAGTGAACGGTTGACTTTAGACCCATGTTTCCTTTTACACTTTTTGTCCTTGCGACGAGTAGAATACGATGCAAGAAAAAAAATTTGACCTTCAATTTCGAAATCGAGGACAAATTTGCACGCGCTATTTTTTATAAATGTCCACCTATCCAAAGGTGTAGAATGCCCCTGTGATAGTCATTACACTTATTTTTTATACACCCTGTACAATATTGATGGTTTAATAGAATATTTCTAAAGCTCTTTGGTTCTTACGATTTGATTGATTTCATGAATGTCCTAAAACTATCTCGAGGATCAAACTTTAAGAAAAATTAATCTACAGTACTAAATGAAAGAATCTATAATATTATTTATTAAATATTACCTTTTTATAATCTCGAGTATAAGGATTTTTGTATATCCTTAGATAATAGAGAGTATATGTACTTGGTTTGAAATTATCATTAGACGATACTGACGGGTTTTATTCAGAGGAACGAAATACGTTAGAATAGATGGATCGCCTTTTACGAGTCCTCAGGTAGTTTTCGTACACGGAAGTATGCACGTATTCACAGTAGAATCCTTATTTTCTTTATCTCTATCCCGTTCTACGTTTCTCGCGTATCTTTAAACGTTAAGGCTAACTTAAACGTACCAATCGTACTTTCGTTCACGTTCTCACGTACGATAATAAAACGACATGTCGCGACAAATGCGTAACGTAGAGACATTTGTCGCGACACACAAGACAACTTAGTACATTATTCAAAAGTTCTTGGAAGACGTTTGACCGTTGACGTAAAAACTGTTAAAAAAATCTCAGTTAATGTTTATCCTCAAGTATAACAAAAATATCAATTCCTCCGATCACAATCGTATCGATTGACCTACAAATGACACGCATATAAATACATTTACAATATTATAAATGAGTTTAATAATATGAGTCAGCTAGAGGAAAATTATATGTTTATTTTGTATTGAACGTGTTTATACCGATTTAATTAATATACATATTTTGGTTATGCTTCAGTTTAACGATCGTACAATTTGTTACGTCACTTAATTATGTACATTGTATTACTCTCGCGTATATTGGAATAGATTCCCAGAAAATAATTAATAGGTTCTTATCAATCAACTATTTGTACTTTAACAGTCGTTTGTATCTATATAAATATGTTTAATTGTGCATGTAGGTTCCTAACTATTTTTTAGAAACAAAAGATATAATATTAATACTGGAATTCAGCGTAAATTTCATGATTGACTTTGTACGCAACGTATATAGAAGCATTTACAGAAAGTTCCACCCCTAGGTTGGTACAGAATCCTCCTGTTCGAGGATTGATGTAGCCAACTAATTATAGAAGCGTCTAAACAAAATCTTTGAATTTACTCTTTAAAGTGGATCTATGATACAAAGCTTTTACGAATTACGATGGGTTTCTTTTATTTCGAATACCAAGTTCTTTATGTTCTAGTTGAAGGATCTCTTCGCATTAAAGACCTGAACGAAAACGAATTGTTAATTACTTTGATGATATTTACAATTATTTAAGAAAGTATTCAGACAAAATGAAATTTGACGACAATCTTTGTTTCATAGATATTATATACTTATCACATATTTTACTTACCTATATATTATTTTTAAAAAACGAAATATATATCTATACGTGAGAACTTAAACATTGTCTACTATTTCACTTTCGTCCGGAGGTTTCTAAGCCTATAAATATGTCCAAAGATGAGATAACGACTGGTGTCTTTTTCAACTCTGTTTAGATAACTGAAGGCATTAAGGCGGGCACTGACCCACGGATTTTGTCCTTAATAGATCTCTGTTGAGAATTGTCCTGATGATTAATATTTGCAGAACGGATGTCTTCTTTGGATTTACATTAGCCCAAAAGTTATTCTTATAATTCAAAATTATAAAAAGAAAGAAGTATAAAATTGTCATTATCTCAGTAAATAGCGCACCGTCCATTAAAACATGTTAATTCTAACGAATGAAAGATCTCGCGTGATATCTTCAAAATTCTACTACTATTAAAATTCTTCTACTTCGAACACATAATCGATTTTTCAAAATATACGTACAAAATATTACGCATAAAATATGAAATACAAATTATATTACACTTTTCATTCATAAGTAATTTAACAACGCAACGTATTATGAGATTATTATCACACATAATTATTTTATGGGAATAAATATTTATCCAATTATAGATCCTACAAAAAAAAAATCCTCACGTGGTCCCAATAAGATAGACCACTTTTAGCGAACATCTTCGGCTGTGGCACCCTACACTGGCAGCATCGCCGACACGCACGATACACTTTATTCCCCCTCTCCATTATCTCTCTGAATTCCCACCACCCGTAGCAAGTTCCCCCACTACTGTTACTCGATCCTCGCTCGCTCGTCATGCACTTCGTCGACGTACCGCCGCTACCAGTGATTCTTGCCAGTTAGTTACGGACCGCAGAAAGGCGCGTATCGTTTTGCTACTATTTATCTGTTCCTATTTTCTTTCTCTCTCTCCTACTTAACTCAAATATTCTCTCTTCGCCTTTTTACGTTCTTTTTTCCTACTCTATTTTTCCACTTTTACATTTGCACCCTACTAGTCACAAACGCGATCATTCTCGCGCCTGAAACTTCGTCGACTGGTTTATCACATTTTTTGCCCTCTCTCTCTCTCTCTCTCTCTCTCTCTCTCTCTCTCTCTATTTCTCTTTTTCTCATTTTCTATCTGTGTTTCGTCCATTTTCTATTATGGAGTGTCCTATGTGAACCGTGTTTTTTGCGTTACCGTGTTTCTTTCTATTACAAGTTTGGAAAACAGGTCTCGTGATTTCTTTTTCCTACTTCTAAAGAACTCAGTGCGTTAGAAACGAGAATGACACGGTGTTTTTGAGAAAAAGATCATAGGAAAACTGAACTGTAACGAGAGAAAAGATTGAAGGTGAGGAAGAGATAGAACGAGCATCATCCATCTCTGTTTCTGTCTCGGTAGTGAAAGAACCAAAGGTGTCGAGTGCGCGTGTCGGAGTAGTTGCTATTTCTCTTCCTTCCCTCTCTTTCTCTCTCTCTCTCTCTCTCTCTCTCTCTCTCTCTCTCTCTCTCACTCCCTCTATCTCTTATATATGCATATATTATTTCCTTTTTTTATCCTTCTTTTTTTTTTAACTTACAGAAGTAGTTTCAAGATATTTCAGTCATATCAAGCCTTTCTGCCCACACTGTGAAACGTGCTACGCAAAAATACGGTAAGTGTTATTTTGATTCTGCAGTTAGATAATCTAATTACAAATTTACGTATGTTATATATCGTGCAATGTTCGTAAAATGTGCGTAGAAGATATTCTGTTTAATTAAATTATTAAATTCTTCGCGATTAATTATCAAGTCGTATTAGTTTTTAAAGATATAGCAAGTAATAACAAGTAGATTTATGAATCGTGTGGAAGTACAACGTTTCGTCTAAAATATAGATTAATCATGCTAAGAAAACAAGTCAATATGAATATTAATAACAACGTAGATAGGAAATAGTTTAAATACAATGTGTAAATTATTTTGTAAAGTTAATCTTTTTCCAAGACTTTTTTCTGGTATACATACCTGGTTTCAGCGTGCGCTTTCCGTCGGATGCGCGCGCGTGATAACCACTAAAATAGAGTGCGCGTGCCACATAAATCGTAAGTACATCTTCAGCGAAAATATTCGATTATCGTTGAAGGTTGAGTTTTGCGGGAGCTAAAGTACCATTCATTTTCTTTTGTTCTTTTAATTTTTTTTTTTTAATTGTATCCATTCCTATATGTTTCTAGTTTACTAGAGAACTTCTAGAATTTGTTTCTATTGAATCTTTTTATATATTTTCATGGATTAAACGATACGTTTTATTTAAATAAGTCACATATAAATTATATATAAATTTTATGATCATTATCATTAATATCGCATCATTATAGTAACGAATCGTTATCAGAATCATTATATTCATTACCATAATGATCATCGTTATAATTAAATGACATTGGTAATGTCAATCTACATTAATATACTAACTATCGTTCATTCGTTAATAAATATTATCATTATCGTCACAATTAATTGCTGTTATTAACCCTAATATTTTTATTTACATATTCTTTTTAATTATCTTCTTAATTTATTTTTTTATCATTGCATTGCACAAAATCGTAATAGGCATTACTAAATCATATTTAACTCAATGTTATGATATCTTTGAAGATTAGCAATGAGTTAGAAAAAAGAAGAAAATATTTTTAATACAGATCTATCGTCTGCTTGTGATAAGAAATATCGAACTATGATACGTAGTAGCAAAGTACTCTTGCGACTCTAATGTTAAAATGCTTGCTAGTACACTATTCCACAGTGAAAGATAGATACTCCTTGGAGAATACAATTCGATGAAGATATGAATCACAGAGCAAAAAACTCTGTCTTTTTTTCTTATTAGTTAACTTTTTATCGAAACACTTCTGATCGATCCAATCGTACGGGTTTAAAGTTCGCGCTCCTAAATCGATTCGTTCGTGTCACGGTCTCGAGGACGATGACACGCTCTTGAACTTGTTTTTGATCTGGATTTTCTCTCTCTCTCTCTCTCTCTCTCTCTCTCTCTCTCTCTCTCCCTCGTTTTCGCTCTCTAGTTCTTTTTCTCTTTCCTCAAAGAAGGAGAGTCGTCGCATTATCTATAAGTTCTTTTAGGGCTTCAACTTTTTGTTCAAAACAGCAGCTTAGAAATTAGAATACCTCAAATAATCATTTGATCTGTATCATCATTTTTTCTGCATTCGATAGAAATTTCTTGGCAATTTATTATTTTGTTATTTTTTAGTTTCTTCGTGTCTTTTTATCTATTTTGTTTTGCGTGCATGTACACATGTATGCATTTCTTTCTTCGTTTCTTGTTTTCTCTTCCCCTTTCATTCTCATCTACCTATAGTTAGCTCGAAACTTTATGACACTGGTTTTTACATAACCGTCGGTTTCGCTTCATCATCGATGTTATTTTACAACTGCATCGTTCAACCGTATTTGCGATTGGAAAAAGTTGCTGTTTTAAACGTGTTGTCGTCAAAGTATTATGTCGTTGATTTTTATTTTTCAGTCATATGAAACGTCAAAAAATTTTTATTGCGAGCTCGATAGATCGAATATCATCAAAATTTAACGTTTCGAAGCTAGCCGCGATGTTCATTTTCAAAAATAATAAAAAGTTCTGTTTCCTTTAAATTGCCAAATTCGATGATGTGAAGTTTTCTAAATCAAAATTTACTGATAAAGCGGCAGATAAAGAAGTTCTTAGATTCACAAGTAGTTATCTCAAGCTAATCGAAACTTAATAATCACCGATTAAACAATTAAGTTTTACTGTCATCATCAGAAAGCGGTAAATTGTTGATAAACATGTTATATTGTGTTATTGATAATTATATAATTATGTAACTTTTGCAAGAATTCTACGCTATTAAATGTAATGTTACGTACGCAGATGATATGCACTTCAAACTGAGACTTTCTCCTTGAAAATAATATATAATATAAATAATATAATAATAATTAAGCATACGTATTATCTATATATTTAAAGTTATTAGCTTGATTATACATAACGTTATTATTATATTTATTTATATTTATTTTTATTTATTTATATTTATTTATATTACGCTATTATTATATATTTATTATAATTAATGATCTAACTCATGGTTTAATGTTTCACTGTATGAAGGAAAGAAAAAGAAATTTTCGTTTTTAATTTTTCAAAGTACAACTTGATTACTCTTCAGGTCTAACAAACTTCGAGTGTTGTTAAATGATCGAAAAGGGAAGATCATTAAAGAAAAAGAAAGCCTTACGTTTCCCTTGAAATGGCAGGCCGATGCACTGCACGAAAGAAAAAGAAAAAAGAATACCGTTAGGGAGCGATCAAATGTGGGGGAAAGGATTCTTCAATTCAATGGGGGTTAGGAAAAAGATAGATTAAAGGCAATCGATAAGAGAAGTTATAGCTACAGTTATAGTTATAGCTACGTACGTAGCTGTGTAAAAATAAGAAAGAGAAAAAGAGAGGGAGAGAGAGAGAAAGAGAGAGAGGGAGAGAGGGAGGGAGAGTTCTTCGCTTTATAGGTAGTTCACTTATAATAACACGAATCGCCTTCTTGATTCTTGATATGAAATGACGTGTTCTATGTCAGCTATGATGATGTTATCCCTCTTGATTCTAAAACGAACCCTTTCGTTCTATGAGAACGGACAACTATCGATACGGTCACAAAAAAATGTAAACTCAAATGATCGTCTCTGTTTCTTCTTCTTTTTTGTCCGCTTGAAAAAGAAAAATTTTAACGTAAAACGTATTGTGAATTTCGAAAGTATACTTTTTTCTTGGTAAAATATCGATCGTAAGACAATTAACATATTTACTTTTCTTTCTATAATTTAGTTACATTAGCTTTATCGATGTGAAACGAACGGAATACTTATTCCATTTTCATTATAATAGAAACTTGTATATTCTTCTTCCGTAAAGCATGACATATAGCTAAGGTTTAACAAAACATATTTTTGTACTTCTTTTTTTCGAAGTAATATGTCAAATATTTGCATTATTATCATTAATTGTTTGGGAAAATGCAAAAAATGTATTTAACACATTTGACAAATCTTTTTCCTACATATCATGAATAGAATACCCGAAATAAAATTTTTCGAGTCCTGACCGCCAAGATCCGTAGAAAGTATACTACCATTGCACATCTGTATATGATCAACTTTATAATTTTCTTCTCTCTTTTTCTCTCTTGTCGTCTCCTTTAATGCTAATATCTTCGCAAGTTAATTAGTCTGAACTTTATGTCGGATCATAAAGAACATCACAACAAATTTCATATGGATTGAACAAAAATAGTTGGAATTTTTTAGAAATTGCAAATAAACAAAATAATACTTTTATATTATTTATAATATAAGCATATATTGTATACATGTTTTAATTAATTTTATTCTTAATCATTATAAAATGTGAACAATTATTTTTTAATACATACATAATAAGTACTTAATGTAAAATGTTCTCATTTCTATCGTCTACTAATAGTGATATATTATGTTCTGTATGTAATAAGTTCGCAGAAGTAATAAGCTCTGAGGATTAAATGAGTTATTTTTTTATCGTATACTTCCCAATAAGATTATAATAATTGTTAATAATGACTGCCTGTTCAGACGACACTTATAATTTCAACGATATTATTTCTGTATCTTCGATATTTACGAATCCTTTTTTTCTTTTAGGACTCAAAGTATTCCAAACAAATAAAAAATGTGTATGCTCAAGTTGAATCTACTAGCTAAATCAAAAGGATGTCAATCGGTTAAAAATTTGTTCAATATCTCGTGATAAGTATGAGGTTTCACAGTAGATTTTTCATTAGTATTTACTTATAATGATAAGTTATTGCGCCTCATGATTAAATGGAAATAGTATGTTTATTTTACTGCTAGTTACATCGTTGTGGACCCACCTGTTGTGCATTAAGTTCCTTTTAAAAATTTGAAATTAGACAGTGATAAATGCTAAATTATCGATTTATAATGAATACAGCAAAACATGGGGCATAAAAATTGTAACAACATACTGTAAATGATCAATCTTGTTTATATTGGTTTAATACAGTTCACCGTAAAATTTAAATTTTGTCGAACATATTCTGTGACAAAGAAAGATGAGTTAATTGATTAATAATTTTCGAAAGAATATTTTACAATTACATATTACAAATACATAAATTTCAATTTTCTTTTTTTTATAGTTTTATTATTTATTCTATAGCAGAAATTAAAATTGTTAATAACAATTATTAATTATTGCGCAATATACTATTTATTTTACATTATTATTTAGAGTTATTTGGATTATTTAACATTTTTCGTTTGATGGCATTCGACTTATAGTAATTAATTGATAAATTTTATAACCGTGATCACGTGACACGGTTGACTTAGCAGCGAACGTGTTAAAATGTTGTCGTGCGTTAGATTCGAAAACAGATAACACAGCCGTCTAGGTCTAAAGGCCAAGGAAATATGACATTGTAATGATTTTAAAGCGAGCTAGTATATGAAAACAGAAATCTTTTCAAATCAATCGACGATAGCCGAGGATACAAAGTTCGAAAATTATGCAGTCATTGATGTTGCATTCATATAAACGACGATTACAACATCATTAAAGCGTTCGCATTTCTATTTTTAATGTTGGAAAAGGTAAATGAATATAGAAATAAAGCCGTTTAACAAGTTTACACAAATGACACTTAAATTTGTATATTTAATTTACATATGGGTGTTAATTTCTTTGATTTTAATTCCCAAAATCACTCATTTACGTGCTCACGTTTCATATAATATACGACTGCAAGTTTTAGTATAAAACCTAATGATATTCATATATTACCATATGGATCGATCAAGTAGCAACAACATTGAAATACATATACATATAATTTACATTTATTAGATTTTTTTCGACGATCATATATTGTACATTTGGTTTGCCGATTCGTTTTGTCAGTCTTGATCTCTTATCTTTTCATAGTATTCTCGAAGGGTGGAGTAAAACATTCCTTTTCGAGAATAGTGAGATAAGCTATGCAAGAAAAATCAGTTAGTCTATATTTAAACTATCTCAGTTCTTTCTCTTAGTTATCTTCCAACGTATCAACAAGAAAATTATATTTTCTAACATCAAAAAGTTTTATATTTGTCTTCATGAAAGTTGTAAAAAAAAAGAAGAAAAAATATAGGTTTTTATTGAAAATCGTTGTAATCGTATAATCGTCCATTCAAAGTAAAATTTGATTTTTGTATTATTTTATAAACATGCAGATCCTGTTATGTGTTCATTTTTATAGACTAGCAATCATACGTATGCCAATACTTCATGACTTAACATTTCTGGATTGTTTATGTGATATTCAGTAGCAAGAAATGCATTGCTGTTTGCTTGTATCGATTATTCGTGAATAACTTACTAGCTTGGGAACGCTATTTGAAGATGAATTACGGATCGATCAGTCGATAGAGTTTCACACGATGCGTGGCGCCGCCGTCTTCCTATTCTGCTTGCATCATAAGTGAAATTAATATTGCCTTTGTGTCGGAAAAAGCGTTTATACCTCGACGACTTCATTGATATCGGTTTCTTCGATCGAATAATTCATCCTACCTTTCTCTCTCTTTCTCTTTCTCTCCCTCTCTCTCTCTCTTTGTGTTCGTTTATGAACTTAAATCATAACTTACAATTAATATATTCCCTTGGAACTAATGATAAAACGCAACGTTTCTATTCAAATGATCTTTTTCTCTTTATTTTCCTTTATTATATTTTTTTCTTATATAAAAAAAATTAATCATCAAATACGGTACGTTATTAGGGGTAAAGCAATCGGAAGTACTTTTATTTTTTTTTATATTCCGCATCTTTTCGAATTATCTTTATTAAATATCAATCACCAAGAAAGAGTGATTGTTCACGGCGAATAAAACGATCGTTATTCAACGTTGCTCGAAATTGCAAAAAAGTGTTAAAAATAAGTATTAATAAGTTCATAATTTGCATTAGAATTACATGCTATTGAAAATTGTTCGTAGATTCCACAATATATAAGTTAAAATTCTGCAACGAAGAAGTCTTACAACATTTGCGCTATTATATATGCTAATGATTTATATTTCATTATCCTTGAGACATAGCTATTGTTCTCTATGACTTTATTAGTATCGATTCATTTTTTATGACTTTATTAATATCTCTGACTTTTAACATTTTATTTACTGCTGCAAATTTCTTTTGGTCTGTTCACATCATACATAATTCAAATTATGAAAAATGAACGTATGTACTTAGCATTCATAAATCATACTTCTCATTTTACTCAAATAATTAAATACTCCTATCTTTTTTTAATATACTTTTCAGAATAAATTCTACTACTTGCAAAACTATAGATATATAATATATTAGCAAGTTTTTGGCACGATCATCATGCATGAAATAGATGAATCGAATAGACATAAGTTAAAAGTACATTAAATACCGAAATTCGATATATTTATAATTTATTGGTGGTTTTTCTTGTAGAATCACGATAACGACTTGTTACTTTTTCCATACGTTTGAATAGTGACTAACGTTGCGAATGTTTTATAATCAGTAATAATAATATCGAGAGACAAGTTACGTTTCTATATTTCGAAGTTATTCCCGTCAAATTTATTATTCGATTGAGCTTTAAAATAAAATTAGACTGTCAGCTGAGTTATGAACAGGG
The DNA here is from genome assembly GCA_911387935.1 of Dolichovespula saxonica. NCBI lineage: Eukaryota > Metazoa > Arthropoda > Insecta > Hymenoptera > Vespidae > Dolichovespula > Dolichovespula saxonica. The sequence continues at coordinate 1,964,277 of OU427001.1, read as the reverse complement.
CTTCAAACGATATCGAAAATAACTGTTAGTTATATAAAGGTTCTGAATAAAACAATTATGAAGAATCTTTATTCTGAATAACCATTATAAAGAACTGAAATTTCCAATTATTATCTTTTTCGATTAGAGTTCGTATTTCTGTTCTCATATATGTTCCATAATCGTTACTTTTTTGATTCTATATATGTTGGTTTCGATTCTTATTCCGACTTTACCGTAATTAATATCACTCATTATTGCAACTGCAGATTATTGTATATGTCGATACTTTTTACAAAATCATTATAGAATATAGAATTATGAAGAACATTTATACATCATTGATTTCTAACAAGGCGTTGATGTAAATAAAGCAGCTTTTTGACACATAGCTTTTTCAACATACTTTTTCACACTCTCACCAACGCTATATTATGCAGGATAGGAAGTTAATAAATTGAAGTTTCGATTTTTTGTTTTAAACACTTATTTCACTTTATTTCATATATAATATAAACAATGAAATATACAAACACAATATAATAAAATGAATTATAAAAACAATGATATGTATAAATGTTTCTCATTTTTCTATAATGATTTTAATAAAAATATGTACATACGCGTATATATTTCGAAAAATTGAAATAGGAATCGATTTTATAACCGTTACGGAACCGATATAAAACTGAAAAAATAACAATTATAAAACCAATATGAGAACTGAAATTGGAATCGTAATTGAAACAGATAATAATTGAAAATTTTGTTTTTTTCGTAATTGTTTGAAGAATTGAAATCGATCAAGCCCTGGTTATAATTTATTCAATGAAAAGAATTTTGTAACAATCGATAATTAGTTGGAAGATATCGCCCATAACAAACTATGTGACAATCCTCTCGAGTTTGTTTCAGATCGAAGAGAAGATAGCAAGGATCGATGGTGTCTCGTGGACGTTCTGAAATATTAACCATTTAGTGCTTATAAACGACAACGAATTCGCTTAAAAGTTCGTAGTTAGTTTAAATTCGAACGAATCGTTGAAGAAAGTGAAACAAAAGAGTTAGAAAAAAGAAAGTGGCAGAAGAGAAGAAAGAGAAGTGCATCGAGAAAAAGAAAAACGAATGTCGAGAAAATAATGTGACAGGCAAGTTGGGTCGATGAGACCAGGTGTTGTCCTGTGATTCACGGTCAGTTTAGAATGGATCACGTGGACCAATCCGTAATTGCACGTACGGAGAATAACGCGTCCTCGAACATGTCTGTAGGTTCGAGAATAACGAGGAATTGTTCGCGGTGTCGAAATCATGGACAAAAGATTGCCCAAAAGGGCCACGGAAGAGACTGTAAGTACCGCGATTGCGTCTGTGAACGTTGTAAACTTTTTTCCGATCGACGAAGCATGATGTCCCGGCATAATGAATTGAGAAGAACTATGACTCAAGATGAGGTTAGAAAATATCTTTTATCAATTTTTTCCTATTTCTTTTTTCTATTGCTTATAATAACTTATTTTTATTCCACGAGTATTTTCTAATCGTTTCCGTCGGTCTTATATATGAGACTACATCCACTACTCATCATACTCACTACACACACTCCTAAATAAAATCTTAAAAAATATTCTTTTTTTACGAGTTGAAACTAATTAACCTGTAGTCGTTTGCTCATCTCTCAGTGATCGATTTTTTCCGCTGGCAGGATTCAACATCACTCTCCATAGATGGATCCTCGCTCGGTTCGGGGCCGCAATCGGTGAAGAATCTTGAGGGAAGTTACGACAGCAGCAGCGGCGACTCACCAATCAGCAATCACGGAAGCAACGAAACGCAGGACGGGAACAGCGACGTTGCCGGAATTGCTTCCTCAAAAAAGGCACCATCTTCAAGTCGTTCGCCAGCCACAACGTCCTGGCCACAATGGCAGGCCGGTGAGTTCAAATGAAATTTACTTATTTACTTCGCTTTATTCTTCAAGAAGATTCAACAATGAAATTTATCTGAGCAATGAAGAAACACGCATCTTGCTTATCAATAACTTATTTCAATTATCATCTTTTTCATTAATCGATCAAATTAACGTTCGAAATATACAAAATAAGAAACGATAAAGAAATGCTAATAAATTTCGACACCGTGTGAAAAAAGCGATAATAGGTAGTGTTATTATTTAGACGTTTAATCATCATATTACGCTACAATTACGCTAATAATAAATACATGGTATCTATAATGAAACGCCTTAATTTACTTTTGTATTTCATAATGAAATTCGAGCGTTTCATTGCAGACACCCTGTACATTCAATTGATCGCCCTTCAAAAGATCTCTTTTTGAATGCTGTTTCCCGGAATTAGATCGCGGTTTTACAGAAAAAAGCATCCATTGAACGAAAACTTGGACATTCTTGCTCGAGGCCAAAATTTCGTTCTATTATGTAGACTAATTACGAAAACTATGCCACCACGATTATTAACAAAATATCATCGTACAATGTATCGATTATTCGTGCTATTCATCTTTAATCTTTTTCCTAAATCTTTTTTTGAATGACTTTAACCATGTTTTCGTTTAATCGTGATTGCAGAAGAGTAATGTTTGGCGACAATAATTGGAAGTTAATGAATTTTGAAGTATCGGTTCCCGATTGTTTTAAATTGGGCAACTGGCTCCTTGCCAGGAACGCATGAACGATTAGCACTTAATTGTACTGTCTACCTATTATCTTCCTACGATGCTTTTCATTTTAATTTTCTATACTCGTTTATTTATTTACGAACAATAAATTATCGTGTAATATTCTTTGTTTCTTTTGCTTTTGCTTATCTGCTTGTTATTTTTAACTAATATGATATTTTTACAAAACTCTTATTCTCATTTACTCTCTCTCTCTCTCTCTCTCTCTCTCTCTCTCTCTCTCTCTCTCTCTCTCTCTCTCTCTCTTTCTTTCTCTCTCTTTCTCTCACTCCCTCCTCTTATATCAATTGTAAAACTTTTCTAATTATAACTAAATATTTTTTTCTACTTTTTCTTCCTTTTCCTGCTGGAAAAATCTTAAAATTGCTCAAGAAGATAGACGAAAGGTGAACAGAAAATTTTCTCTTCTTTTCATATTCGACGAAAGAGAGACAAGGAAACATACAGTGACTCACGAAAGTATTTGAACACTTGCCATGAAATACTTTATTAATTATAATAAGTATATTATAGAACACTAACCGACATATTATTAACATTGAATGGAGGTATGACTCTTTAGATTATATAGGCATAGTTTCAAGTAAATCGAAATATATATGCAATAGTTATGATTTATTTCTTACAAACATAAAGATTGCTGAAGCCACAAATCTATTTGAACAGGTAACTTTTGAGCCTTTAATTTTTAGTAGGACCACCTTTGGCACGAATAACATCTTGTAAGCGATTATGCATACTCTTTACTAATTTTTCTATAACACTTGGTGATATAGAACTCCTTATTTCGAGTATTTTGTCTTTTAAACTTGTTTTTGATTTTATATTAAATTTTTGTGATTCTTTTCCTATTATGCCCATAGATGTTCAATCGGGTTAATATCAGGGCTTTGTGGTGGTGTGACTAACATGTGACGGGTATTGTATAAAATCCATTCCTTAACAATTCCTGTGGTATGTTTAGGATCATTATCCTGTTGAAAGTAAAAATCTTCGTAAATACCCAATTTTCTTGCATTTTCCTCTAAATTTTGTTTCAAAATGTTCAAATATTTGTATTTATCCATTGTTCTTTCTAAGAAGATCAAATTCCCGGTACCACCTGCTGCCATACACCCCCAGATCATAATTAAGCCAGCCCCGTGTTTTACCGTAGTACACAGGTTTTTCACTTCCATCTCTGTATTTGCTTGTCTCCAAACAAACTTACATCAGTCTGACCCAAAAACGTTAAATTTCGATTCATCTGAAAATATTACTTTATTCCAGAAAGAATCATCTTTGCCGATAAATTCTTCGGCGAATTTTAATATTTTCTTCTTATTAATATCACTAATGTATGGCTTCTTTCTGGGAACCCTGGCATGAAAATCATTTTTACGTAGCACTCCTCTACATAATTCTGGATGTACATCTTTCTTGAAGTTCTGGTTAAACTATCGTTGCAAGTTCTGTAGCAGGAATCTTTGGATTTTTTTTTTATTTCACGGATCAAAGCTTTCTTCTCGTTCCGTTAATTTATTTGGTCGATCTGAACGGTATTTATTTTTTATAATTCCTTCAGATTTCGATTTTTTAATAATGTAATGTATCATAGATCTATTTATATTTAATAATTTACTTATTTCACCATATGTCTTTCCTACTTTGCGCCACTTGACAATTAATATTCTCTTACTTTCAAAAATACTTTTGTGGCTTCAGCAATCTTTATATTTGTAAGAAATAAATCATAACTATTGCATATATATTTCGATTTACTTGAAACTATACCTATATAATCTAAAGAGTCATACCTTCATTCAATGTTAATAATATGTCGGTTAGTGTTCTATAATATACTTATTATAATTAATAAAGTATTTCATGGCAAATGTTCAAATACTTTCGTGAGTCATTGTATCTCGTACTCGGAAATAACAGTGTGAAACATATGTAATGAATTGAAGATTCGCATCAAATCTTTAAACTTTTTTTGAACGTCATTTCCTTAATTAACTTCTCTTCTCAAATTCATATATCCGCCATAACATGGTAAAGCTGTTTAATTTACCTTCTCATCCATTTATTACTGTGCACCTGCTTATCGATGAATATACATATATAGGTTGCTAAGCAAGAGATTACCTACCTGTTGCACGCTCTGATTCATCTATTTGCTTTTCCTCCTCGCTTAGCTTGTTTCTTCTTGCATTTCTCCTTACTCCGTTTTAAAACTTACCCTGAATAAAGATTTTTTCCTTTTTTTTTTTTCTTTCATTAACTAACGTAAACAATATTATCACTAAAAATACAGAGAGAAGAAAAAATCAAATATTCTAAACCTATGACATCCTGTCCGCGTAAATAAGTTATAAATAGCTTATACTTTTTTATAAGATCGATCGGAACCAGATAAAGAATTAGTGGTCTTAGTTTTCTTTGGATACGGTTATACTGATGATTAAAATTAAACGGCTATACTAATGATTATTCTAAAGATTATTAATGATTATTCTCAGATAAGATCTAATCACTTCAGCGATCTAAGCATTTTACAAGGAAATCGTTTTGATTTTATCTACATTCCCTGTAATCAATTTTTATTAAAGTAAAATTGTCAGCGACACGTACGGTCTGTTAGAAATAAATTTAACTACGCGTCGAAGAATGTTAATATGTAATTAAATAAGTATATGTCAGGGCAATAGGAGAATTATGAGTTTTCGGAAAAATCTTTCCGTTCATGCGCGTAAATAGCTACATATAAATGTTTAATTATATAATATTTTTACATATTCTTTTGTCAAATACACGTTCATACTCTCAATTAGGCTGTCTTAAAGAAAGTATTAGCAAATTTTTAATGATAGAAATATCGAGACAAGTTACAAACACACAAATGCGTCAGTTCACAAAAATGTTTCACGTGTTTCAAGTTAAAGAAACTTTCAATTAATTAACTCAATCGTTTCGTTTGCACCAGACATTTGATTATTTGATTAATAGCTTAGGAATATATTTAGTATTTAGTATAGAGAAAGAAATTGGAAAAAAAATTAGAAAGTTGAAGAGAAAGAGATTGGAAAAAATAATTAAGCGAGTGTTACGGATACATTTTTGTACCGACAAACTGCATAATACCGTCAATACAAATACATACCAATCTCGTACGGTTTGTTAAAATATAGGACAATGTAAGTGGTGCAACTTTTTTTGCAAATTTGTTCGAGCTTCTCTCTTCAAAATATTTTTACTCACTCTGCGCAACTGGTCTTTCCCTTCTCCTACCAGTATTCTCTTTTTACCATCAATTTCTTTCTCACCCTATCTTTTTCTGTCTTTTTCGTTTCTCGTCATTTTCACTATTTTTCACGCAACATTTTTCCTTTTCTTGTTTCCGTTCGTGGACAGAAGTGGTAGTTAATGACAGATACGACTTCTCGTTTCGATTAATATCTTCCGTCCTTTTCCTTCTCATCTCTTTCATTTTCTTTCTTTTACCCTTTCCTTTATCGGTGCTACAACAATTTATAAAAATAGTAGTGGAACACTATTAGACTTACAGAAACGATATTATGAGAGAGGCCATCCATCTTTTTTTCTCGCTCTTCTACTTCTTCCTGTTCTTCGTTTATTTTGTTTTTCTTGCGCTTCGTCCTGCGTTCCTGGAAGAATTTTTTACCCGACGGCCATTTAACAGGCACAATTTCTGCTAAGTGACATACCACACATTTATGATTATCAAATTTCTTACCGCCTTAGAAAAATAATTGTTTTTCGTAAGATTTGTTATGTTCTAATACGATACAATATGGTCAGTAAATGGACATAGCTGGAAACATTTTTGATTAATTGGAGCAATATTATTTTATCGATAATTATTATTTATCTGGTAAATATAACAACGAAAATAACAGTTTACCGATTTTATGTATATATTTGACAATAACATTTGATAATCGTCTAAATGCGTTTGCGAAAGAAATTTTTCATGCAGAAGAGTAATAAAGTAAAATAATTATAAAGTAAATTATAACGACGGAGATAGCGTGACTACTTTCATTGCAATCGATCAAGAACAAAGGATAGTATTCAAAGAGTTTTAGTTAAAATGATTTATTACTTTCATGCAAATCCATCGTTGTATAGGGTGATCCTAAAATGTTAGGCTAAATTTTATCAATTTCTTCAGGTCATTGTATCGATAAAAGAAATGTTAGATAAGCGCGGATACATAAATTTTATGCCTCTGATATATAATTACATATAAGTCAAAATCGTAAGATATAACTCATTCAACTCATAAATTGGTATTTGCACGTTTCAAATTAAACCTACCCATTTTATAAACACTTGATATCTTTGGTGAATTGCCATATAGAAAATATCTTGTAACGTTGGTCGATCTCAACTGAAAGATCATCATTATTCTATGAACAACGGCTGTTTTGTTTGTCCTCATTCAAATATGGACTTTATTTCGTTCTTTTCTCATTTTTCCATATTCAATCAGCCATTTCTTTAATTTATTTCGATTATCTTTGAGTCTTAAAAAGGAAGAAGATTATTAAGCGCGGTAATATTACGAGGAATAGTTTAGTTCCTATAGAGTAAAAACGTTGCATTTTTACACCCATATTTATGATGTTAGGAAAGACATTAACTCGTTTTATTTGATCTTTCGAAATTGTTCTCTTATAGAATAGCGAGAATATTAAATAACTCATTATTATTATTACTAGTATAACTAGATTATTTACTATTGAAAAACGTCAAAGCGGATTATAATAAAAACAGAGACTCATATTTGGTTCCTTTTACACCTTTATATAAATATATATTGTAGGCGTAAAGAAACGTGCAATATGCGTTTTTTATTTGCGAAAATTATATAGAATAAGTTAATATTGGTAGTAACAAGATCGACGATGAAATTTATGTCGATGATATTAAATTCAGGGGCGGATTCAAATGCATCTTGGGACGCATCCTCGACCTCGAACAGTGGCACCAATTCACGTACGAAACCGACGTGCACACGTTGCCGTAATCATGACGTTACTAGCATTCTTAAGGGTCATAAGAGGTACTGCGACTTTATTTACTGTCATTGTCCCAAATGCCGTAACACACTTAAGCGCCAGAAGCAGATGGCAAAACAAACCGCACTTAAAAGGGCTCTTATTCAAGACGAGGAACAGATAAGAAAGTATGGTAAAGTAAGTATGATAATGATTTAATTTTTATCTATAACATTTCATTCCAATAAAAAGTTATTAGTTCAGTTTTAATAAAAAGTAGTATTAATTAACCAACAAAAATGTTAAGTCGAATCAAAGGCGGTCTCCAAAAAAAGATTGTAATATCGTTAATTTGTCGATGCAGCTGGTGATGCCAGCAATGCCTCCAGTAGAAAACAAGCATATACCAACTGTTCCTCAACCAGCGTGGAGCGTCGAAGGCAGTTACAGTGGCATCAATGGCGTACTTAATACTCCAACTCCAAGAAAATTGCCAGTCGTAGATACGCACTTGCCTCCGATTCATCAAATTCAACCACAGCCCAGTAAGTCTATTTTATTATCTCTTTGTTATTGCTTTCGCTATGTTTACAAAATCTCTTCGATAAATTGCAAACAATCCGTTGACTTTGATGACAATTTTTGCTCTGAAAAGAAAGAAAAAATAGTCAAGTCAATAATTGATACATTAAATAATCGAGAAGATCGGAAGATATAGGATGATCTATATCAATAAGAAGAGATCCTGGAGATTGTACGATCGATTATAATTCGAACGGAAGTTTCGAGCCACGTTCGATTCGAGCGACCGAGCCAAGGGTGCGCACACTTATAACGTCGTTCACAGTGATCCCAACGAAATTCAAGCCACTCTTTCACTTGACAACCCGACCGAATGTTAACCCTGCTTTTACGAGCGTTCTCATTGGCTACGGAGTCATTCGTAGACGGTTAATATAATACCAACTTATAACCAAAGCCGAAACCTAGGAGCCTCGATTTTTGCTTTTACGAGCAGGCTCGTTTTTAAAAGTTATCGTTATTTTGCTCATTCTCGGTCGAAATAGTTTGTTCACGGACATATAAACGACCTCTTGAAGAGGTAACAGAACTCGTATTCGACAGTGGCTTCACCACAATGTCACGGCATCTTCTTTCGAAAAATTCTTTCCTATGGGATTATCTTACTCATTTTATGCCGACGATCAAAGAACTTTTTATTACAATTGAGATCTATCGATGGTATACTTCGTCGAGCATCCTTTTCCTTCTTAATAATTAGAAAAGTTTTATTGATCTTTCTGAAATGTTTGAAAATTTGCTGAAAATAATCTGATTAACTCAGCAAAAAAATGTTAAACATAGCTGTATTTAAGAAACCAAAATTTTACAGATTTACTCGATAAATTTTTTTAATTTACGAATGAAAATATGAGTTTATTCTCCGTGTACTGAAAAAATAAGCAGATCATTCGTAAGATATTTTCAAATTTTTTTCCGTCTGGTTTGTTTTCGGTCTTTAACTTAGCTATCCGAAGAAAGTTTATGATAGCCCTTCACAGGAACGCTCGTAAACGGCTAATTGATTTACAGTCCACGCATTTCCACGGATTCACGATGATGGAATTAATGCGCGGACTCGACGTCTCTGTTCTTGACATGGTCAGACAAGCGTAGTAGCGTTAGTACTAGTAGTAGTAAAAGTAGTAGGAGTAGTATTAATGCTAATAGTAATAGTACTACTATTAGTAGTAGTAGTAGGAAAATATATCGACACGAACGTCGATAATACGTCGAAAGAAGAAGCAAGGAAAAAAGGAAAGAACGCTTAACGTTGACGTGTGCCAGCCCTACATGTGTAATAATTGGATGTGTATGTGTGTGCAGTTAACTTAAAAGCTCGCCAGTATTAGAAGGGTGTCGTTGTAGAGGAGAGAAGGAGAATTCAGAGCGTGAGGGGTGATTATGGTGAAGTATATGGGACTGTAAAGTTTCCATTTACGAGCTTGCATTTCGAGACATTGAGTAGGTGCTTTTAATCATGCGAGAGTCGTTCGTTGTTATGTGACGAGTGTTGCTTTCGCGAAAACGTACTCATATTTGTACATTATTACTAATCTGCCGAGTGCTCGATAAGCCTCATACAATTTTTACTTTTCCCTCTTTCTGCATCGGCCTGGAAGTTATTATACTTCTTTTTTTCTTAATTCGTAGATTAGTTATTTCTTACTTCTTCATTTGTGTTAATACACATGTAACAATCGATTTCTATCACATTGTCTTACGCTTTCTGTTTATTCCACAAAAAGTTTATGGTTTTTATTTAACAACGCGTTTACCTTCTATCTTTTCTTAAAAATACACGTTTAAAAAATCCATGACGTCTACTTTCTTTTGCGTGAAAGAAATAAAAAGAAATATTTGTACATAACATTTATTTAATAACATTCAATCATTTTTTGAGTCCAGGCTATTAATGGTTAAATCAGAAAAGCTTACATTTTCGTTTTTTTCTTTCTTAGAAAATTTTGCTTTCGTCGACCACTCTTTTCATTCTTCGATCTTCGAAAAAGGCTCGCTCGTAAATCATTGAAAATCTCATGATCGGCTTCCCTTTTTTCCTGTTTTACTACCGAGACCACGGCTTTTCGTTGACAGACGGTTAACTTTCGAAATTTCTAGTTCGTTGTATATGACACTTTCCGTGATAAAAAAAAAAAAAGAAAAAGAAAAAGTAAGGAAAGAGATAAAGAGAGGGAGAGAATTAGTGGTATACGAGACGATAGCATAACGTTTTTGAGGTCACATCGTAACATGAGGTAGTATAGTATTTACGATCATCTTGAATTAGGTAACGAACGTTAGAGAGTCCACGAATGTGTTCAAGGGTAGGTCAAGATCTTAAAAGATTAGACCCTTCGGTTATCGTTTTGGGCACACAGATGTCACTACGTACTATGTAAAAAAATTTCATTGTACTGTAATAATATTAAAGCCATCAATTATTGTTTGCTTTTACTTCACATTAGTTAATTACGATAAGCGATCATTCAAATTTTTTTAATATTAAATATAACAATTTAGTAGTGTAAAGTACTTGTCAATGTTTTGCTCTCGAAAAATTTTACTCGAAAAAGTCGAAAAAATGTATTATTTTTGAAAGAAGTATATAGTAGCTATTAGGTATTGTTAAAAGTAATTTTACATTAAAGTCAAGTGATTGGGTGAATCAATGATTAAGTAATTAGTAAAATATATAAATGTTACTAGAAATAAAAATCTCATATTCGTTAACGACGAATGATATAAATATATTAGAAGTAAAAATATAAATGGATTAATGGCATCTATTTAAATTTATCTTAATCGAATTCTTCATACAGCGACGCTTTCAAAGAAGAAGAATTCGCATTTTATCTGCTGATTGCTCCGATGAATTTTTAAAAGAAAAATTGTAAAACTCGTTTATTCATGTATATACGTATATAGATATGCAAGTTCTTTTTTTCGTGTTTATGTATATGTAAATATATGAGGCTTTTATATGTTTATATGCTCGCTCAAACTCGTCGGCAAGTTTAATATGTTACTCTTTTCCTTCTTCTCTCGCACTTCGCTCCTCGTATGATGGTGAAACCGTTCGGCTTCTCCGAGTTGGCTTATCCCAAGAATTCAGTTTATAACCGCTAACTCCACTGAATTTTATTACATCTTTCTCTGTCTTTTTTATCCCGCTTGCTCCACCTACTTTCTCTCTCTCTCTCTCTCTCTCTCTCTCTCTCTCTCTCTCTCTCTCTCTCTCTCTCTCTCTCTTTTATGTTCATCTTCGTTCCCTCTTTTCTATTCTATCGTTTCTGTTCCTTCCTCTCTAATGAATAGTTTCTTCCTATTTATCTCTCTTATGTTCGTTCCACGAAACGAAGTTTCCTAGTTTCGACCACTGATCTTACCGATCGCGATGGCAAAATTTATGTATCTACCTCTCTATTCGCTCAACATCGACCTTTAAACGAAATCAATGCTTCTCCAATAATTTATATCCCATAAAATTCAAATCAATGAAGCCTAATGGACGGTCAAATGGACAATAAGGATTAGAAAAGTAATTAAATAAATGTATCCATATAATATAATTATTTAATAAATAATGGATATTATTTATTAATCGATTTTTTGTTCGGTTAATCGGTTTTGGCTGAAAGCGTTTTGATCGATTCCAAAATTCGTATGGTCTTTTTACAAGTACTTTATAGAAGAATGTCATTCATTGATAGAATGACATCAATTAGATTCTCTTCGGTCTTTCGAAATATCATCTGTTCACTTTCAAGACGTATCGTATTCCCACTTGGAAACGTAAGATAGTCCGGGACCGTTCAACTGAGCGTGAGAGACACGATTGTAGCCTCCACCAAGGTTTCTTTTTCAATTTTACGATGTTGCTTCGAGGCAGTTATGCGAATCCTTAGTGTTAGTCACTCGACCGAGTCTTTATTCTCCGGCTACTTCTCCCTTTCTGGCTCTTTCTGCTTTTCTCTTTCTCTTCTCGCGAGTCACCCTTTGTCTGGTTCGCCATCGACGTCGAGGACGAAGAGGACGACGCCGGTGTTGGCACTGATGCGAAAGTTATGATCCTCTCGTCGTGCGATATAATTCGCAAGACGTAAAGAAAATTCACGATTTTTAACGGAAGAACGAAAAGCATGACGGCGACGATGATGACAACGATGACATGATCTCTTCTTTTCTTGTTTTGATTTACATCTCGATCTATTGTTAATGTCCTTTTTTCGTATCTTTCGAAATCTCACAACTGCATCATTTTTACTGTTTTTCGTGGTTCTATCAAATTAACAATATTATGTACATATACAAATCTACCTACTGAAAAGAATACAAATACAAGAATATAGAATACAAACAAATACCTAGATACTCAAAAGTCTATACATATGATATAAACATTACAACATCTACATTGACATCTATAAGCTAAAACAAGAAATAATCGATCAATCACGAAAGAGATACAACATGCGAGATCATTTTGACGAAGATTATCTTGACGTTTATTCGTTGAAAAATAAAATACAAGAATAGGAACACCATTTCGTGTCATTATGAACACACACAATAACTCGTTTCTAATTGCTTACGCTGAAATTCTCTTCGATTGCCGATCTGATCGGCACGAAAGGCAACAAAAGATCAGTTCCGAGGATCGTTTTTACTCGCAATAACAATCTGCCGAGATTTCTATACGATCTAATATATTTTCTTTTTGAACTAATCAGGTGAAGTGTACCCTTCATTGCTTTATTCGTTTTATATCATATTAGCTCATGACACGCGACGAGTAGATTTTTTGCATCAAAGTTCGTTTCTAAGAAAAAAATCGCACATGAACTTTTCAACTTGATCGCTCGCAGATAAATTGTCGTGTATGGTGTGAATCGTATCCATGAAAGCAGATAATCTCAATAGTGAGTCATCTACGCGAAATCAAGCAAGGTCGAAAAAAGAAGGAAGAATAAAAGGAAGACCAAGTAGAAGGGGTAACAATACTAGGAGGGTGAATAGTAAGTTGGTCACAGTCTAGCGAATTGCTTCTTTCTTTTTCTTTCTTTCATTTTTACGATGTACGGGGTTAAGTGATCTGTTATTTTTCTTCCCTTTCGTTTCTCCTTTTATACTTTGACGGGACCATCGTTACGAAAATATCATAAAATATAATATTTCCATGTTGTCTCGTAATAGTTTTCGTGGACGTACGTTTAGTTAGCGTATTTGCTAAGTATTGTTAGTATAACGTTTAGTATCATTCAAATTTACAAGAAAAATTATTATTGGAAAAAATTGTTAAATTGTTTAAAATTATAAAAGAGGGTAATCAATAACTACATTGTTTACGTTATCGAAAAAGTGGAAAAAATTCTTATTAAATTAAAAGGGTTTTATATTTTTACGGTTATCAAGAGTTTCTTTCAGTTAGCTTCGCGTGTTTGAACATTTTTACGAGTCTTTTTTTTCTCTCCCTCGCAATTTCTTGGAGGGCAACGATCCCTACGGCATTTCGAGTAATCTTTAGGGGTGTTGATGGTTTCTAGGTCTTTCTATGTTTCTCTTTCTCTTTCTCTACCTTTTTCTCTCATTCTACCTCGTTATAGAAACGGACGAATACATATCCAAGAATACGAACGGTTTTATGTATAGTGTGCGTGATACCGTCGTTTTCCTTCTCTGGACTGGAGATTCGTATTACAAAGAAAACATATTTTTGACAAAGTTTCCTCGGCCATCCAACGCGTTCAGTATATACTGTACTAATCTTTATAGATTTCGTGATGGTCCTTCGAATCAAATCACAATCGAATCACCGTCAACCCCTTTGAATATTTGCCAACGTATTGTGTTACACTCACTGCATGCTTTTGATGATTCTGTTCGATAGGTTTCGACTTTCATCTCTTCTATATTTTCTCGTATTTTCGTTTTGTTTCATTTTTTTTCTAAAAAATGTGTCATCGGTAATATGAGGAATTATATTGACAACAAGCTCGTTATTCAAAGAAAGAACAAAATGTTGCTTGCATCCACTGCTGACCACCTACGTAGCATGGTTTTTCTTCCTTCTTTCTCTTTCACAGACATACACATACACGTAAGCTAGTGCGTCGCTTTGCTGGCTGGCTAGTAAGCAAAGATTTTATGGGAACACTTGACAGGATAGAACTTTACTGCTTCCGAATGTTGTGTCTCGTAAAAACCGACTACACTTCACAACCATCCCTCTATTTGTTGGCCACTTCCGTAGAAACTTATTCGATTCCACCTTAATTATTTTTATAATCGAAAAAAATTGTTGTTGCTAAAGAATAGCCATTATTCACGGTCTATTTCATACTAATTAAAGTATATAGGTGTTAAGTATCATTTATTTGTACCAACGTATCATATATAATCTAAAATTATTTAAATGATTCATTGTGTTTAGAAAAAAATACTACATTTTTTATGTCGTTGATATTAGCTTTTTTCTTTAAAATTAAAATGCACTAAAATTAATAATAAACTTGAACGAAAATAACGTAAGACTAAACTCCTAAAAATATAAACATTCTCTAAACTGTATTAGTTTCGTTAACGAATGAATGACAAGGGACATTCTCTTCCTCTCTCTCTCCCCCTCCTTCTCTCTCCCTCTTTCTCTCTCTCTCTCTCTCTCTCTCTCTCTCTCTCTCTCTCTCTCTCTCTCTCGCTCTTTCTCCTTCCTCTTTTTCTGTCATCGGAACGATCCCTCACCTACGTCCAGCCAGGCAAGCAGGCTCCGATTACTCCAGTACACAACGGTATCATTGATACAAAGCCCTGTATCCAAACACGCTCATCCATCCATCCCCTGTCCTAGCATAACGCAGCTCGCAAGCTGTTCGAAAGGATTTGTGACAGGCAGAAGAGAGTTGCGAGGGTCAGGGGGCACGGTCTCGTGCTACGTTTATCTCTTGCAACACGAGCACCTTCCTCGACAAACCCCGGAAAATAACTCCTTCCTCTCTCTCTCTCTCTCTCTTTCTCTCTTTTTCTCTTTCTCTCTTTTTCTCTTTCTCTTTCATTCTTTCGTGAATTTTTCTGCGATGCTCAATACATTCCTATATTTCCAAGAATGTATGTTTCTACTACAACAAGCTAATTTTACACTTCGTTCTCTTAACGTACAGTTCAACACATTTTCGATTTAAAACTCGAAAACAAATAATCTACATGAAGATGTACATTTCATGTAGAAATAGAAGAAGAAAAAAAATCTATTTCGCATGTGAAACTATTTTCTTTCAGAGAAATGAAGTATTATGAATTTTACACTTCGTTCATTTGAACGCTCGTTAATTGAAATTACGTTTTGAAGAATACGTATGAGATGATTACCTTGGATTTCTACGGCCGAGATCGAAAAATGAGTCTTGTACTCTCATAGATTCCCCTTAACGAGTCGTTTTTAATGTACATTCTTTGTTGATACGTTTAACATATTTGTACGTTTTAAATGTTACGTTCCTTGAGGTCAAAGGTTATACCATTTTACGAAGACCTAATAAAGTCGAAGTTGTATATCAACTAGACTGTGAGCGATGCTATTAAGTTAACAAGCAATCTCCATTTCGTGCACTTGGATATAAAAATAGGCCTATAAGAGTATTCTAACCGCTTTCGTACTATCAGCCCGCGACTATGTTTGAAATGTAATACCAATTACATTATCAATTTGATTCCGAAAAAAATGTGATCCATATTATCATTAGATCGTTTATTATTAATAACTTTATTTAGGTCAAATTAATCAAACATTATTATGAATTTTATTTCCCTTAACGATTTTATCCAATTTGTTGATACTTTCATAACTTTCAATAATCGTTTTGGAAAATAGCACGAGACGTTATAGTACAATATTGTAAGCGAAATTTCCAAGTATATCGATCGCAATTTTTCCTCCAATTAACTCCTGAACTGATACGAAATCATTATGATTAATTCTCGATGATAATAATTTTATAGCAGCTGATAAAAACGTAATATGCGCGTTAAACGTTTAGATCTTTTTATTAGAAGCAATAATCAATTTTTAGTATATCATATTTGGATTTTTTTCTTTTGTTTTTTATTTTGCAGCCAACATTACGGTATTGTTTGTTCATTTGAAGTTTTCTTTTCGGCTGTTACTTTGATTACAAGCCAAATTCAACTTCCGGTTTCGCGTGACTTATCGTAGTTTCGGTTATCGGACACCTCTCATCGAATAAAGAGTTAAACTTGACTCCGTTATATCGAGAAGACCCACGTTGAAATTGATATATTTTATTTTATTTCTTTTAGTCAACGTCGACATTTACCCATACATATATTATTGAAATATAATTTTCTTTTTCCTTAAAATTAGTATGTACAAAAAAATACACAATGAAGTGGAATCTGTTCGGCATGGTGGTTTCTCTTAGTATGTACCAAGTGTTGTTCGACACAGCAATACAGAAGAGAATAATAGCTTGAATTAGAGAGTTCGACTGGCTCGACATGTAAGTACACATGACTCGAACGTACTCGGCTGCGTGAGCACATGCGTGTCCGCTCGCTTCCGTTACGTCGTATTTATGCGGAAATAATTTTCCAAGGAGTTTCTTAAGTTGTATATTTCGTATAGATCATTACAATAATTTTTTTTCGATTATGCGCATGTCTGTTGCATCTATGAATTTATTAAAAGAGAATTTCAAGCGAGATTCATTTTCTTATCACAAAATATGAAATAACATTATCGAACGATTATCAATACATAGAAAATTTTAATAGGTACTTTCAGTCACGAACACTGAGCTACTCTTATCGCAAAACCTTGGAAACGACTTTCTCTTACTTCATTAAAACATATTTCATTTATATCGAATTACTCGAGTCGTTACAACATTCGACAATTATACAGTCGAGCCTATACCTTTTGACATTTTATACTAATGTTTTATATACCTGTTACTACGTGATAGGACAACGTTCACATTTACCCAAACATGTTAAATACACGTTGCCTTTTAACATCATTAATCCTATTACACGTGCTTCGTTTTCAACGTCAATGACAAATTTCTCGATGATTAATAATTTAAGTTGATGAAAAAAAAGTGAGCCTATTATTTTTCTTTAATGTAAACGCCCGATCGTGTTTATGCTCATAATTGTTTACATTTATGACTTATCACAAAACTTTTGTAAGTGTATACGTACATAAGTATATGCCTACTTATATCGTCTCATTTATTTGTTTATTCACGATCATACTAGATGGAATAAGAGGAACGAGCTCGTATTATATCTTAACGGAAGACTTCATATCGGAGATCTTTCGTAAACGAACGAAGCAATGTATGCGATCGATTTATCGCAATCATCTTGGGAAAGTAAGCATTGAATGAATGACACAATTGTATTTTATAAACATTCCACACTCTCACAATCTCTAATATTTATCATCGTAACTTTTTCCAATCAATCGTTTCGAGTAAGTCACGCAATTCTCGGTTTACCTTCGGAGGAAAGGTATACTTATCAGTTATCTCTTAAAACGTATAGCTCTCTTCTTTCACGATAGGAAAGAAAGTCAATGGCCCATATTCATAGTCGAGTGTCAAGTCAATACTTAAGACGGTCTTGACCAAAACATTCTTATTCAAACCAGGACGTCTTAAGATTGTTATATTTCATAGTTGTGAAATAAGACGTTTTTCACGAAGAAGATTTTCCTTGAGTAAGTATTATTTGATTCGAAATCGATGAATCGATGAAGACATACTTATTTAAGATCATGCTTATTCTTGATTGTTTCACGTACTATTTCCGTATATTTCTACAATAGAAACATTGAACCATTTCATGTTTTTATTAAACCTACTTGTGCATTATTAACCTTGGGCATATTTGTTTTATTCTCTTTTTTTAAATTATACAAACAATTCCAAGTAAAAAAAATCAAATGTCTACAATTATATTTATATATTTTTTGTTATAACTTAATTAGACGTGTTTGCTGTTAAAGTTGTATAGTTTATGAATATGCCACATTTTATTGCGTCTTTTATATGTGATAATAAATACTTCTAACAATATTACG
The DNA here is from genome assembly GCA_911387935.1 of Dolichovespula saxonica. Lineage (NCBI taxonomy): Eukaryota > Metazoa > Arthropoda > Insecta > Hymenoptera > Vespidae > Dolichovespula > Dolichovespula saxonica. The sequence continues at coordinate 1,945,938 of OU427001.1, read as the reverse complement.
TTATTATACTCGCTTTTTTAATTTCATCATTTCCTGTTATGTTTTATAATGTTCGAGAAAATAATATCATTATTAAATGACAAAAAATATTGCCTGTGTTATACTGTCTATGAAATTTTTTTCAGGTCTTTGTTTATTTTTTTGGCTATGAATCTAGAGAACGTTTTAAGATCGAATTTAAGGTGGTCTTCAAAAATAAGACTCGACTATGAATACGGGCCAATGTTTATATACTGGAGTGGGCGTGTTCGATTGACGCTATGTACATTACGAAAAGTAGCAGATTTCATTTATCTTACGAAGACTAGCTCATTACGATTTATTACAAAAAGAAGCACATTTCGATTTTATTCTCGATTATGTTCTCACATGTTTGATATTAACCACGATAACAAACGTGATTTACAGTTCGCCACAAACAATAAAATATTTTGGACATTGCTGCGAAAGGTAGTACGTTTTATTTATTTACAATACATTAAGCTGATTACATTAGATCATTTATCTTATGAAAATTAGCGCAATTCGAAAATAAAACATGCTAATTTTCAGAACAACATCGAAACGTACTTCTTGTTAACGACGATACGTGTTAGTTTTCACAGCTAACAAACATTATAAATGCTATTCTTTGAATACCATAAATGAAAGCATGCTATTTTTCGAGAACGTTATCGCAACGTAGTGCTTTTCGTGGTCAAAAGTCTGAAATGCTAGTCATTGTAAGATAAATGAAACGTTTTACTTTTTGTAACACACGTCAAATTAAAGAAAATGAATAGAAAAATTCTTTTTTTAATGCTTGCATTGTTCAAACGCAAAAGAATCTGTAAAGGGTGGAGGGGATTAAAACACCCGTTACTATTGTGAATAAAATTACGGAGAGTGAACTTACGGTGCACACAAAGAAATAACATTGGATCTATGCAACTAATAATGCGAAAAATATGAAAGATGAAAGGTGTACACGCTAGAGAGACATATCGTGGTTATAAATAATGAGCCACCGGTATTCGAGTGGGCAACAACGCGAGCACATCGCGTTTCATGTTGAAGGAAATGTATAATAAGTATAGGGTATAACACTCCTAACGCGAAATAGGTAGAGTAAAAAGGGTAGCGTGTACATTTTATCAATATGATCCGTCCATGTTACCTATGCATACAAAAATCGTAAAATTGTTTAGAAAGGATTTTAATATTTTAACTGACATATTAGACGAATGGTCATCGGTAACTCAAAATTTATATTGTTCGATAAAATTACACATTATTATACTACGTTAATTTTTGTTTCTTTTGTAAAGTATCATCAAAAGAATATATCCTTAAAGAATGTTATAAATTTTTTATATTTATACGTCGTATTTTCTCAATTCATGCATAAGTTACTAGACGATAAAGTGCATCAATGTCATAGATATCTAATTAAATGCGCTTCCATACAATACATTTTAGCGGAATGTCATTAACTTCAACTTTTGTCAGAATTTACGTGCTTCAGAATAATAAAAAGAAAAAGCGGATATATCGGTTCGTATCAGTAAAAGGGTTAATAATGTATTCGGTAAGTTACGATCGTACGACGAGTACGATAACGTCACCGTGCGATGTAAACGTAACACGAACGTATTTGTTCGTCGTTACTTTTTGAGGTAGTGGTTTTAAAGCGTGCACAATTTAGAGTCGTGTAATAACAACGACGGTAGGTAATAACTAAAGAATAAAAGGAGAAAGACTTGAAGAAAAAATATAAAGAAATAAGAGAAACGATTGCAAGAAATTTAGACGAATACAAATCAACGACATTTTCTTGGGGTTTATTAATTTTACTGATATGTACCATTGTAAAGATACAATACAAAATAATCTTTTGTAAAGACGAGAATAAAATCGTGGTGTCCGAATAAAAGTCACGAAATGTTGATAAATATTTTCTCGTTAGTTAGTTTCTGCGAAGAAACGTATTGCTGATCTGAAAAGTATTCAGTTTCTATTTAAAATAATCTCTCCTTATATCACACAACTGCGAAATACCATAATCACAGGGCGGAAAGATATCGAATAATGACTCAGGAACAGGAACACCGTGTGGAGATAATGGTAATTTTAACTTGACAAATTCCATCATCAAAATATTCAAAATTTTTAAATGACAGCTTATCATGTCTTGTTAAAATAAATTTTCCAAAAAAATAAAGATATCTGAAGAATTTTGTTCCGTATCCATACGATGACAACAATCCATAATAGTATGGATTGTTGTCATCCATACTATTTCTTCAAACTTACCCATTTAGATCGAATAATTCGAAGTATTGGAAGAATCTCCTTCTCTCTGTTGCTCTCTCTCTCTCTCTCTCTCTCTCTCTCTCTCTCTCTTTCTCTCTCATTCTTTCTCTCATTATTAGTCAAGTATTGTATTAAGAAGTAAGATAAAATGGAAACTATCTTAAGAGCAATTAATCGAATTTATTTAATCTACATTATAACATAATGAACAACATAATACTCGAACATAGAATCATAAACATAAGATATCAAATATCTCTCTTACTTTACTTTTTTGGTGGTCATTAGCTAATATTGAGACCTCGTTCGGTACCATTAATGTCACGTTAAGGAAATAGTGCCTGACGTTAAAACAGTGCCGCGAAAAGAAAACGATCAAAGTATAGAGCGTGTCGTAGTGGGTGATGATGGGAGGAAGCGGGTAGAAACTTCGTGAAGGAGAAAGAGAAAGAGAAAAAGAGAGGAAGAGGAGGATACCGAAAGTATGGACACACTAGAGGCTCCCGTCTCTTCGTACTTTCCTCCATGTTGTTTTTCTCCCCTCTCCAACCCCTTCTCTACCTTCTCCCTTCTCTCTAGTTATTTCTCAACTCCCTCTTTTCACCATCTAGGAAGAAGAGAATGGTTCTAAGGAGTGAAAACTACGAGAAAGAAAGGAAGAAGAAGAATGCATGTGTGTGAGAGAGAGAAATAAAGAGGTTTTCATTTGTTAGATAAAAAGAGGATGGAGTGGGAGTTGAAAGCGAGTAAATAGAGAGAAAGGGGTAGGAAAAAAAAGCATTCTGGCTCAACGCCGTCATTTATTAGACGCCCCTCGACATGGTACCAACGATGAGAATCTACTGCATTTCCGCCTTTTCAATATTATTAGCAAGAGCATGCACGTAGGCGGAGCCACGCCATCATGCTGCTTGCCTATTGGATAACCTAATGTTTAATATATCATGTCATAACGACCAGAGAACCGTTACTATCATTCTTTCTCCCTTTCTCCTTCTCCTATTTTCATCTTTACTCCGTCCTCTTTTAACGCTTTCATAATATTATTATTATTTGTTTTTTTTTCAATTATTGATTGCGAGAAAAAAATTTATTTAATGTAGGTAAGTAAATATTCCTTCGATGAGTATTTCTATGGATATTTCGAGAAAGTTAGAAGATCGAATAATAGAGTTGCGCGCGCAGAGAAGGTTGACTCGTTCGACGTGTACACGCCCTTCTTATTCTAGTCTTTCTAGAGAATCTGGTTACACTGCTTATTCTCTCTCTCTCTCTCTCTCTCTCTCTCTCTCTCTCTCTCTCTCTCTCTCTCTCTCTCTCTCTCCTTCCCTTCCTCCCTCTCTCTCTCTCTGATAATCTTTTTTTTAATAGAAAATATTGAAACAAAAATCTGTCGTTGAATGTCGCCTAGCAATCTGATATCTATGGTTTCATTTCTTTTGTACTTTGTTTCTTTTGTTTCGTTTAACGTATCAGTCGAAGTCAGGTTGTAGCAGAGTAAACATCGCATAAGACCAAAGTCTAAAACGATAAGCCTTGGCTTCAATTCTATTCCAAGTAAACTTTCTTTTTACCAAGTAACGTGTTCATTTCTACCTCTTTTATCTTAATTAAAATTAGACAAGTAGAAATTCTAAGTAATGTTAATTCATCAAAATGAAAGTTCAACATCCTTTTTCTTTTAACGAGAGTTAGTGAATAATTATTTGTAAATAACGGTACTTTTTCAGATAATTATATTTTAAAATGATATTTATTTAATAATGTTTATTTATGTTCTCAGGCACCAACGTTGAAATTGTATTGGCACACAGTACGAATCTTCTGCAACGATTCCGATATCCTTGGGATATGCTAACGCTAATGTATGTCACAGTGAAGTATGCCGGTGCGAATCTTGACGAGGCTCTCAGACGTATCGAGGAAGGTGAGATATATGATTTATCTATTATATTTCGAAGAATAAATTTGGACAACTAGAATAATTTTGATAATTTTAACAGTTAAACATTGGCTATTGGACGTTTACTCCATTTTAACTACATACATAACGGAAAATCTTTTATTATTCTTTTATATTGCACTCGTTATATGTACTCATCGTTCAAAAATTAACGAGAATTCCGAACACGATTTTAATAATATTGATAATAATTCATTTATAATTTTTAAGAATTATATAGACCGTTTTATTTATATTTAATGGCATAGAAAATGAATATAAGTTTTCCGAAACGAAAAACAAAACAAAAACGATTATATGCTACTAAATCATTTTATATTGAAATTATCGATAAACCAGTTTGAGCATTTTAAAAGATAGAAAATAATTTGTTATTGTCCATATTATCGTCTAATATAAAGCTGATAATAATATTACTATTGTCGTTGAAGTTGCTAAAGTTTGGCAAAGATTCGGCTAAATTTAATTACGCACGTTGGATCATAAAAATAAACTATCTTCATACGTACAATGATACTCTTTTCTTAACTTATACCAATTTTCAAATTCGAGAGAATAGTTTACATGAACCGTCGTGTTTGTCATCCTAAAAATAACATTTCATCGTGTACTTTAGCGAATATGTTGATATATATTTATGAAACGCATCAAGCAGGATATAATTTAAATCATTAAAATTCATTGTCTTAACAGTTGCGTTCCTATTTTAATATATAGACACACGCTGATATTTAGTCCAATCTTAACTATGTTCTTTACTTCTGTGTTATACTACTTGAGTATATTAAAGTCACTGACGCTCATAATAGGTAATGCTTGTACGCTCTATTAAAACAAAAAAAACGATTATTAAAGAGCTCGCATAGATTTGATTCACGATCATGGCATATTTTATGATTATGAAAAGCAATTATCTAATGCGTGATGAACTTTATACTTTTTCTTTTTTCAAATTCTTTCATATATTTATTTATTACTAATAGAAAAAGGAAAGCGTAAAAACGTTGGAAAACGAATGGAGATATAGATTCATAAAGCGATCGTCAAGATAATATTTTATGAGTTATGTGAAGCGTAATATCAAATGTTGAATATTAAAAACCATCGGCCATGTCATTTGTGTTAGATGAAACATAGCATTAGATATGTAAGTTTATTTATTGTACTGCGAACAATTTTACATAATGTATTTTACTACGTAGATATGTGTAGATGCATAAAAACGTAAAATATAACGTATTCACAGTTCTAATTTTGTCGCTAAGTATATAGACCTGTTCTTTCGCGTATATAAAGTCAATTCTATCAATTAGACTACACCGTTTTCTATTAGTTAGAATAACATAGACGAGTTGTAGACAAGTTTTAGATCGGTGAGGATTTTTGAAGGAATATTAAATTTCGTCACTTTTTAATAACTAGTACACGAACGAACGAACTTTCTATATACGTTTATATTTTTAAAAAATATTTATTTATCGATGCCATTATCAAACGAACAATGATTGAGTTAAGAAAGGGTATCTTATTTTGTTATAATACGTAGAGGAAATTTATTGATGCCAACTTCAATGCGATTCGTAATATTTTCGGCTGCAATAAAATGAGAATTCATATGAAATCCGACTCTCGGTCGATGTGATAAATGTCAAACCAAAGTTTATGGATATTTGTCTTCTCTGGAAGATCAGCGTTGATTCAAGATCAACCCACAATCTCTTGAAATTATCATCACTGAAGATACACGACGGTACGAAGATTTCCTTTTGAATCGTTTTTATCATTTTCTACGTACTTTTATTTAATGCCGCTTGATTCATTGCAGTATCCCTGCGTTTGATTAAAAACAATTTATAATATATCTATGTCCGTAAACTAATATAATTACTTTTCAACACGTTAAGATTATGGATGCCAAAATACAAGGATTTTGACATTGAGATCAAGGTATGGTCACAATGCCGGTAATTTTTTTTCGAATAAAGATACGTTTCTTTAACTAGCACTTAGATTCGATCAGTGCGATCAGTCCACTTGACCCTCGGCAAAAAAGCTTTGCTTTTTACAATTTTGAGAACCGAGGTATTCAGTTCTCTGAACTCACCTCCCTTTCTTTTAAATGTGAACGTAGAATCCTCACCTCATAGTTCTATCATCATAATAAATCATTACCATTTATTCATTACCATTATATTCATAACACTAATTTCGTATAACTACATGTTGGAAATTTCTATAGAAATTTCCTGGAAAATTTTCGATAAGATCGTTTTGATCGTTTCGTTAATTTATAACATTAAACTGTTTACAGAATTAATAACATAATTGTATTTTAAAAATTTCAAAGAATCTATTTGAATTATAGACTTTCCATTCGGGTAAACTGTTGGTAAAATTTTTTAAGATTTTATTTAGTTGCTTTGTTGCTATAATTGAGGAAAGCTTACACACATACACATTTATACAGCATCATGGTATATATACCGGATGTTTTATTTTAACAAAATAACCTCTGATCATATTGGTTTTACAAACAAATATTTCAAATAAAATTTGCTAGGTTTTGTGGGGGAAATCTAATATTTATTACAGCTATTTCATAGAGCCCACTATTATCAAGATACGTAAATCATAACCATTTTTTTTTTAAATGTAAATAGATATTTTCAAATAGAATTTTAGATAGAATTAAACAAAGAAACATAACAAAATTTTAGGTACAAATTTATCTTTTTGTTTTTATAAGTTTGAATAAAAAAGCTAAATTTTGGTCATCGATTAGAATGATAGTATCGTGGTATTCATTCTTGTTTTCTAGAGTCAAAGTAAATACATATACTAAATCTGATTAATGTATAATAATTGTTATAGGATATTTCTGCGGCATTGTGTAGATGTTATTACAGTTCCTACCTTATTCTTTCCAGAGTAGTTCAGAGTTTTGTATTGGAAGATAGCCGATTGAGTCGAAATTTCGCATCTCACTTTCCCCTTCAACTATGAGATTTATTTCATTCAAGGTTATCCCAATGAAAAAAAAAAAAAAAAAAATATATATATATATATATATATATATATATATGTATATATGTATATATAATAAAATCTCAAAGGAATGCTTAATATTATTTGATTATTCTATATTGTTACATTTATCACGAACTTTTTTAAGCTACCTATATTTTAAATTATTCAAACATATTCTAATTATTCATGTTATATTTCGAATTATACAATACAATAGGATAATACTTAAATCTATTTTTATTTGAATGTTATTTTTAAATTATTTCTATAATCATACAAACTACGATTCTTATTGTTGTTGCAAAAGAAAGATATTCCCATAAAAAAGAAAATAAAGAATGACAGGAACAAACAAGTGATGTATAAGAAAAGAAACTCAAGTGTTTCATGAGAACGACTATCTGAATAGTTTTCCAGTTACGGTCATAAATGTTCATACAGATTATAAGAAAGATCAGCGAGATCAAGTGAAAGATCAGCAAGATCAAGTGAAAGGTCAAATAGGTGAATATGACATTTATGTTTCGTCGGATTCGCGAAAATATCGCTAAGCGCTCGAATAATCAAAAAGATTTCTTTTTGTTTTTCTTTTTCAAATGATAATTAAATACACGTGTAAATAATCTGTTGATAATTTTATTTACAGTTTAATATTTCGTGGCTCGAACTTTCCGTTCGTTGGTAATGACGACGATTTATCTGAAAGTTATTGAGTAACAAATTTTGTATATTTGCTAAACACTTGATCAAAATTCGTTTTCCCTTCTCTTATATTGCGGAATCCACGAATTCGAAGCTTTAGCTTCAAATGTGCTAAAATCATTACGTAGTTTTGCATATCAAATAAAACGTCAAAATATAACTACTCTTGATAATATTAAGTGATATTTCATATGTAACGTTACAATTAGATAATTTGCTTTCGCATAACGCAATACATGGTGATAATAGTTTATTTATAAAATATATAGAATTATTAGTATCGGTTATACAATTTTTTGTTTCTTGAAAGAACATAAGCACTTATTTAAATGCATTTTCATAACAAGGTATTTTAAATAAATTTAAATAAATGATGCAACACGTCAATCGTTTCAATGCAATTCAATTTGTTGTTAGTAGTATAATGGTAAATTTGCAAAAGAAAAAAAACTAAACGTTATTAAGTATTTCTTGTCTAAAATAACGTACAAGAAGGTATTTAACAGAGCAAAAGGAGATAGTTGAGTTATTCGTTAAGATACATGGGTGACTGTTATAGCCATCAGCTGCTGATAAAAGTGAATCAATCGTTATATATCGCTTAAGGAATCCTGATATTCTTTAATTAAAAAAACTTTCGCAAAAGTGTCTCAAATTATTTCTGAAAATAATTACATCTATATATATTAATTCATATCATTAGAACGCTCTCTGATAATAAAAATCCAATATTATCATTATTATCTTATAAATTATGCTATTTTGGAGTAGCACGACTAATTCGCACAATTAATTATATATAATAGTTAGTAAAAAATCTAATATTCTTTCCCTCTTAGTAGCGATATATAAATTAATGGAGGAAGTCATTAACATCTAAATGAATGTTTCATTAAACTACCGGATAACAATAATTAGATAGTATGTATTCACAGTATATCATCTTCGATTGTGCAATGCAAATAATACCATAATGTTATTACTAGAAAATATGATCTAATTTTCGTGATATAATTTTTAATTTTAAGTGCGGAAATTGATAGATAAATTTTTCAACAAAATTGATCAATTTCAACGAACCAATGTTTTTGTACTTTTCGAATCCTCGGTATGAATTTCAATAGAATAAAGTACATGCAACAATTTTAAATGATGTTGATTTAGTGATGTCTGAATTAATTGATAATAATTGATTAATTTTTGTTCAATGTACAATATTTTTCTATGTGAATCCATTTCAATCGATGGAGAATATCGAAATTTATTCTATAAATGATTTAGTTTGCACTTAAAATATCACAGCATGTAATTATAAATAATTCCAAGTCTAAAATGCTTCGTGTCAAAAAGTTCGTGATGCCAAAGGTTCTCAGCAACAGACTCTACCAGGAAAGACTTCCGTGAACGAGGTTCTGAGCATTTGAATAACGATCGCCTTGGGCAGTGTTGCATTCTTTCATCATACGATGACATTTGCATTTTCACGAAGCTCAATGTTTCGATATTTCGTCGAGTAATGTCTAGAATGAAAAAATCATGCAATTAAATAAAAGATAACAAAAAGTCATTTATCAAAATAACACATATATTATCAAATAAAATTTTGTTTATATAAAAATATTAATCATTGGGTTTTTTGTTTTTTATTAGAAAAAAGAAACGAACTTTAGAGCCAATCTATTAAAATATCAATAAAATATATAAGAGTTCGATGAAATTCGTATATGTGAAAAGGGGAAAAGAAAAAAAACTTTTCGGTTTATTTAAATATTTATCAGAAAAAAGTACATTATTATATTATATTGATTACAACGAGCACTAAGAAAAATGACTGAGAAAAATGATTGAGAAAACATGTGACCTTGTGTAAGTGCATCGTTGTTCATAGCTCATGTGCACGTCAAATTTGCGTACGAGTAAAACAACTTCACGAACGCAAAACACAATGACGCACGCCTACTCGCCGACGATAGCTGGTAAACTTGTTCGTAATTTTACGTCGTCAAGCAAAACGCAAATGAAGTGCTGTTAAGTCTTTCAATCGAATAAGCGACAAATAATATTCGAGGCGATCTCACGTATTACAATACGAACACTTTCCATTAAAACGTGTAGCGGCTAATCAATTGTTCATAAAACGATGTGTTGATCACAAATTAATTTAATAATTATTTAGAGTATTATTATAACTCATGATTACACACAAATCAACTAGAAGTTTTCATAATTAAATTTGTACAAAAATCGATATATACTATTCAAAGAATAGTTAATAATATACTATTCAGCCGATTACGAAGCGTATTGTTATTTAAACGATTCTACAATTAAAATCATCATTACCGCGTCTTTACGTGCTATTTATTTTTGCATAACGGCCTAATTGAAAAGTAGTTTATCTGGTGTATTTAATTCGGTCAAGATTCAATACTCGATACGTACAAGTTCCATTTCGATGAAAGTAGAAAGTAAACTTGAATGTTAAGTAAATTTTAAAGAAATTCGTTGGTTAAAAGCACAATAGTAATGACCGATATTTTTCCTCAAGGTTAATAGTCTCTAAACGCTAACATGCGTGCCAGCCACCACGCGAGACTCACGAAAGGAAGATGAAACGCGACAAAGTATTCGGATCTAGCATCTGCTAATAAATTAGGCAAAAATATATGTTTCTGAATGACTGAAACTGCATTGCTCGACGGTAGAGAGGTAAATAATGAAAGAGTTTGTGAACCATTTGTGGGAACAAATAATGATCTTAATGATGAGAACGGATAACATGTTGCATGAGATCTAGGAATCTATCGATGCAGTCGAACCACGAAACCGTAGCCCTCAGGTGATTCCATAAGGATAATTTAGTCAAATTACTTAGTATCTAAAATGAATCTGTACCCTCTATTGAAAGCAACATATTAATTTTTTCTTTTCGTTGTAATTCCCACAGTGCTCTTTTAGTCTTTCTTACGATATTCTTTTCCTTAGAACGAATTTTTTTAGATGTTCATATATAGTTGAGCCGAAGAACTTTTCAAACGTTAGCATTAAATCGGTTTTTTAATATTTTGATATTTGGAAATAATCTCGATTAAAAACAATCGCTTGAAAACTTTGAAAAATTATATCGAATTAAACGAACGATAATTCTTGCAAGTGACTTCATAAGACTTGCGTAAAATGTCAATTCTACTCCGTTACACCAAGTGGAATAGTGAATTCAATAAATTAAACAAAACTTAAATTATTATTAGACTCGAATGTATTCGAGTAAAATCTAAATCAACATTAAAATTTCTCGTCTTATTTGTATCAGTTTTAATAAAATATTAAAAGATACGCGTCTTAAAGAGATCCGTTGGTGCATTCACTTTAGGTCGATGAACTTTGCGTTGTTCCAGGCGAGTAAACAATTTTGATATCACGCCTTGCATGATCCGAATACTTCGTATATTATTCGTCAATTTTTTTTTATTATTTTTCAATTATTTTGTGTATCTTTCAGTATCTGTGAATTTTAAAATATATTGTTTATTTGTTATCCTTCAAGGAGTTCGCTAAATAAAGCTCCATAAAACTTTTAATTACAATTTATACACAGGCCTATTTGTCACGAAGATCACGCGACAAGTTTGTGTCGAGGTATAACTTTGTCGCGAAACGTGAAATTCACACGAATATGTTGAAAATAAAAATTGTTCGTCCTATTATATATATTTTCCCGTCCTTCTCGACTTTAATATCGTGATGCATCGTCCATACTTAATGTTCAGCAGCGTCCTAATTGGCATTGGTAATAACACCTTAGAAAAGTGCACGCACAGTCACGGCGAATACGAGCCTACATTGCCCGGTAAATGCGAAGTAAAGAAATGAGAAAAAAATAACTTATATTAATAATAAGAGAGGAAGACGAAGAGAGAAAGAGAATGAATTCCCATTTCGATCTATCTCAATCTCAGTTTCTTTTTTTCTTGCGTCTACACAACAGAAGACGTGTGATCGTCGTTAAATGCAAATTAATTTGGAGGTATTTAATAATATCCAACAAGATATGCACTTTGAGAGTTATAATCGGAATGTTCTGAAGCCTTTCAAGCCAATGTAGTAATTTGCAATTGAGAAGTGATTATTACTGGTTCCATATTTGATGTAAATATGCCTGTAGTATAAAAAAAGGAAGTAAGAAAAAAGCAAAAGAAAAAATACAGATAATTCTGCTTATTGAGTCATATGTAGATTATTATGATATTAATGAATTCACTTGGAGCTAAAAATCAAGGTTTCGAAGGATTCAAGGAATATCGTAATGAAAAAAGAGAAAAGGAGAGATCAATCGAATCACGATCGGATCGACTTCGATCGTCGACGTAGCCTTTTTCATGACAGATAAAAACAAAGGAACGAATTGTTTGAGGATCGAATCAGGTCTCTCGGACAGGTTCATCCTTGAAACGAATTTAAAAACGGCAAGTAGAGACCCTCGCGAAACGTGATGGCGCGTAAATTTGTACTTTTTTCACCCTTTTCTCTTCGTTATTCTCCTCTTACTCCCCCCCTCCCTCTCTCTCTCTCTCTCTCTCTCTCTCTTTCTCTCTTTCTTATTCCTTCGTATCGACGAGATATCCAAAGACGCTGGACCACCGCATCTTGGCTATCAAAGTGTTTGACGTTTCAGGTGAAAAGATCGGCTGTCGTTTTTTTCTTTCCTTCTTCCTTTCTTGCCTTTTCCTTCTTATTTTTTCTTTAATTTTTTTTTTTTGTATATGACGCTATTCCACGTAATGCAAGACTCTTCCCCGTATAAAATACGTAAAGACGTGGGATCTCTCGTGCATGACCGCACGAAGATCGCATTGAACGGAAGTACGTATTAACGCTAAAGCAAGAAATCTTTTTACTGTAAGAAAGCGACTAGCGTTGTAAAAAATCCTACCGTATAATCGAAAGCTCTCCACTAATTTTGCACCTCTTTTTCTCTTCTCTTTTCTTTTTATACGTTATTATTCTTCCATTCGTCTTCGTCTCTTCGATTTTCTTTCGCTTAAAGTTAATTTTAAGGTCGACATATAAATGTTGGATACTTTAAATTAGAATAGAATTACGATTTTTCTTAGTCTCTTAGAAAATTTTTCTTATTTATAGTTACATCGCATCTTGGGAATCATTGATAAAGTACTGTTTTCTGACGTTAATGAGATAATTTATGACAATGAATAAGCTAATATAATAGTTAATAGTTATAGATTATAAAATATATTTCTTACATCTATATTTTCCTTTCTAATGTGAATATCTACCATGAAATTTAAGTTTAAAATTGTTTTGTTCCATATGGTCTGTAGAGATGAATCAAGAAACGTAAATAAAATAATAGCGTACATTTCTTTTAGGTCTCCTGATTCGTTTCTTTGAATGTACTATAAATAATTTATTATCGCACTTTTTTGTAAAATATATCTATACTATGTTCATTATTTATATAATATAGGTGCAAAGTACTTCTTTATTATAACATCGTATTCTCGGCTTGAATAAAATTCTTTACATTTAAAAATCTCGAGGAGTTGGATTATTAATTTTTATTTTTTTTAATAAAATCCAACAATATCGATACATTCATTAGTCGATAGTTTGCTAATGACGGTCTATTAACGTTTAACATTTTTCTCGATGTTATTACAAGTGATAAAAATCGAAGAAAATAATGAATATCCAGCTAATTAAATCGACATGATTCATAGAAGAATACTTGCGAGATACACTTCTGTACAAAAATATGTGGACACTTTTCTTATTCTTATAACTGCCTGAAAAAAATTATGAAATCTTTGGCAAATTTGATTCATTTTTGTGTATATTATTTTTACAATATTAGAAAAATATTTTAATAATAATTCAGTAAATATCACGAATATTAATGAAAAATAATTATACTTTTTTTCGTCTATATATTCACCGCGTGCTCTTATGCTCACGTTTATAAGTCGTGGCATCCTGACTATTAAATTTTCCAATATCTCACTTTCATTATTGACCATACGGCTTACAAAATTTCCCAAAGATGTTTCTTGGATGTTGGATATCGTTTTCTAACCTGTATGTTCAAGTGATCTCACAATTTTCAATGAGGTTCAAATCGGGAGATGGGGGTGACTACTTCATTATCTTTAAATTAGAATCTTTTTCTAATTGTTTTAAATAGTCCGTACATATTATAGCTTTATATTCTGTGTCCTTGTTCTGCATAAATGTAAAATTATTGCCCATTAGGCGTTGTCCAGATGAAATTGCCTGCTACATTAAAATCTTTAAATAAGCTTCTTTCTTTAAAATACCGTTGATTTCGAACAAATCTCTATACGATAATGAAACGACCTACTCATTTAATGGTAACTACCACACAATTGTGGTTTAATTTTTTATTAATTTATCGACGAACAAAAACACGCCGCTTGGACCCAAGCACTTCAAACTTGGATTTATCGATTCATAATACCTTTTGCCACTCTTCCAATGTCCAATTTTTATGGCATATGGCCCACTGAAGTATTTTCTTTTTATTTTGTTTCCTCAACAATGGTTTCTTTACTTCTACACGACCACGAAGACCGCCCTTTTAAAACGCCTTTTTACCGTTAATACCGAAATCGTCATATCCCTAGACTTCCTATTAACTTCTGTAGTTATCTCAGAGACTGTACTTCTTCTATTTTTCTTATTGATAGTTACAATATGTCGATCTTCTGCCTGAATCGTTTTTCTAGGCCTTCCAGATCATTTTTGGGTGAACAAACTCATCTGGCACCGTATTTTTGAACACTATATCTTACGCAATACTTTGAAACTCCTACTTTTTCCGCTATTTCCCATATAAAATATTCTTCTTTGGATAATATTATGATTTGTGACCACATTTTTGTACGTAATTCATTTTTTTTCTTACCCATCGTACTCTCACAAGTATTCAAATCGAATTGAAGTCGATAAAAATACAAAACGAACGCTACGATTTTATTTAACGTTCCTGCACGTTGAATTATTGAAATTATGTCTTGAAATGATAGCAGACCATGTCATGAAACACAGTTCGAGGAAAATGAACACAAAAATCGAAGAAAATGGAATAACAAAGCCTTGTAAGCCGTCTGTGAGCAACAGAATATAATGCAGCATTAAACTATTGGAAAAACTTTTATTCATTTAAACCAAAGGAATGATTAAATTTTGCAATTTACTACTGTTATAACATATTAAATAAATGTTTATAATAGGGTTCATCAGAAAATATCGATAAACAATAATAATATGCATTATATTTCATGAATTTCCTAAAATTAGTAAATGTCCATATACTTTTGTACGGCAGTGTATATGCGATACTATGAAAAAACGTAGTTTATCCGAGAAATCATTTTACATCGTGGACTTACGTAATTGTAGCAAATAATCTTAGCGCAATTAAATGTTGTTGCATTATTAGAAATAACAAGCCGAACAAAGGTGTTTCATTATCGATCATTGCTGGTAGTGCGTCGTTCATATCGGTGATGAGAATATAAAAATGGCATCGCTTACGTTATAGATACAATGTCAAAGTCAAGATCAAGAGCTACTCATAAAGTGGAATAATCGCTCAGTCGCGAATGAACGCGAACGAGAACGAGATTAGATATCGCTAAAAAGAATCATCTTGCAATCTGTTTTACACTTTTCATTTGATATATATTTCGATAAAATGATCGAACAAAAGTATCAAAATATTAAGATTTACGAATAATTTGAAAATTTTTATTATTAGCAAGAAAAGGTAATAATTGTCCGCTGAACGATCGTTCGATAAATAAATATTAATCATTCGATATAATTTCCATGCGAATAGTTAAACAGTAGACAAAAAGAAGTAAGGCAAGTGTTCTTGTAAACATTAAACAAATATTCAACGAGATCAAGTATTATCAATGGTATACTGTTTCGCAATAGTCATAAATATTTCTCATAGTCGTTTTTCCTCTTCTTTTCTGCCATTTTTTTTCTTTTTCATTTACTCTTATCTTTATTCGCGAGTGTGAACGTCTATATATGCACGTATCTAGGTGCATCGTTAATGTATATTTTATTCGCATTTCGAAATACGTAATCGCACAAGTCATCTCGTTAACATATTTCCGACCGATCGAGGAAATTAATCATTTTGTATTACATGTCCTGAACGCATTTATTTATTTCGATGTTTTAAATTTCACATATATAATTAGGTCGATTTCTTGCATTCAGTCGAATAAGGTTATACGAAACGTTTCGATATTTTTTTCGTAATGAAAGTAGTCTACGAATCATAAACAGATATTACAAGGACAAGTATCAACGTACGAATAACTAATAAGTGAAGAATATAAATAGTAAAAAAAAGTGGCTCGAAAAGTGGATGCATCGGTGATTAATCACACGAGATAAAAATGGAAAGTATTAAAATTTGCAGATAGCTACGTTCATCATATATCAAAAACTCTCTCTTTTTAACCATAATTAATTAAGCTTTAAGGAGCTCTTAATTTCTCTCATTCTGTAAGCATGCTCATTCACGAATCACCTTTACCTTGACATCAGTTACGAACAGAATTAAACAGTCTCGAGACTTTCTATGTGGACTATACTCCGGTACTGACTATCCAGATCCTTTTCTCGTATCTTATATAGTGCGCAGTGACGACTTCTGCACAATATTGTAAACTGCCGCGTGGTCATCCGTGCGGCGAGTGATAAAGAAAGAGATAAAGATTATCGAATTGATGAAAATTACGATGGTACAGGCCCGTAACTACATATAAAAAGGAAGTAGAATTTATATTTCATTTTTACTTGTGTTCTAGATAGATTTTAAAATAACACAAGTTTAAACTCAAAGATTTATCATTTTTATCTTTGATACTTAAAATTTTAATGTTTTCTTAGATCAATCGAAATGTTACAATATGTATGTAAGATATTATAATTTCGAGATATATCATTCAACGTTCTTTGTCGTTTCGTCGGTAACCCACTTTAACAGAATCCCTAATTCTATTTATCGAAGTAATTGACCCTAACGGCGCCCTTATGATAAAATTATTTCGACATACACATATATGTGTATGCTTTTCTCTGTTTGACTGAACAAATTTTCAGTACAATATGACCGAATATGAAGCAATGATAACTAAGTGAAGATAAATGGAGTTTAACATTAGAAAAGTGATTGTTCTACTATCCGAAAATTCCATTAACCGGATACTTTTGTTTCCCTAATGGTTCAGATACGGGAGGCTTTACTATATAAGTATTTTAAACGGAGCTTTATTCCAAGTTGATATTTTGTAATTGTCACGAAAATCTCGACTTATGCTTGATTAGCAACGAGTGCATTTCCCTTGATGCTTCCCTGCACGAGACTGAAGTAAGAGTGGGAGAGGTATAGAGACGGGGGGAGTAAGGGAAGAAAAGCGGTAAAAAAGTGTTAGTACATTTTCAAATAAAGACAGATGGAATGTGGTCGTATAAATGCATAAATAAATGTTGTAAAAAGAGAATACTTTAAAAGCGGTTAAGAGAGAAACAAGGTGAAAGAGAAATGAGTTAAGTGGAACAAATGAAAAAAGACTGTTAAATTAAGAAAGATAGAAAGTAAATGATGTAGATTCGGAGGGCGATTACTTTATAGGAACGGCCGATGGATACGTCAATACGAATATATGTATTGCATGGCTAGGAATTTATAGGTGGTTCATGCTCTCGTCTGATTGCTTTTGGAAAAGACAAACGAGATACATTGAAATTTCCTTAAGTTTGCGTTTTTGAACTAGAAGGACGCAGGCAACATCATTTTTCATGTGTCATCGTTTATCACAATTTTTAAATCCAATCTTTTTGGTTTCTTTTTCTCTTTATCATTGGACTCTTTTAAAAGTATCTGTAACAATATCAATTACTCAAAATTTAATTATAATTTCTTTACAATCTAGTTCAATCTCCATTTGAAATAGAAATGACTATAAGAGAGAATAACAGGATGTGCGGTGCAGATACTTGGCGATTCTATTTGAAATAAATTACGTGCCAGATGCATCGCATTTTCACATCTTTGTAGCATCTGCTTTAAATAGTTTAAATACGATGTTCGTGAGAACGAACCCATCTCGTCTCTAATATCTTCTTTTCCTCTCTCTCTCTTTCTCTCTCTCTCTCTCTCTCTCTCTCTCTCTCTCTCTCTCTCTCTTGCTCTTTCTCTTTTTCTCCTTTTTTTCCTTCTGTTCAATTCAGAAACATCAGTATTCTTTTGACATCCGTGCTTTTCATAGTTGGTCACGCGTGTCGCGGTTTGTAACAATGCCAAGAACTCTTAAACCAACCATGATGTTAATACAACCGGCGTAAGGTACACGCACGCGGACACAAATATACATCGTTCTGTTTCCTCGTTCCAATTCTTCTTTTTCATGATACATATGTCACGAATATTCTGTTGCAATAGTATACTTTTTGATCTCTGCGGCCCTGTATACGATGCAGTTCTCTCGATCGTGCAAGTGAAACAGTATAATATGTAGATAAAGATCGATGATGCACACCGACAGCGATGTATCGTGGTTTAACATGCGATAGTACGATGAAGTTTGCAAGGGCAAACGAAAGAGAGAGAGAGAGAGAGAGAGAGAGAGAGAGAGAGAGAGAGAGAGAGATAGGGTGATAAACGATGGCACGGAGAAGGAGAATGTTCTTCAGATGGGGACAGGAGAAATGCATTCGATGCAGGAACGTATATATTTCGATGAGAATATAAGGCAAAAATCGTTTGGAAATATAAAAAAAATCTTTCTTCTTCAATAAAATTTATCATATGAACAAATATTGTATAATGTAATATACATTAGAAATTTTATTGCGACAATTGAAGTATTTTTATTTTTTCCGTTTTTTATTTTTTTTAATTTTTTTTTTTTTTTTTGATATCCAGAGACCGTAAGATCTATGAACATACAACATTATATTTCGATAGAAAATCGAAAGTTAATAGTTATAAAATATTTATTCAATATACACAGACATGCACACATACTTCTCATATAATTTTATCAATTTAATTAAATCACAGCGATAATTTAGCAAGAGAATGATTATTATTAATTTGTGGCATGAGCTAATGGCATATAAATTAACGATTAAAATTCAGTTTTCTATTGATTAATAAGTTGACTTTTGAGGCGAATGCGAGAAAATCTATTGCCTCAATTGTTTCTAAGTTTGCAGTTATTATCATTTAGAGATATTAATCTGCTGGTGAGATTGATTTTACACAGAAAGTTTTCTGATTGTTTCAGAGTTTATAAAATTAAGTAGTTTAATAGCATTATTTATATAATAATTTAAATTTTTAACGATAGAACATATGATCAGAATAGACTGATATCAAATAATGTGTTTAATGATTCATAAAATTGATAAAAAACAAATATTTCTAATTATTTTAGAGAGAATCTAATTAGACATTAAACATTTAAGAAAAGAGCAGTTATTTAAAGATTATATATTTAAAAATTATTTAATTAAAGAGAATTTTTACGAAAAGCATTTAAAAAAAGTTGAATCAAGAAGTTATGGTTTGAATATTTTTAAATGGACTACTTTTTCAATGTGTTTCTCACCTTTCTTAATCTTGCGGTACCGAAGGAGAACACGTTTTTCTGGTTTTCTTCATTTCCAAGCCGTTCTCCTTTTACACATAGCTATATTCTTTATTCCAATAATTATTATCGATTAACATACGTTTCATTTTCTTGTGTTTTCTATCACTTTTCGTTTCTGCTTCATCTTTTAAGATATAACAAGTAGCTTTATCGAAGGAGAAAGAAATTCAGAAGAAATTCAGGCCACCTTCATACAACTTTCTAAACATGTTTCATTTTCTTATGATATTGTTCATTACGATACAGACACAAATTACAATTTTTAAATAAATATATTACCTATATTCAATTAAAAATTTATATTATATAATATATGAATTTAATTGTGTTCTACATTTGTATTGTAATGAGTGGTTGTATAGAAATAAGATTAAAAAGGTTATTTTTCTTTTTCGAAAGATAATTTTTTTACTGTTCACTTTTTACATTATCTTGAACTGTCATTTTGTACTCGTAAAATCGATTGGTAAGAAGAGAAAGTTAGATCTTATCGGTGCTCAACGTTAACATGAAAAGGGTCGTTCCTTCTATTGAATTTCATACAGCGAAACTCGCTGATCCATCGTTGCAATACTCCTTGTAATCTACTCAATTTCAATCGAACAACTTCATATTTAATTTGAAAAGAAATTTTTTGAAAATGGATCTTATTGCAAATTCATGCTCATATCCGAACTGTATAGTTCGTGGAGAACTAAAAAAATTAAGGTACAAAATATAGAAAAAAAAATCTAATTTCATTCATCGACTATTTTCAATGATCTCACTTTATTAATTGACAATTACTAAAAAACGTAATCAAAGGATCGATTAAATCCTTAAATACTTCCAGAGGATAAGCCTTTTATTTGTGTTGATTCTTCTTTTTAGTTCTTCAAGGCTGAATCTTTCCGGTTCTTCTTAAGGTTCTCTTTTCAAGATCATGCAAAGAGAGAAAATGATAAATATAAGTAGACAGATAGGAAGCAAAAGAGAGAAAGAGAAAGACGTTGTGAGAAGGAGGGTCAGAGTAAGGTCGAAGCTCGAAGGCCCCGAGAACATAAAATGGTAAACGGACCTTTGCTCGCGGGAGACATAACAGCAGGGCAACCGATTTATACTCGCTCCTTAGCTCGTGCACGCGCTTTACGATATGTAAAACCGCTGGTGCCATGGCCATTGTTCGTCTTTGCTCCATCGCTGCTTCGCCGTCATAAAATGTTCGACCATTCGAAATCTACTTTGAAAGACTCCCGAATGTGATATTGCAAGATTGCCGTCACGTTCGTTTCTGTTATTCATGAAAAGACAAATACAAACAAAAAGAGAAATATATAAAAGAAGCGAAAGCCAAACAAACACTCTTTCGGTAACGTCGTAAGTGCGGAATTACTGTTATTATTAAAAAAGACAGGTCATCCTTTTGTGTATCGTCGATCGAAATACACATCGAGAGACAAGAATCAGTAATAAATAAATCAACATTTATTTAATTATCGTACCCACACGCAGATAATAAGAGAAGAAGAGAAAAAGTATGATAAAGCAGTGGTCACTTTTCAAACATTTGAAAGTAAGAAAAATTTGAAAGTAAGTTCCCTGTTTCGAAGCCAACTTAAATAGGTACGTACTTTGTATATACATACGTATCCAGTAAAATACATTGCTATTTCACGATCGCATTATACTAATAGAAACGTTTTGTGTACAAAATGCTGGACGTGACTTCATATTATACTTTCGTAAAAGGAACGGAAGTTGTGGTAATTAAAGCAAGTCGTACACTGTGCACTGGGGGACGGTGCACAGCTGCAAATACTATTTCTGTGATCGTTTAGTCGATTTTAACCACCTTCTTAAGATTAGTTGTAATATTCGCAATGAAAATTATTTTTCTCGCATCCTGAAATGAGATTTTTTGATTTTCATTTCCTATAATACGATTGACTGTACTGCTTATAAAATATTAACATATTAGTTTGGGGAGAAAGAAATCCATTACTTTCATGTGAACGTAAACGAAAAAATAATAGATTTTCTTTCCCCTAAACTAATATAATATATTATATAGTAAGATCTAAAAGTTGAGAACAACAACTATATTTTCTTTTACGATATGATCTTTAAGTATTATATATAATATTTTATTACACACACACACACACACACACACACACACACACACACACACACACACACACACACACACACACACACACACACACACAGATATATATATTTATACATATTTTACATCTATACATATTTACGCTACCGCCTAATTACAAAGTTCGAAAAATAAATTATACGTACGTAAGTTTAGCGAATAATGGGTTGCGTCCTGCTGAATATTTTCTTAGGAATAAAAGTACTCTTTAAGCCTCAAAGTATTTCTTCAGAGTATAAAGAAGAAACCGCATCAGTTAACTACTATTCGCGAGAAAACGTAGGAATCAATGGACACGCAAGACTATACCATTACATATAACTTACAAGTAAAACTATATTTTTGCGTTCAACTTTTGAACCGCCTCTCGTGAGAATCAATTTCTCTTGTCTTTTTCTTTTCTTATATTGTATGACATATGAACCGTATGCCATACATTATTCTATGATATATATAAACCATAAGAACATTCGGGTCAACTAAAAAAAACAAATTCTTTATCGCGAACAAAGAATATACATCTAAGTGCATATATATTTTCTTATTTTTATAAACGTATAATTAATAGAAGATATAATTTTCCGTATTTGCTGCTTCCTAGTTTCACGTTAGAGAACAACATAATGAATTTTGAATTTTTTTTCTGTATTATGTTTTTATTCTTAAAAATTTATATTGTTGAATGCGGATGAGTGCACAGTAACAAATAAAGCGTAATATTTCGAACGTGACTTATGCGTAGATGCGAAAGAGTCGTTAACGAGAAGATTATCCCATTCATAACGGCTGGTAAAATCATCAGAGGTCTAAATGCGGGATGGTGTTTTGGATCGAGACAACGAAATGACTGACGTTAATGCGTTTCAGAGAAACGGTAGGGTCGTCGTGACGAATCATCCCCGAAATACTTGTAGAAAAAAGAACTTTCGCCAATATTTTTATTTTCAACAGAAATGTAGAAATCGCGAGTAAAATTATCATTCGTGTTAAATGCCGTTCAAGACGAAATTTAGATTCCATATAGATGAAACTTTTTAAAGATAGTATTGCTTTTCTAATAACAGTAAATCAACTCTATAAAAAATAGTAATAAAATGTAGTCTTGTGTTGAGTTATGTTGGAAAATAAAACAATGTTATAAATATTTTTACAGTTAATGTGTAGCACGATGGCAAATACTTATATAATAAATATGTTCAATGATGGTCCGTGGACGAGTGAAAACGAACTGTTGACATTTTAAGTCGAAGCAGAGATGAAATATATCCGGATGCATTCACGCGTATATATAATGAAAAAACGAAAGAAAGTTCATGAAACATTGTGAAGAGTATCGCTGAAACAAAAAATGCATTATCTCATATACGATGAATTTTTCGACAGTCAAAGCGCATTTTAATTATCGACAATTCGAATATGAAATGTGCAGATCATTCAAAATTTCGCTATATCATTCTGGAAGATGGTTAGTTATGATAAAACCGAACTTCCATCTAAGATTTTTACCTGCATGCCGTTAGGCTGTGATCAAATCGATAAAAAACAAATATAACAGTTTAAAATTGTTCTAAAACTTTTTTATTAAATTTATTTTGTAATTTAGAGACAGTTAATAAAGTAGAAAAACGAACTATTCAGACGTAATGAAGAAATATTTTTGAATGTAACCTTCATCTCTAATTTCGTAATAATCGATTGTTAAAATCTATGAAGCAAACATTATTTAACATTGTATATTTAAATATAACGTTTCGAAAAAGTGAATATAAGAACGTTCAGAAACGAAATATCTTAGCAATTTACGAACGATGAGAGAACAAGAAAATTGCACGCACGAGCGGAGCAGCGCTAAATATAAACTCCAAGAAGACTTCTCATCTCTCCTGTCGTGCTAGTTCAACTTAATGAGCTCGTATAAACCTCAAAGGTGTAAAAGATAAATAATTGCTTTACTCGTTGGTCATAATCGAAAGAACATATTCTCGATGACAAGACAGTCTTAACATTTTCTAATCGCGAATATTATTATATTAAGTAAGGTAATAAACGGTATTGTTGGATAAAGAATTCGCCTTCTATGTAGCCATCTTTTACTATTCCATACGGAAATATACAACAAATCCTCGTCAAAAAATATTCTTTTATAAATATCTTTTCTATGATTATCTTATTTATGAATATTTTATCTTACAGCTTGTATGAATTCTCGAATATGGCAATATGATAATATTATAGGCGAATGAAAAATGAAAGAATACGCTTTTTCTTTTTTAACATACGTGTATATTCCTGCCAATAAAAATAATAAATAATAACATAATTCTTAGAACATAAAAAAGAAAATATCATTATAATGAAAACAAAATAAGATACGCAGACTAATGACTAAGTGAACGTTACGTAGTCTAATATTTATTCCTTTTTATTTCCACCTCTCTAGCTGCAGCTCGCTGGTCTCTTATTAATTTTAATGTGAATAGATCTATCCTCCCTGATGATTTTAAATTATTCGATAATTTTCATTACTTACATGTTTAGTATAGTTACATCCTGGTGATTTATATTTATTAAGAATGAGAAATGAGGTATTTCCCCTGAAAAATTTTTCCATAGCATCAGCATTTATGTTGGATCACAATAAGCAATTGTATGTTAAAATGAGCTTTATTAGCAATTTCTTATAATAAGATCTTTATTGTTTTATGTAATTCTTTCGAGAAGGAAAGGTTTTTATGAAGGAAAACTGCTTTTTGCACTTTTTGAATTTGGGTAATTATATGGACTCTGTAATTTAATTTAAAATTTATATACGTATACTGTAAAGGACCGAATTATATTTTTATGTAGTGTTCTATTCCGGTCTATTTTGTTGTCTATTAAATGAAATATATAGATATCCATCTATGTTAGTATCACGGAATCTAAATATGCTTGATCTGAATAATATAGTTTCTTGTTTATTTATTTTGAGTTTCCAGATATGAAAGTAGGTGTGAAGTATTTTATAAAAAAGTTCTTGTACTTCTTTCGGTTTTTATTTCTGATCGATTATTATAATTTATGAGAGATCGTGAAAGCTATTGCGATCTTATTTTTGTTGGTATTAAAATCATACATTTGCAGAATATCACTGACATAGATGTTAAACAAAATGGACGAATTAACTGCTTCTTTTGTAATCCGTTCGTTGTATGCAATTACTTATCAGATCTGGTTTGGTCAAACGAAACATAGAACTGCTTATTAAGTAACATATTCCGAATCATTGTAATCAAATGCAAGGGGAAATCTTTTTTTAGTGAAAAAATACACTTATTCGTTTAGAGTGCAAGGTTTCGAAAACAATGACTGTATGAGCCAAAGAGTATTAACGGAAACTAATTGATCGACGCCTAACAAAAAAAAAAAAGTAAAAGCGTGACAATTGAATACAGTTCATTAGCAATTGGTTAAGAGTCAAGTAGGTTTTAAAACTTGCTCTTAAGCTACACGAATGACTCGCGTTTTATGCTAGTCATGTGAAAACCACGCCTCAAGGGGTCGGCCATTTTGATTCGCGAACGGACGAATTCCCATTGGCTATGTCTCCGCACGAATTCAGACTACTACACTTGTCCGTCTCTGGGGATTCTCTCCTTGAACAGTGGCCAGTTGAAAAGTATATACAAATCTAAGTCCTTCGCCATCTTCGAGTTTACATTTTTGTCGCGACCCGTTAGAGACGCATCTTCTTCAGTTAGATCGGTTAGATCAGAGTAGATATAAGATCATCAGGTTCGTTGAAGATAATAAAAATTTAACTTAAAGCGATCATAAAATACTTAACCCAATCGTTGCATTAGTAAGTATCTAAGTTCTACTTAAAAATTAAACATTAACTCTGTATAGTTACTCTGTAACTAACTAACTTTGCTATGCAAATGTTCGAATTTTTAAAATTGCCTTGTTTTATTTTAATAGCCAACAATAGGTATATACCTATCAATGTTTTAAGTTGTTAAACGTAATTTTTCTAAAACAGCAAACGTCGATATAAAAAGGTTGGAAATCTTGAATATGGTGAAAAAGTTTTGGAACGACAACATGTTCTACTTTCCTGAATACACACCGATGACAGACATCACAGATGCACCAACCTACGAAGGACAAGCACCATTTATTGGGGATCCGCCTCCACAACATTCTGAAAACTTCAGGTTACTACCGCACCTCCAAAACGCCCACATACCAACGAACGACAGCTCTTCGGAACATCATGCCAAGTAGCCCTGGTGAGTTTATCTTTTTCTCTCTTCCTTTATTTTTTCCTTTTTGTAATATCTATCAAACTTATTTTCCATAATAACTGTTTACATACCTAAACCTTTTTATTATTTTAATGGATTTACGCGATTCTATTATTCTTTATGTGAAAACTTGACAGGTTGCAATTAACATCCTAAAAATATATACTCAAGCTTCTCTCATTTAAAAAGTTTCGAAATTTATATACAGTTATTAACCAATACATGAACAATAACGTTTAGATCATATTCTTTTTTATATAAAATAATAAAGTAAATATTGAAGAATTTACAATATAATTTTTATTGGTTAAGTGAACTAATTTAAACGCATTTTTTGACCTCATAATTCGTTGTTTTATTCGTAATTATCACGTCGATTATATACATAAGCTATAAACATAATTATTCATTATTAATGTCGAATTAGTGTACGTTAACGCTTTTGTGCTTTCGCAAACATTATATGTTTCATGGTCAAAACTTGCGATTTACTTGATTTATCGTTTATGCTAAATAAAAATTATTTGTATATGTTGGCTTATTTATATTATTCGATATTTTATTTTTTTGTTATAATTTGAAACTCTTATGATTTTATCTCGTACTTGCTAAGTATTTTCAAGTAGGCTATTTACATTAATATAGGAACATAATTTTTGATCTTATTAATCGATACGTTAATGTTTGTACAGATTATTTTACTGTTCAACTCTTACAACAGTACTTCCAACGTTTTTTCTGATCCAGTCTTTATAAAAGAAATAATTAAAAATAATCTTATGGGAAAAGAATATATACTTATATCTACTTACCTACTTACATGCAAAGTAATTCGTTTGAGTATTAGCATAAATCAAGGGCAGTAGGTAATAAGAGAGTTAAATAAAAGTATTTTTACCAAACAAATAATGTTTCTTTATTCTTATTACTGAGAGAGACTCGAGAATCATAAATTTTATATTCCCGTTTTTAGAGAAGTCTCGATGGAATCCATCTCATTTCTTTCCAGGTGTAGATAAAAGTATTTTATTAATATTCATCGGAAAAAATAATAATAAAAATAGAGTCTACCTATGACAAAGGCAACATTCCGTGACTTAATAAGAATATATGTGTGATATTCGTCAATGAAACGTGATCAAAAACGCCGTGCCGAATCGGTTATTACATCACATTTTATTTGCTTTTTACGTTTCTTCAAAAGTGGAATCGTGTACTTCTATTCTATTTCCTAAACCACACCTATTTTCGTCCGTATCAAAATTCCTTTAATAGTGTGTGAAATATATGTGTGTGAACCGAACTTTGATGATATCGGAGATTTTAATTGACACAACGAATCCACAACGAAAATGATCAGTCTAAATCATTGTCTTTATAAAGGATGTTATCATAAATTATAAGTAGAAGCTTAAACAAAACATATTTTTCAATTATTATTCCTTTGCGATCGGATAAACTCTTTAATTTAATTTGATATTAATTAAAAAGTAATTAACGGCTTGAATACCGGATTAATAAGATCAAAGATTATGTTCGTACATTAATGTAAAAAAGCGACTTAAAGAGTAAAGTACACGAAAAAAGGAATAATTTACGTTTTGGGATATAAAAATACATCCGATTTTCTTTTTCTATCTCTCCCCCCCCTCTTTATCTATCTATCTATCTATATTTCTCTCTTAGTTTCCATCTTCCCACATCTTTCTCTTTCCTACTTTTTCATTCTCCAAGCCAGAATATTATGCTTTTGTCTGAGAGGTTCGTAGTCGGAATCGTAATCGCAAATCCGGTGCTCATAAAACAGATTCTAACCTATAAAATGGCCTTCTTTCCGAGAAATAGTCAGGCTGCAATGCTTAGACCAACAAACCGTATCCCATTCTCAAAACAGAGCGGCTCCACCGACACTTCTGTAATTATCTCCTGTGGTCTACCAGAGATTCGTCTCTTTTTTGCAACATCCAGTCGTCTTTGATGACATCCTGGAAAGCTTTTCTTTCTTTGCTGTTCGCTGGATAAATTTTCACGGAGCAGAACGAAAACAAATAAAAAATCAATTACGCTGGAATTCGATCAAATTTGAAATTGTTAATTTTTTTTTAATATCGGTCGACAATTAGAAATAAAGATAGTGAAAAAAGTTTCAGGTAGAGAGATATAATTTTTGCAATAGAACTTCTTCAAAGCAGCCGCCTCGCGAGCCAATCGAGGGGGAACGCAGAATTTGAGGGCTTTAACGGCTCTGCTTTAACGATGACAACACTATAAAAAATCGAATTTACGAGTACTGGCCATCCTCCAACCCATCTTTATTCTTGTCGGTGGTCGACGAATACCTTGCTCGTTAAACGGGTTAGAGGAAGCTGCAGCTTCTTTTTTATTCATTCCTCCTTATCTTTTTACTTTTCTGTATAAAAAGACAACGTATTATTACAATTTTTGTATTAAATGATATCCAATGAACAAAAATTATTTTTTCATTTTAAAGATCTTTTTGAACGTGAAAGATTATATTTACCGAATATATATGATATTTTATTTATTACATTTATATGCTATTTCAACTGCATTTAAAAAATTAATCAGAGTTCTAAACTAGAATGAATATTCGAAATTTCCATAAGAAAATTCTCTCATAGATTCTCCTATACGAAGATTTATAAACTCGATCGATCTCGTTTGGTTTATAAAAAGAAAGTTGTAAGTTCAACGAACAATACGTAAATTACACGATGTAGTTGTGTGCTTAATCAATCTTAGAACTTCTTGCTCTCACGGAAAATTAATACGATTAAGAGGAGAGAGAGAGGGGGAGAGAGAGAGAGGGAGAAAAGAGAGAGAGAATGATTTACATTAATAAAAAAAACATTTAGAAGGCAAGATTGGAATCCACCGTAAACCGTCTAGATTTCTCATTCAATTAGATAAAAGAAAGTAATGTTTTCTCTTTTCCCGTTTGCTTGTGTTTCTTGAAACACGATTTTCAAAGTAAATATGCAAAATCGTTTCGAGAAAGAAATTCGTAAATAAAATAGACAACAGAAAATGTTTAAGTAAAACTAAGCAGATTGTTTTTACAATGCACGGATGTATCACAGACGAGGGGTGCGATTCGCGGATCAAGCACGAAATCAAAATTTATCGGTCGTATATCCGTCCAAGTAAAAGTCGTTGAAGTCGAAGAGGTATTAAGCGTCGTCGTCGTCGTACAAATGTGCTCGTAAAAGCGGCCTAAAAATGTTTGGAATCGCTAAGCGACTGTACTGCTATGACCGTAGAGGAATAACGAAAGAACGTAGCAGAGAGAAAGAGAGAAAGAAAGATATGAAAATGAAAAGGACGAATAAAAGCATCTCTTGCATACCCTCGGTTATCTTGAATAGAGATTGCAAAGGCTTACGAGCGATTAGAGCCGTTAAAAAGGAGAGACGATCTTGAAAGGTATCCGTACACAGTACAACAACCTTCATCCCTACGAGAATGTCTTTTAGGATACCTATTAAAGTAAGTATCTTCTTTAAATCTTTAAGGTACTATCGTCAACTCTAAGACTCTTCTAACGATCCGGAATCTGGTAGCGAATGATTGGTATACTCGGCTATTAATCTATAAAACAATTAACGACGTTGTGCGGGTTCAGAATTAACTATTCGAACCCTGCTGTTGTAAACGTTTAACAATTATGATTATACGAAATACCTTTTTAATTCTTTTTCAATCGTATAATATGCACAATGAAAAGAATTAATAGCTCTTACTTTCTCTTTTCTTTTACTTATTAAATCTTCTACAATGTTCTAACGTTGCAATTTTGAAATAAAAGAATATTCATCCTAATTTAAATAATTTAATTAGGTCGCCGAAAAATTAATTCATGAAAATAAAACGGTTATTACTTTTTCGTGATTTCTTTTTCAACCAAGCCGAACGATCATTCGAAAATCATCATCTCAATCGTTCGACCGGTTTTTTGACGGATCGTCGAAGGGTTTCAACCTTGACTTCGTTGTAAGTAGCATCAATGTAATCAGATAGGTTGCTCAGAACGAGTTTAACGACGCTCGTAAACGCGATACACCAGCAGCTTTTTTCGGCGTATTTTCTTTCTTTGTTCTTTCTTCTTCTTCCTCCTGTTCTTCCTCTTTTCTCCTCCTTCTCCTCTTCTTCCACCTCTTCTTCCTTGTCATCTCTTTTTTCGTCCCATCGTTTCTCTCGTTCTTATCTTTCAGTCTTATAGAGACACTCATATTCGTGGTCACAGACGCATCCTCTTTTTCTTTTCTCGTTTTATTTTATTTCCTCACAATAAATTAGTTGATTTTATGCAACGAATATCGGACGTAAATCGAAGAGTTAATTCGAAAAATTTCGTCTTGAAGAAAGCGTTTCTGTGAAATCTATAAGAAGTATTTCCGTTTCGATGAAGCATTATTCAAATATAAAAAAAAAAAATTAGGAATATAGATTATGTTTCAATGCAGATAATAGAAACCGTGTATAATATAACGACTTAAAATTAATTAATTGGTAATACATTTATATACATTGCATCATATCTGAACAATAATGTTAAACTCGAGAGTATTAATATTATCAGATACCCAATCAGTGATATTATCAGACTCCCAATTAGTTACGACTAATTACAGAAGCATTACATACCCTGCATTAATTTAGAAATCCTACCAATCTATTCTCAGTATAATTTACGATGTAAATGCTCTCTTTAATGGAGGGTCGAATTTAAAAATAGACTAATAGCGTATAAAAGAAGGCTCTTGATTTTTATTGTAAACGTATTTATTTTTCTTTTCACTTTTCTCTTATTTGTATGGACATTCGAAAAGAGTTGTATTTTTCTTTAAAAAAAAAATTATTATCTATTTAAATATATAAAAAAATTTCATCATACAGAATATTTCGCTTGCCTGGTAACGTGCAATAATTAGGTTCACAGGATATCTAAAGGGTACATATGATCATAATTATAAGGTTTAGAGAGAGAGAGAGAGAGAGAGAGAGAGAGAGAGAGAGAGAGAGAGAGAGAGAGAGAGAGAGAGAGAGAGAGAGAGAAGACCATTCCGTTAAAGATACTTCAGACATAACAGCATGATATTCCTTGTTCATTGATAGGCGTGAACGCGTTAAGAGATGTTGTCTGTTTCAACGGTTGTAGGAAATATACGGTAGGAGATATACGATGTGCCTATCACTGCCAATGGATGAGAAGAAGAAAAAGAAAAAGTTTTATTGTTACCATAGTATTAAAAACAAAAAAAAAAGAAATGTTAAAAAAGAAATTAGAATGACGTTAAAACTTAATTATTTTAATTATGGAAATCTTATAATCTTTAAATGATCTTTTGGTTATGAAAACAGGGTGACAATAAAAATTGACAATAAAAATAAAGAATTTTTTAATAAAGGATACATATAAATTGTAATATATTGGCAAGAAAGATGAGGAAAAAGAAAAAGAAAAAAGGAAGAAGGCAAAGAAGAGTGTAACAATATCTGTGACCTTGATGGCGAACGTCGGCCTTATTTCACGAGGATGAGGGTGCAATTTTCGAGACAAAGCAATAATTAGCAGCACCCAAGTGCGTGAGCCGCCGCGGTTATTTATTTTTCTTCTCCTCCTTCTTTTTCTTTCTTCTTTTCTTTCTCCTTGTTCTTCTTCTTCGTTCACGTCTCCTTTTCTTCTTTTTCTTTCGCTTCATCATCATCGTCGTCCTAGTTGTCCTGTTCGTCGTCATTCTTTTCTTTCTCCATACGTCCCGGGTAAGAGTCGGCTGAGCGTTAAGTAGCATAGTAACAGGCCGGAGTCTTCTGGCAAAAGGAGTTTTACTACTTTCTAACCACAGTCACGGGCTACAATTAAACCCCCATAAACCTCGTCGTAACTTTTTTAAAAGCGGCCGACCGCTCTCTCACGCGTATTCCGCTCCCTTCGTTTACCCGACAAAAAGTCCGCCATATTGCATCCTTAATGAAGCTTCGAGACGATATGGGCGCCGTCTTCCGGTTGACCCCCGCGATTCCCTCCTCTTTTCTTTCTTTATCTTGTATCTTTTTTGAAAACGAAGAGGAACCATTGATTTGTAATCTTCATAATTCGAACACGAATCTCTTGTTATATTCTCCAATTATCTTCACGCTTAACTCGAAAGAAATTTCTAAAACGAACGAAACAAAAAGAAGAAGGAATAAGTAAGACTTGTTTTCGAGAATAGTTTGACAATGACGTCGGTCAAATCGATAAAGAAAGAACTGGAAGAAAGAAGCGAAGAAGAAAGAAAGTAGAAAGGTGAAGACTGCGAGAGAGAGAGAGAGAGAGAGAGAGAGAGAAGGGGAGAAAGAGAGGGGAAGCCGAGGGTGGAAAGCGACGAGGCAGCCGTGCAGGGACTTTAGCGGAGAGTGACGTTTACGGCTCGGTGCGGTCGACCTAGCGCCAGTAAAACTTGAGAAGAAATACAAGCGAAGTCCGCATCGACAGTTAAAGTCATACGCGCGAAAATACAGCCGGGCTTCTATGAAATACGACGTACCTACCTACCTCGGGCGAACGAAACCACCGGGATCTTTACTCAGGATACTTGCGTCTCGTTAATGAAAAGGATTCTCAAACTCCTACCGATCCTCTCGAATAAACGATAAACAAATGCATTGGAACATTGAACAACTAAACAAGTTCTCATTCATTTATAATTCATTGTTGATGGAATGAGAAATGTTACTTGACTGTGGAGTAACATTTTCGTTTCCTTAATAAAATCTATTGAGGGATCTTAAATCGATGGGCATATTTTGAAAATCAGTGAAGTATAGAAATAATCGTAAGACGATCTATATAATTTTCCTATTAGTTTTCAAGCTGGTATTTCTTCCTTAAATATTTAGTCGTTGTCTTTAGGAAGTCTCGCCTCAATCGGAAATTTAACTCTCTCTCTCTCTCTCTCTCTCTCTCTCTCTCTCTCTCTCTCTCTCTCTCTCTCTCTCTCTCTCTTTCGAATAGAATGGCATTACTCGAAGTATCCACGTTCATTTTACGAGCCACCCCTTCAGCCTCGGGCAAGAGGTGGAAAGGTGCCGAAGAGGTGTTAGAAGCCGCGAAGCACTTTACTGAGAAACGATAAACCTCCTCCACTTTCGTCTCCAGCTCGTCCGGGAACATTTTACCCGTTTCCATTTTAGATACGTGCTTTCTCTCTCTCTCTCTCTTTCTCTCTCTCTCTCTTTCTCTCTTTAGACTTCCTTTACGATGGTTCGAAAAGTCGCAGCGCGTTCCGGAAGCCGCCTAGATCATCTGAAGGAAGAGATTCACTGTAAAAGTGGGAAGCAACGTGTACTATGCGATACTTTCAAATTTGCCATTTGAAATTTTACTTTCTCTTTATCTTTTGTTATTTCTTCTCGTCAATCTGTATTTAAATCTTCGTGTTCACAGAAACTTCACTTTCTTTACCAAGACCGGAAACTGATTATAACGATGGAATAATGGAAGATGGTTAATGTTAATGAAGCAGTCGAGGAAATCATTAGAAAATGAATATGAACGATGCGTTAAAAATTGAAATCTTAATATTGAAAACGTACGAGCACGTGATTCCTGAAGAAAAAAGTAGAGAAGACAGAAAAACAGAGAATTAATGACGGTACACACAATATATAGATACTTATGTATATATGTATATGTTTGTATGTATGTATGCATATACATATACATACGGACACAAGTGACGAGTGGTGAAAATACAGCTCACGCATGAAAAGGGAACCCAAACATCGTAAAACTTAGGTATTTCAGAAGACACACCTAGACGTACATTCTTAACTGTATCGCCTTCGATCTCTCATTGAATCCTCTCGCCGAGAGATTCTTCGTTTTTATTATTTATATAATTCTTATCTTGATAGGTATCTTTATTGGAAATAAAGAGGATAAGAATATCCTACGTTCTAGTATCTATTCGCGGTTGTAAATATGGGCGTATGATATATACAGACCAATGAGAAAATTTCCCGGATGAGATTTTTCACATGCATTCTAGTGCATCGACTTCTCTTCCTTGATTATAAATCACAATTCTTCTTTTTATTTGTGATTTGCCATGAAACTCTTCCCTAAGATCATATTCGTCATGGACGATCTATGTTTACGTTCAAATAGCACGGAAAACGTTGATGAACATTTGTCAACAGATAAAACAAGTCGGGAGAGAGAGAGAGAGAGAGAGAGAGAGAAATGCACATAACAGAGATCACGTGGCTCAGCAGATTGCAAGGCAGTATAGTTGTAAATCATACTTTTATGAGGCATCCCGTGGTCAATCGGGAGAACAGGGCTGCTTTGCGAAAGAATGGATCATGAACTGTGAACCGATGCGTGCCTGTCTCTCTCTTTCTCTCTCTCTCTCTCTCTCTCTCTCTCTCTCTCTCTCTCTCTCTCTCTCTCTCTTGAGCTTCGCTATTTTCCTTCCTTTATTTCTTTCCCTGCGAGTTGAATGTTCATCAGATATAGATCGGACTTTTACGAGTTTGTAATTACGACAATCAACTCTGAAGCCCTCATACAGAGTTTTCTTCACAGATTTAAGTACGAGAAATTTGTTTTTTGAAGAACGAGAGAGAGAGAGAGAGAGAGAGAGAGAGAGAGAGAGAGAGAGAGAGAGAGTGTAGGTTCTGTCAAGTGTTTTAATTACCTTCAGTTATTTTATGTTTGTTTCGAAGAAAAAATGGACAGAAAATAAGTATGTATGTATATAAATCTTTCGTTTTAAAGAAGTTCATATCTTGTCATAACTGCAAACAGTATAACGATAAAACGAAGAGAAGCAAGCTCTTGTTTTTACCATCCCTTCGTCAAAGTAATCGTCGATCGTTTCATTTTATGGCCAAGGAAATAATACTTTCGGCAACGTTGACGGGTTAAATATGTGTAACATTTTAATGGGGCAATCTCGCATAAAAGTTTCAAGTGTTATGAGGAATCTGAAATCTCTCATTTTCATGGATAACCTGTGTAACACTCCTCTTCCATCTGTCTTTCCAAGCAACCACCAGCTGAGACCGGATGATCCGTTAAAAGATTAGTATTTGGAAGAACGAACGAAGAGCATGTAAAAGGCAGAATTAATACCGTCCGTGAATAGCCTTGTCGTTTCACGTCGAAGCGCGAATACTTTTTATGGTAGTCGATAAAGTTATCGCCGTAAGGGTCTCTCGAGGAAGTGAAAATTTGTTTTTTCGATTTAATTTTCTATAGTTTGCTATGACGTGAAGCAAAGAAAATTTTTATCTAATATCTTAAATTTTATACTTTTCTCTTTTACTTTGTATGGTTTATTAAAAGTAAGCTTAAAAAAATAATGTGTAATTTTATTTAATTTTGATATGTAAAAAGATATATAATTTGATTCAAAATTGATTATAATTGATGTAAAAAATGATATGTAATTTTATTACTATTCTAATGGTAAGTAAATGAACAAAAGGTCTCTCTCTCTCTCTCTCTCTCTTTCTCTATTTCTTTCTTATAAAAGAAAACGATTTTAAACGATAGTGCGAAAATTCGTTTCAAAGTCGATTCCTTTCGTTAAAGCAGATTCAGCCTTTATCTCGACGATACTTTCGGGGACGCGCGTGTCTACGGTGTTTTACGATGCGCCCACGTTTTAGTACCGGACGAGGTTTCGCTTGGCCGAGCTCTTCAGGGCCTATCTCGTTTTGCTCTTCGTTTATAAGTTATCGCTCGCATAGTGCAAAAGGGAAATTTTTCTCTAAAATTTTATGCATTCATGAATTTCAACATTTTCTGTTATCTCATAAAATTTAACGAGTGATATCAGGGCAATAAATTTATCAAATGAAAGATTGTTACAAAAAATATGTTAATTATATTATATGTAGAATATATGATCTACATGTTCATAAAAAATGATATATAGTGATATTCGATATATATATATATATTTTTTTTTTCATTATTTATAATATTTCATGGAGATAACTGACATATATCAAATCCAATTTATAATACCAAGCTATGAAGAAATTTCCGATTAATCTACTCGATTGGCAAAACGTTAAAAGATCTTTACACTAAAATCTTAGATCCCCGAAAAATGAACTCTTTAATCCTGAGTATTATAACTATACAAAAGAATCTTGAAACATACATAGCAGGAGGGTGGCCGACGAAGACGCTACCGTCGCCGACGTCGTCGCCAACGATGACGACGATGACGACGACGTCGGCGACGGTCGGTATACGTATGAAAACTAAGTCCAGGTTTCATTTGACTGGCTTTACGAGGGAGACATAAAATGGATTTTACTGTCGGGCTAGTTCGCCAGTTCTCGAGTTGGTAACATTGCTTTAGCGAACATAATATATCCCCTTTCCTCTTGACCCCCTATCTTCTTCCTCCCCCCTTTCCACCCTCTTTTCTCTCCCCGTTTCGTCTCTCCATATAGCATTCTCTTCGACTCCTACGAAAAGCGAGTTGGCAGCTTTCATTTACGTCGTTTTCTACGATGTTCTCCTTTTCTTTCTGTCTGTATCTCTCTCTTCTCTCTCTCTCTCTCTCTCTCTCTCTCTCTCTCTCTCTCTCTTTCTCTCTCTCTCTCTCTCTCTATTTCTTTTTACTTTTCATCTTTTCCTCAGCACCGTCTACCGTTTCTCGTGCACCCCGAGACATTTCGCGAAGCAACGCGAAACTTTTCGCATGAGGATGCATCCCGTAACCGGATTTAATATCCGTCCGGATATAACGTCAGGACGATCGTTAACCCACTCTTTTTGATTTCGTTACCTTTGCCTGTCTCGAACATAAGAGAATGTTGGACTTAATATTATTTCCTAACGAATTTTCGTCATCCCCTTTTTTTTAATTAGTGAAAGCGATAGTGTGCTTCTCATTTACCAACTTTGAGAGCTATCTTACTAGGTTCGGATAATAGTTCGAGATAAAACGGATCAGATCTTATTACACGTTAGAAAATTCAATGTTCCTTCAGCACGGAAAAGACAAGTTTCTTGCATATGCCTGGCACGTTACATAAAAGAAACGTTGCGTAAGACAACGTGCAATCAATTTATTTGTATTACCGCAATTACGTATATACTAGCTATACTAAGAGCTACATCTACAAATTATCGACTATGAAAGTGAGCATTAGACAATGTATATACATATCGTTCCGTCAAGGCAGAACGACTACGCAGTAGCGTAATTAGATCTCGAAATTAGATCATGGCACGATAGATCGAATTCTTATCGTCGTTTCAATACGTTAAATCATATAGCTGTCATCGAATGGTAATGATCAATGAAATCCTTGTCAAATCATTGTTGCAATAGTCACATATAGCAAATACTTACGTATGATATAGTAAAAAAAGACATTTTCGTATTTTCGTAATTTGATCATTTCAGATCGATCGGCGGATAAATAGACAAGGAAAAACGACGGGAG
Source organism: Dolichovespula saxonica (assembly GCA_911387935.1). Classification (NCBI taxonomy): domain Eukaryota; kingdom Metazoa; phylum Arthropoda; class Insecta; order Hymenoptera; family Vespidae; genus Dolichovespula; species Dolichovespula saxonica. The sequence goes on along the minus strand of OU427001.1, from coordinate 1,908,321 downwards.
ACAAAAAGGCCAAATCCAAAGAGGATCATTCAGGGTTTTCTTCTACTTGAGAGGAAACGATTTTCGACTCAATCTTGGATAAAGAAAAATAGGAGGGTAAGAAGATGAACAATTCCACACGCGAATGCTGTCAAAATTGATAAAATAATTAATAGATGTTTCTGGTATAAAACTATTTTATTTTTTGTTGAATCGCGCGATTTTTTTCACCCTGTTAAAAGAATAAACTGTAAAAGCAGGAGAAATTCAAATTCATTATTAGAAGAGTTCTGAAAAGTATATTCTGTTTCTCTCGCTCTTTTAATAGGTCAAAGTTGTTGTTAACTAATCTTTTTATTTCTTCTTATTCTCTCTCTCTCTCTCTCTCTCTCTCTCTCTCTCTCTCTCTCTCTCTCTCTGATACGCTATCGAAAATAACATTTGTCTGCAAGTTGTCAAATTATTCGATAAGTATACGTGTAGTATATATGTTAGTAGTATAAGCGTGTAGTTACATCGAACGGAGAAAAGATTCTCTCGGGTTCCCGAATTTAAAATCGCAGTCTTAAGACTGTTAGCTATTGAGAGCGAATCACCTTCCTCACTGTATGTTGGGGAATAAAATTGCCCGAGAAATTTTCGAAATATATAACTTGCTACGAGCTGCTTAAGAGCGCTTACAAGAGGTGCTGTTTGAAATACAGTTGTAATTGTAAGAGATGAATACAAGGCCTATGAATTTTTAGATTCCAAGGATTCTCAAATAATAGATCGATCTATAAAGCAATTGTGTTAAGTAAGACCTCAATATTATTGTCTCTTTTATTTCAAATAAAGTTAAAGTAACTGGAACGTTACTGGACTACTCTATTGATTGTTGACTACTTACATCTTGATTTTCGTTAAATAAAACGAATTTTAAGTAGTCTTGAAACAAATATTGAAAATGTTCTGTAAAATTACGTTCCTGAATAAAACAGATAAAGAAAACATAGAACTAGGAACACAAAAATGAGGCAAATTAAATCCCGTGTGTCGTGTATTCGTCTCATTAATGTAATAAATTCTTACGTATCGTTGCCATACTTTTTTGTTTTTAAACAGTAACTATATTATAAATCTTACATCCTTACTGTTTATAAGGCCATACATTTGGGAAATGTCGGTTTAAGAAAATAAATAAGAGCATTTAAAATAAGAAAAAAGAAACTAAAAAGAAAAATTTTCGTTAAGCGATGAAAGAACGATTATTTACGAGAATCGTTGAGAATGAGATGAGAATGGAAAAATCGAAAGAATGAAAATTAGATTTGATTTTCTCTCTCTCTCTCTCTCTTACTCTCTTTCTCTCTTTCTCTCTTTCTCTCTCTCTCTCTCTCTCTCTCTCTCTTCCTCTCTCTTTCTCTCTCTCTCTCTCTCTCTCTCTCTTTCTTACGATTTATGAATGTACCGAAATTTGTAGTGCACTGCCGTAAAGAAGATAATGTTAATATTAAAAATCATTTTTTCATAGAATTGTTTAGACTTAACAATATATAATAATGACAATGATGTTTAAATAAGGAAGGTATGATACAGATAAACACACCTAATCGTAGATTACGATTTCTAAATAATACGTGTCTCTACGAGAGAGTCTTTCTTTCCGTTTGAATTTTAATTCGAAAGATTTCTTTTGATCTCTATATTTCCACATAATTGTATCCTTTTCACACAAGGATTAGCTCTCTAAAGGATAATATATATATTCTGTTGCATTATCATTACAAACGATTTTTAATTCTCTATATTAATCGATATTGATTTAATAACAAATTTAAGAGCAAAACTTTAGAGAGAAGATAGAATAATGTCACGAGTCAAAGTATAATTTCTTTTCTTAATAAATACATATTTCAAACACATGCGAATAAAGTAATAATAGATATTAAATAAAAAAGTAAGACGTTCTATACGAATTGATAATAAATTCGAAAGGATTTGTCGATGGCATATTTACAGGAAATGCGTTAATGTGACCTATGACTTTCTTTCTACGACAATGGTGAAAACATTAAACGATAGTAAAACTGACGTGATTTTTACGTATCTATGTCCGACAAATCAATGATAATCGTGCGATAATTCGGATCGATCATAGCGTTTAATAAAATAATACAGCTCGGAAAGTTTCTTATTTCTTCTTTCAATAGTGTGCAGTACATATTTATGTATAAGCGAAAGCACAGCACGGCACGTGCACCGAATATGAAAAAGTGAGAGAGGATTTTGCACATCGTAAAACCATACCCGTTTTTGTTTTTTATAGCTTGTAACCAGTCGGCGAAGAATGTGATGATTTAAATGAAAAGAAGTAGGATCAATGCACCTATATTTAATACGATCTTACCTACTTGTATTCATACATTCTTGTCCTTTGTAGTTATTTATTCTACGATCTTCGGAGATAGATCATTTATGCCATGGGGTAAAGAAAGTACAACGTTTCATAGAAAAGAAAGTATGTTAAAATTAGTATGTGAGTGAAGATAAATAAAAAAAAGAATAGACCAAAAGAAATAAAATCTCGAGGCATGTATTGATCGTTCTTCAAGGATCGACCCTACTTTACGTACTTTTAATTATTATACATATTATAGCATACAAATAAATGCTGATAAAATTAAGTGTGATCGAGTGTACTTAATGTGGACACTCTAATTCGATCCCTTAGCTAATGATGAAAAGAATGATGGTAAGTATACTAATGTTTTCTTTTGTAATTGAAATCGTTGCAAATTTGGATTTTAATTAAGTTTTTAATTATTTCCTCCTTCTTAATGTTAATAATATACGGTCGATGTAAGTAAAGCTAGTTGTGTGTAATACCGTACATATACGAGAATATAATTTGAATACAAAAATTCAGCAATATCACAACACGAAATTGTTGACAGTGATTTATCTGCTGTTTAGAATTGAGGATCCCTCATAAGTTTTTTGCAGCTGATTAAAATGTGTCTAGAGACAAATTTCACAAGATTCTGTAATTCTTATGAAAAAGTTCAATGGCGAATAACTTTTCTAATGTTTCTCCTTTTTCTTTTTTTTTTACATATTCTCGTTATAGCTGAACTCTACAACTTTTCGTAGCATCTGCAATAATAATAATTATTATAGTAATTTATATAAGTACTTCGACAGATAAAAAGAGTATACTACAGTTAAAAGTTGAACAATTTAACGACTTTTGATATTTGGTGTAGGAAATGTAAGGTATAATATTAATCGTGATGCGACTTTACTGGAAACACCACAGAGTAAGATTCTCATCATATGTATATATTCAAACTTACTTTTTTGCATCATCATCTGCACGCAACGGCTTCTCTGCAACGATCATGATAATATACGAACCACCTTGTAATATATACACGAATATCTCGACCGGCAAGTACTTATTTTATGTGAAAATTATTAGACAATATAATACTTTACCTTTTGTATAAAATTAATTTTTTAAAATTCGAAGAAATTCAGCAAGAAAAAATTATGGACATGCTCTAACAACGAAACTTAATTTATTTTTACTGTGTAATAACTCCTTGACTTCTTTGGCATCTCATTTTATATAAATTTTTTATAGTGATTATTTACATGCTTACCACCGTGAAACTAAACACAAGGGTCGATAAGCAATCTAATTACCGCTGCATATATACAGCATTAAATATAGTAATGTTAAAATGTATCTATTTAATTATAATTAAAATGCATACAATTTCTTTAACTTCGAATATTTTAACAATAAAAATCATACAAGTTAGGTGTGGCTATGTCTACAAGTTTTATTCTAATGAGCGTTTCTTTCAGTTATTGTAAGCAAACTTGTTTCGACCATTCTCTTAGATTCAAATCAAATCGATCTTGGTATCGATGATTTGCAAATCACGCGCTATGAATAATTTATATTATGTACTTGATTACATTATAAAAATTGTATAATGTATCATGACTTTTCAAAATTTGACAATTAACGAACAAATGATAATCAGCCATTTTTAAAATGTATGTATCCTGATAGAAATTATAAATCTAAAACTTAAAAATGAAAGGACTAGTTTACATAAAACTTGATGCACTTAGATCGATAAAGTGTAAAATAAGAGGGCAAATTATAAGGGGATGTTATTTACAAACATTCGAATTAGCATAGCCATACAATCTGTTATCTTTCATTGATCAGTGAAAGTTCGAGATGAGCAAATACATTCGCAAAATATCTACTTAATTTGTGAAGGTATTATTATGGATACTCTTAACACGCCGGATGGCAATTGAACTAGTTGGTGGGCGTCAATAATTTAATTCATTGCCTCGAGCAAACCGCCGAAGTCTTGTTAAATTGGTATGCATTTCTTCGGTGAGGAACGCTGAATATTTTCGATTCATCGTCTTTACAGAATGGACTTTTAATTTCATAGTCTACAACGGTAGGAATAACTTTAATAGTAACTTTAGAAAGAAAATTATAATCTTTTGAGCATTTAAATGGTTTTAGATGTAAGTATTCAAAAGAGATAGCAGTGAATTCATGGATCTAAATTGTTAGCTTTGAATATTGAACGAACTTAACGGAATTATTTCATGCTCTGTTAAGCAAAGGTAAGCACTGAATAGAAAGTTTGGAATGTAGCAAGTGTATTACACCAACGGTATTAATATATTCATATATCATTCGGCTATTACATTAATCCTCAGTTACAAATGATCCATCATTTACAAAGCAATAAAAGCAATAGTTGCATCTATATGATACATATGTTTTTTCTTTTAAAAAGAGTATTCGAGTAATGTACTTTATCCAATTAGGGATGAATCCGATATATTTAATTTTTTTGCAAAATTAATTGCTTCGTTATTAAACCTTTGCATTATGAGGTCATAACTGATACGATACTTCAGTTAGTTAATCAAACAAATTAATAGGAAATAGTTTTATTTAAAAATTGCTTTAAAATTAAATGTGTATGTGTGTACATTATATATGAAATATGAAGAATCTCGATGAGTTACAATTTCTTTATTTCTAATATAAGGAATCCTGTTTATCGACAGCGGTGCTAGATACAAGTTACTCATAATTTTCGTTAGATGTAACTTGGATCGCTTTTGTATCATATATATGTGTATATTCCAGTGATCATCTAATAACATTTAACATAGACGGGTTGAACTTAAGTATGATGATCTTTTTACTTTAATCATTTACTGTAATCGATGTAACAGATATGATATACAAAATGTTTTATAACTTAGAAATATATTTCTTATAGTGAATCTTTTTTATAATTGGCGTTACACTGTTAAAACGAGTATAGAATATTCGTGATATATTCTAACCTCTAAGCATTTAGGAATACACTTGTTAACGCATTTTTCACATCTATTAATTGGTAAATATATTTTTTATTTATATATAAGCAGACAGATAATGCATGTTAAAAATATTTTTCTTTTACTTGAACATTTATTAATAATGATGGTCAATGCCAATATTATTAAGTCCATGCAGAACCATCTTCATCATTTTATTCTTTATAATTTTATTGCAGTAACTATGAGTGCAGATATACAGAAGAAAATTCTACAGTTTGAAGCTTTTATAAATGGTGTGCTAAAGGCTGATCTTGCCAAATTAGAAGAAAAACTTAACAGTAAAATTACAGATATTACTGAATTTCTTCATCTAAAGAATATTATCACAACCTTTCAATCCAGCGAGTTTAATAAAAAAGATTTTAAAACTCAAGTAGATATTGGAAACAATTTCTATGTTGAAGCTCATGTCCAAGATGTATCAAATATTCTATTAGATGTTGGATTGGGACATTATGTTGAATTTAGTTTAGAAGAAGCTTTGGTAATAATCAATGTAAGAATCAAACTTTTTGAAAAACAGATAGCTCATATACGGAAACAAATTGCAAGAACTAATGCCCATATAAAGTTAATTTTAGTAGGTATCAGAGACTTACAAGGATTAAGATAGTGATATGTGTTACCAAATTGTACAAATCAATATTTATACTTTGAAATAAGTTTAACATATGTGTCATAGACGTATGTATATAATAAAATCCTAAATATTTCATATAAAGTGTATTTTTATACATAAATGTTTATTTTTATTTCAAATACTCATAATTACTTTATATTATTTTGATAATTATTAAATTTTATAGTTATATTGGTTTAAAAATTATATCTGAAAGAATATTTAAGGTCTTCATTATTTAAACTTCAAGAATATTGTGTTTCATACAAATTAATTACATTAGTGACATTGATTGATTCAGTATTCTATAGGGTGGTTGCTTTGTTTCCTTGTTAAGTGTAATTGTGAAATTTTATGAAGACCTTGTAGTTAGTTTATATATATATACATCAGAGCTTGGTTAAAAATGCCTCAGTTCATTCTACGTCGTTCGGTTATACAACATTTATAAGGCCTTGTATACGGCCTGATATTTCATTCTTTTTTGAGATTGTTATCAACAAATCATTCATGTCCGATTGGCGCAGTATACCTTCTGAAAATAAGCATAGAGAATTTCTCGAGAAATTCAGTGCTATCTTAATTAATTTCGCATTTGATAGTGTATCGCGAGACAATCCTGTCTCAAGATGGAGAAGTGCAAGTTATTTGCAAGAAATTTTGAATTTTGATTTATTAGAAGAACCAAAACCACAAGAAGATCTCTTATTGGCAGCAAATAAGATCTTGAAATACAGTGTTAAAATTGGCCATCCATATTTTATGAATCAACTTTTTTCTGGGTAAGTTTTATTCACGATTCTGATATTATACTTATCCAATATAATAGTCAATTAAATGAAAAAACGTTTCTCGTCAATTACTAATTAATGATTAATAATTATTCTGATATGATTATTTATTTGTATAGATTGGATCCTTATGGCTTGGCAGGGCAATGGTTGACTGATGCCCTAAATGCTTCAGTATACACGTACGAAGTAGCACCCGTATTAACCTTGATGGAGAAAACCTTAACTAGAAAGTTACTATCTATGTTTTATAAGAATGATAATGGATGTGAATTCGGTGATGCATTGTTTTGTCCAGGTGGATCTTTTGCGAACGGAACAGCTATCAATTTAGCAAGATTTTCCTTTAGATGTGAGAAGAAGGTAATCATTCTGTTTTCATATATTGTATAAAAGAAATATTCAAATTGAAAATAATCATCTTTCTTCAAGGATTCGATAGTAAAGCCAATTCTCTTTGCTTCGGAAGATGCACATTACTCGGTATCCAAATGGGCAAATCTTTGCAATGTAGATGTCGTTCTTGTGAAAACGGATGATTTAGGTCGAATGAGCGTCGACGATTTAAAAATCTGTATTCGACAGGAACAAGAAAAAGGCAGTTCTTTGTTTATGATTATCGCTACAGCCGGTAATTAATTTTATTTAATAAATATATAATGATGTAGTAGTTGTATACAATTATCAACAAAATTTTCGAAATTTTAGGAACGACGGTACTTGGTGCTTTCGATCCATTGATCGAAATATCAGAAATTTGCCAAGATTTGAAAATATGGTTACATGTAGATGCAGCCTGGGGTGGTGGTTTAATATTTAGTAAAAAACATTGTGGTCTTTTAAGAGGAATAGAAAGAGCAGATTCTATATTATTTAACCCTCACAAATTACTGGCCGTTCCACAACAGTGTTCCTTATTTTTGACAAAACACGATAATATTTTGACTAAAGCACACTCTAAAGGAGCTACTTATTTGTTTCAAAAGGATAAATTTTACTCAGCTGAATTAGATCCTGGAGACAAGTATTTACAATGCGGGCGTAGAGCAGATGTTTTGAAGTTTTGGTTTATGTGGCAAGCTAAGGTAAATTACATATGTTGTTTTAAATATTTCTATAAACTATTTTATCAAATATGTTTTAAATGCTATTAATCAGACTAGAAGCATATATTATATGAATTATATTTCAGATGTATTCGAAGCATCTTTGTTGATGCGAACTTAAGACTTATGCATGCTAGAGAAGTGGTTCTCTTTTCCTTGTATGAGATTCTGAATGCGACCACTTATGCAAATATGTAGAAAACTAGCCTTCATAGCACTTTTTTCCCCTACCTTCTTTTAAGCGTGGATCTTGTACTTTGGCATTTAAGCCATTACGGTTGAGGTAACGGCTTAACAACTCCGTTGAAGTAAAGGGCTTGCATGTTCTGTATAGAGTGTTTGCTGGTGTACTTATGCATATATTAATCTCCCCTGGAGGGATTCAGAATTGTCCATACCTTATTCATTCAATGGCTTTTTAAGATTCCAAAAGAAGCATTCGAATTTCTTAGGAGTTTAGCCGATAGCAGTGTTTTGGGCCAATAAGTTTTATAGGTCTTGTATGAAAAAAAGTAAGAATTTATTAAGTTAATCAGTAATTCTGTTAATTTGATGTAATGATAATTAGAATAATGCATCATTATTTTTAAATATATATTATAGTATAATATATGAATGTACATATATAATTTCTAAGTAATTAAATATATGGTATAATTATTTTAATGCTTTCCTTGCTTTTATTTTAGAAGTGATCTGATTTTATATAGTAGGATGTATTTAAATTATATAAACAATTAAGATAAAAAATCTATTTTTATTCACTTAGCTAAAGCTAAATAAAAAGATTAATTCATGACTTGAAAAATTATAGAATGAATTTGCATATATGGGCTATTGAGAGGGTATATGCAAATACTGCACGGCTTTTCATTTCTTTCTTTTATATTATTTACTTAGATTAACATGAATTTTTTTTTTTATATTAATTGTTTACTTTACTAATACTTTCTTTTTATAGGGATCATCGGGTTTTGAAAAACATATTGATCATCTAATGTCACTATCAGCTTTCTTTAAAGATGAGATTGAGAAAAAACAACACTTTGAGTTAGTGACACAACCATGTTTCATCAATGTATGTTTTTGGTTTATTCCTTTACATTTGAAAAATAAAGATTCTATATGCAATTATAAGGAAGAGTTAAGCAAGGTAAGCATTAACTACCCTATAATTATTTTATTAATTATTTTATTAACTTATTTGTTACTATTAAGATATATATTGGTAATTAGTAATGCGTATTAAATATATTTAAAGTTTTATAAGGCTAAAATTGATTTTCCTTTTTTTATTTTGATATTATTATGTATATACATTCTCTTTGTATTCAGAAGTTCAATAAGAATATAACGCATATAAGAAAATCAAATTTGCTGTTATAACATACGGGTAATTGATTTTATCGGCATGTTATCTACAGAGAATATTTCTCAAGTTACTTTTGAACGTTGATAAAGAAACTAATTTGTAAGTTAACTGTCGGTTAAGTAGGTACCATTTTTTTCGATGAATGTATATCGCATATATCCATACTATAAATCTAAAAATTATGAACTTCATTAAGATTATAGTGAAATTAAAAATTGTATTGTTTAAGTCATTCTAAAATTTTTGCCTTATTTTTATTTGTCATATTTTTTTGCCTTAGGTAGCTCCTAAGTTGAAGGGAAGAATGACAAAAAGAGGTAGTTTAATGATCAACTATCAACCATTACATGAGAAACCAAATTTTTTTCGATTTGTTGTACAAAATTCTGGAACAGATATGCAAGACATTAATTATGTATTAGAAGAACTCGAAAATCTTGGGGAGTCTTTGTGAGTTTCAGTATGAGGTTATATATAAACAGATATTTTATTAATAGCTTTTCTTTTGATTTATTCTTTATTGTATCGACTTGCTGCTTTTGGCACACAATATTAAAATTCGATACAAATACTTTCTTAAGCTCTCTTGATAGACAATTCGAAAACGAAGATCAATAATTCATATATTCGTTCACGTATACAGTATATATGTTCCCGATCGAGTTCTGTATTGGTGTTAGTCGTTCTGCTAATGAGACATTAAATTCGTGATACTATGGTAGAAGGTTATTTCGTGATTGCGTTTGTCCTACAGCCCTAACGGCCTCACGTCGTATGCGAACGAGCCGGCTAATCCTGATACGACTGACAGCATACAGGGAAGCCTTATATTTATACTACTTTGCTCATACTGACTTTCCATGACTGTACAACATTATGGTAGGTCTCTGAGTGCTCGTAAAAGGGAATAATGCCAATAATGAGTGACACCTATTCATTTGTTTTTCTTTTTATTTTATTTTTATCCTTTTTTTTCGTGCAATATACGTAATACCTCGCTTTGAAACAATCGATTTGAAAGACCTATTTTTCTTGATAGCAGTGAGCTTTGCGAATCGACTATATAAAAGGAACGAATACTTGTTTCGTGTCAATTATTAATTTCGATGGACTTTGATGAGTTTGGTTTTCATTGGATTTCATGATATTACTTTCAGTTAATTGCTTTATTTTTGTTGTTGGCACGATCTGTTAGCGCAATGGCGCACGAACTATATATACTTGCGACATTTTTTCTCATACATATTTTTCTTTTATTAGCAAATCAATATATATTGATAGTAATAATATCATTTTGTTATTGCTGCACGTAAAAATCATAAAAATTTCCTAACGTCCAATAGTATTTACGTGATTCTTCAGAAAGTCGTAAAGTATAATTTATTCATTACTGCATTAACTTATGCGAAATTTTTATATGTTAGTGTTGTACGAGTATAAAATATATGATAATTGGCTTATTAAAAATATACTCAAAAGTCTCTTTTTAATTTTCATAAACAGTAGATTCATAATTATTTTTAATTTGATAAATAATTCGGTAATCATAAGCACAGAAGATTAAAAGCATACACGGAGTTTCGTGATCGTTGAACGACGTTAAAATGGAACATGTTGACCTCATTCGAAGATTAATTGTAGAAAAATGGCCTTGACTTGTCTGTACAATTATAAGTTACGTTTATGGTTTGAGCTAAAACAGATGTTCCAATTTGATTATTTATTTCGTTATAATACTTTTTATTTTCATCATACATTTGTAATACAGTAAAGTTAATTTACGAATGACAAAAATTAGCAAATATCGCAAATCAATTTCAAGGAGTATTGGTCGAACATGTGATAAAGGATATTAGTGAAAATTGTTATTACCTAGGCTCAAGTTTTCATGCAATAAAAAGTAGAATTAACCATAATTTTTGAATAGGTTCTTTGTTTGATCAAATTTTACAAATGATAAAAATAAAGTTAAAGGAAATGATATGATCGCTTTATTAAATATGTATGATCGTCTAATAAAATAATAAAAAGAAAGAGTAGCGATCGAATGAAATGAAATTATAATTATTTGGAATCGTATATATTGCGCGTGGTGTCGCGTTAGTTTGTTACGCTCCTGAGCATAAGCCTCTGCTAGGGGTGTTTGCCCTATGGATGAACGTAAGTTGGACAGTAGTCTAGTGCCCTGAAAGACGGCGATAACGTCGGTATACGCGAATAGAAAGTAAAATATTTCGTATAATAGTTTAAATGTCATCGGATATTTACAGAATCGAAACGCAAGATGCGGAAAGTTTCCCGGCTTGCGGATCGCAGGTGTGTCATTTTAGTTTCTTTTTTCGTTTGGTTTATCCCTTTCCCATAAACCTGCGCACATCGTAGACTTTCTAGATCATCGTTAAATGATCTCTCTATCCAAATTCATAGAGATCGAATTTTATTATCTTTGATAATACAGTAATCTTTTATTTTTGAGAAATTCGACGAATTCAAAGACGAAGTGCTAAGATTGGACTGCATCGATCGATTACGGTCAACTAAAACAGACACAACCTCGAATTTAATCGTTCCAGAATGTTGATAAATAGATTTAATTTTCGCGTACAATCGAGGTATTAAAATTTATTTAACGATACGAATAAAATGTCTAATCTTGGGAAAACATTATCGTAAATAAAATTTTCGATACCTATCATTTCTCGCAGAAGATGTTTGTTCCATATATTTCCATTGTATCCAATAAAGAAATTCGTTTTAGCGCATGTTCTATTTTTGTACTAATATCTTGGCTATTTTTACGCTATCTTGTTCGTTATCGCGTTGAGAAATTAATTTTATATTTTTCATAACATTCTTGTTTTAGTGCAGTAGTAAATTATTGCAAATTTGACCTTGTTTTTTCATAGATATGATCTAATTTAAAAAAGTAATTTTATTTGCTGATAGGCGTGTGGAAACATTTAAATAAAAGTCGTTTTATTATGCTTAATCGAAAACATTGTTTTTTTACGTCTTCATTCACGCGTAAATAGAATTTGAAAGTATTTTACAGAAATTTATATAATGTACCGCAAAAACTAATTTTGGAATGAAAAGTTCAAGAACAAATCTCATGTCGTTATTTTGATCATCGTAAGTGAATACAATCTTGTTCTCGAGAGGTTCTTAATAGGTAGCTATGTATACTTCGAGCTCGATATAGTTTTCGTTAAAATAGTCGATGAACGAAGATCGTAACCGTAAATTACAGTTAAATTATAGTCAAGGTTTTATTATATAGATACATAATGTAGATACATAACTGAGCGTACATTTTTGTTATCTTTATATTTCTATGTTGATTGTATAAAGTACGCTACATTATTATCATTGTTCACAGATATGGTCACCTTCTCATTTTCTTTAATATAATTTAGCATAATGTGATTGATAATCACCACACAGATAACTAATGGCAATAGTTTATCTACGGAATCAATTTTAAAGATCATATTATGTAATTCATTGAACATATTTTGTTACGTTAGAAGATGTAATCGAAATGTCTCATAACATTACGAATCTTTTAATCCTTTATATTATTTTGTAACTAATCACTTGTTTTAACTGACTTTATTATGCGAATTTATATTCTTTTAATTTATAAATCGCGTATTATATTTATATTAAGATATTATGTAGGATTTCGTCAATAAATGTTCATTTGTATGTATCATATGATATGTACAGGTAAGATTTACGAGCAAATATTTTCTCAGAAATGAATTCTGTATTATTTTTTACGCGAATTTACAAAGATTTCGATGAAGTTAGTACATTTTCATTAACGAGCAATGTTGTCCTCGATCTTATCATTCTGATAACAATGGCTAGTTTGGTAAATGTATTTTCTTTCCACTTTTAAAAGGTTTTAAGGAAAAACGAAAAAAGTTCTAATGAAGCGGTTAATATACGACTCTTTTAAGCGTATCGAAACTTTGCACATTACATGTAATTACGTTACATTTATTCTCTTTGTTCGTTTCGGTAGATATATGGGGGAAAGATATACGTTGGAAATAACCGTTTGAGATTACAAATTGCATCGACTTGCCACTTGCATTTTCCTTCTTTCGTTTTAAATATTCTTTTTTCTGAATTAAAAATCGATTAAAATACAAATTGATATTTGAAATTAAAATAGAATAATTATTTCGGCAAACCTTCTTGGTTTTACCTTATATCGAGATAGATTTAAAAAGATGGTAAGGATCGTGGCATTACTTCTTTCTTAGAAAGGCATGACTCTGCAATGAATTATCTATACTTGCTAACTCGTTATTCTGTCATTCTCTTGTCGGATACCATCGACGACGATTGCCGTTGCACCGGTATCCTGTTCCTCCAACGGACACACTCATTTCTTCTTCCTATTTTCATTCGTGAACGAACGAACGACGCTATTGGTCAGTGTTGATACTTTTGCTGTTGTTGCTTGGCTCTCTGGAACATCGGACTTCGTTTTACTCTTTTCTTGGCGAATCTGGACGGTAGAGCATGGATATTGCGAGGGCCTACCATTATCTCTTCGAGGAGATTGCAGGTGAACGAACGTATTAAATATTTTATTTTATGTAGAATTCTTTTGTCCGTTAACGGTATTCATAGCTTGAAATATTTTTCACTTCTACAGGATGATTCAGAATCGATGGACTAAACTTTACAAGTACTACACGATAAAATAAGCATCAAAGTTTTTCTAACTGTTTTTTTCATAACTAAAGAAAATATTATATTATATATAATATATCTATATATATTTACGTGATAAACTAAACCAATAGAAAATAGTTTTCTTTCAAAATTGTTTATCTTAAAATATAAAAAATGTACATGAGGTATCGAAAGTAGAAAAAATCAAATAAGAGTTAACCGAGAAGAAAGTAAAAGAACAATAGTTCAAGCGTGAAAAATATTGATTTAATTTTTTTAAACAATAGTCAAAGCGTTAAAAATTGAGCTTTTATGATGAATTAATGATCTTTTATGTAATAAATATGAAGTTTGAAGTTGATTTTTGAATCTGTCTTCATAAACATTTTTTGCATAGTTTGAATTTCGAATTCTGCAATACTTTAAATATATATATCTAAATTTTAACATTTTGACTGTTTGGATAGTTTAATAATTTTCTAAGATTTTCTTTTTTCTAACATTCTAATGGTTGCAAATATTTATTCTAGATCCTAGAGTGGCAAACTTCCCTTTGATGAGAGATCCGTTCCCAGTGATGTTAATCCTGCTTGTTTATTTAGAGTTCGTTCTTCATATTGGACCTCGTTATATGAAACATCGGAAACCTTATAAACTGAAGAGCTTTTTGATCGTGTATAATTGTCTGCTCGCGATCGCAAGTGGAGTCACATGTTATGGAGTAAGTGAACTAAACTTTTTTATACTAAGGATTCACACGATATACAAGAATGATAATATCAAGTTCATCATACTTAAATATACATGAATATATTATTTCTTTTGTAGATTCTCACATCGGGTTACACGACGAATCTTTCTTTAGGATGTGAACCTTGTAGTATATCTTATGATCCCGAACCTCTTAGAGTGAGTAATGTATATAAATAGTAATAATAATAATAATAAGAAGAATAATAGTAAGAATAATAATAATAGCATGGTGATTGAATGACATCAGGTAAAAGTTTAATTATGTCAACGAATTCACGATACATTTCAGACATCCTAGTGATATAAAATATGAATTATTTTATTAAATAATTAAATTAATTGATTGTAAGGTAGACAAGAATTGTTCTAGAGAAAACGATTTCTATGATGAATCATCGATCGTTAATAATTTTCTTTATTGATTTGTAGATGGCTGGTTGGGTTTGGCGAGTCCTTATAATGAAGGTAGTCGAATTAAGCGACACAATCATTTTTGTTCTTCGAAAAAAATACAATCAGACATCTTTTCTTCATATCTATCATCATACTACAACGGTTATAATGGCATGGACGGTTTGTAAATATGTTCCAGGTACGTGACGTCATAATTATTATTTTTACTCAAGTTAAACATTTTTTATTATTATTATTATTTTATCTAGCGAGGAAACTATCTTTTTATCGAACGTTAATAGCTTCAATCAAATTCGTTAACGATCGATCTAATTTTTTAAATAGAATATGTTTATTACAGTCTTTAAACAAAAACCATTTTATACTCTTTTAAGTAAAGAATATATAAACAAGCTATTATTTTTGTTAGGTGGCATGTGGACTTTCATAATGATACCGAATTGTATCGTGCACGTATTCATGTACACTTATTATCTATTGGCTGCTCTCGGACCAGGAGTAACAGAGAAGATTATGCCGGTGAAAAAATATATCACGAAACTACAAATGGTATGATTTAACGTAATACCTTCTTCTTTTTAGAAACTACGAAGCGATATTATAAGCGGAAACAGATTTTTGCATTTTGTTTCCTTTAAAACAAATCCGCTATCCGATTTCTCGTTTTCACGATACGTTGTGCTCAACTCGCTTCTGTTTCTTCTTTCTTTTAGTCCTGATCTTTCTTCTCACCTCCTTTCGTATTGTGTTCGAAGTTTACAAAAAAGCAACGCTTTTCTTGGCAAGCATTCGGCTGGAAGATGCATATATCGCACTTTGTCCCGATATCCACGTATTGCAACGTGCATTTTCTTTCGAAGCAGAAATCGACGACGATAATGGCACTTTACTCGCGATAACGTTGCCTTTTTCGAAAGAAGAACATTTTAACTGCTTTGCTTATTTATCTTTACTTATTTATATTATTTTTTTTCCATATTATAACGATTTATTGGCTTAAATGCAAAAACAAAAAATGGGACTCGGATGTATTCCCTTTTTTACTCTAAAAATATGTTTATATGATTGCAGATACAATTTATCATTATGCTGTTGCATACAGCTCAGGCACTGATGCCCTCCTGCGATCCAAATAGAAAGTTTGTTGCTTGCATGTATACTATGCAAGTTACTATAATGTTGTACATGTTTTGGGGCTTTTATAAAAAGACTTATACGACGAAGAAGCTGGAGTAAAAGATCTTCGACGTTATATATAATCAAATAAATGGAATATAAAGCTGTTAGAAATTTCTTACATGGGATATTAGGTGAATGAATATATTTTGCACACGCATATGTATGTGTATACGCATATTAAATTTTGTGAAATTATGCTTGTCCATCGCATTGATCTTAAAGGCAAGATGTCTCCTATAAGACTATTTTATATTTTCTTAATGGTAAGCATAATTATTGAAATCTTTCTTTCTCATTGTTTTATTTCGTCTTATGGTATGACGGGTAATGTCATGTCGTGTGTTAATCTTGTGCTCTTTCATCTAAGCAATAAGAAACGTAAAGCTTAATCGATGAGTTACCATTGATGATTCATAATATATTCTCAACGTTGTATGATCAATTCTCTAAAATGATTCTCTTGTATCATATAAAATAATTAATACGAATAGTCATGAATATTTTTGCAAAAAAAAGCGTTTAATTATAAATCATATATAAGAATATGATTATTCTTATGCGATTATAAGTGGAAAATTTTTCGAAATTGCTAGGAATATATGAAAAAAAAAAAAAACAATATTACGTTTATTAATTAATAGCTTTTATCTAAATTTATATTAAGCTCATGTATGATTGCGGATGTATTGGTATAGATTGCAGGAAGAAGGGTAAAGGCTTATATAGGGCTCCATCGTTTTCACGTTCTGAAATTAGCATAGCGGATTAGTGTGTTCGTGGCTTTAAGTCGACACGCATGGGCTACTACCGATAAGAGTTTATTAACGTGAAAGTGTATTTATCTCGACCCTCGAGGTCTTGCGGGCCCTCTGTGTTGTATATTCTTTGCCTTTCTCTCGCTCTTCCCTTCGAAGCCATCTAATCGCGCTCCCGCACCGGCTTTTTCTCTAGACGGTGTATTTTGACTTATGGTTCTTTCTTCCCATAGTATAAACTATTAAATAACATTTTAAATATATAATTTCGTATATGTTCTTGAATCGACGATCGTTGATATAGTAATGATGTATAAATGTTATACGAATATACGACGCGAAATTTTCTTTAACGAGACATGATGTCTTATATATTTGAATAATTAACGTCTCTTTCGTATTACATTTCGACGTGTCTTTTATTTAAGAATATAATCAGAATATTGTTATGTGTTTAAATAATTACATATTTGTATCTAAATCTTTTATTGCTTGCAGTGTGATGTTCGTTGAATTCCTTTTTAAAAATTGAAAAAAATGTATCGAATCCTTTTATAAATTAAAAATCTTGGTAAATGGTAGAATATATTTTTTAAATAATTTTTAACTATTTCCAATGAGTTTTTTAAGGCATGTAGAAAATTTTACTTTCCAGACTCAGTCTAGAGTGGATTACAGATAAGTAGATAAAATTTCGAGTACTATACACACACACATATTTCCGAATTATTGATCTTATTTTTAATTAAATCTGAACGTTCGATGGTTCAACGGATTAATTAAAAATTTTATCGGGTATCGAAAGTTATCGGAGAGGGCGCTAAATCCAATTTTCCTCAAAGCGATTTCCGAGTTATGAAAGCTCATTCGGTATAATTCACCCACATAAAATCTACCCGATAAGGGACACTATTTACGTTCTATTAAAGTATACACGTTCTATATCGATGAAACGTTTGCGCTACATGCGTTTAAGAGTCAGGACAAAAAATTTTTGTATTTCGGAAATTTCAATAAAAGCGTCGATCGATTTATAGATCGTGAAAAATTAGCGCAAAACTCGGTTGCATTTGGTTTTACCAGAAAAGCAATCAACGCGAGGCTGCTGCTGTTGCAGTGCTCGCGAAAATAACGATCGAACCAACGCGTGTGCGACCTATGCAAATTGCAATTGCAAAGGTAGCGTAAACTAGTTGGACCGACCGTGCTGCTCGAAAG
Organism: Dolichovespula saxonica; assembly: GCA_911387935.1. Lineage (NCBI taxonomy): Eukaryota > Metazoa > Arthropoda > Insecta > Hymenoptera > Vespidae > Dolichovespula > Dolichovespula saxonica. Next base: position 1,890,025 of record OU427001.1, on the reverse strand, counting down.
AGGGCGAGTGGAGACTCATAGGAGGAAGTCATTTTTTGTTCCCTTCCTTCTCGAAAATTTTCATTCTCTATCCGGTCTCATTATTGCCGGCCATGTGTAGCCGGTAACTCTCGAATTAACGGCTCGGCCAATTTCCTGAAATTTATAAGGTGGGGTAATGGCACAGACGCCATTGCCATATTACGATCCTCCATTACGATCGCACGGTATACGACATAATTGCTTGCTTAAATAGCAGAGTTTACGCATACAGTGTAGACTACAACTACGTATATGTGTGTATTTGTGTGTACATAAATATATGTATATATATACAGGGTGTCTCAGGAACTCCGTTACAAAGCAATATTTCCATTACTTTTAATAATACGAAGTAACTATTTGGTTCAAATGGACGTATATTATCCTATGATTAGATTTTTGTTCAAGGTTATTTGTTTCGAGATTCCGAGATCATTGAAGATTTTTTAAATAGTATAAGGACCTTAGCTATCATGTCACGATGATGAATATATGTTGTCTCATTTGAAGGAAATATTTTCTGACCTTACATTCTCGCGAATAATGACATCGAAAAATAGTTAATTCATATCATAATGTGCGACCCTTTGAACCAAACAGTTCGCTCATTTGGTATTTCCTTGTATCGTTAAAAGTAACGGAGATATCGCTTTGTAACAGAATTATTGAGACACCCTGTATTGTTCGTTCGCAGGAAAGCACAGAAGCTCATCGATTGTACGAAAGCCACTAACTCTTTTCTACGATACCGACAGAACGATTCGAAAGCTCCTTTGGATTGTCTCTCGTAATCGTATATCTCGTCGAAATTTCTCTCAGCCTGCCATTCACAACGATCGTTACGAATTAATCTTTAAGATTTCGGGTATCGTCATTGAAACGGTAGACGATTTTAGGTTTTATAGAAGCTTTTAATCTAGAATAAAATTTATTTGCATACACTGATCCATTAAAAATTCTAGTTGCAATAAAGCAAAAGCGAATTTACTATCAAGTGTTCGTTAATAAGACAGAAAGAACATTAAATTTGAATAGAAGTTTTAGAAATTAGTTTCGTATCCGGTGCTAGACAAGGATCACCTATCGTTCTGTATGCCGCTGCTACTTTCACCACGGTGGTTGAGTTTCAGAGACCGTAAATAGGAACAGAAGTGAAGTTCCCACGGGGGAAGCGGCTTAATTAATTGAACTTAATCTAAATTTAATTTAATTTCTCCTACCCTATATCCTTCGAAGACGATGGCCGTGTTCTATCACCGTCCTGTGTGTCTTCTGAATTGGATGTTTAAAAGGGCGGTACATGAATGAACGAAACAATATGGAAAGAAAATGCGTTTTTTCTTAGATGGAACCTCAAGAGTTCGACTAAAATTCGGATTAAAATAATGAGGATAAGAGAAAAAGAGAAAGAAAAGATGCGATGATTTAAGAACTCCTATTGTGTAATTCACGTGTATACAAGTAACTTTTATCCCAAAGTTAGGTGAAACACTTGAACAAAGATACAGACGACTTCTACTTTTATCGTTAAACTATTCGGAGTCATTTACATTATAAAGAAAGAATATTTTCGATGTTTCCTACGAATATTATTAAGATACATCGTTTTTCCTTTTACAATTTCATACTTCTACGTAATGTTAAAGTATTCGTGTAGGTGACGTCAGGACGACGGAAATTTATCAAAACGATTATCTTTTGCATAAGATCGATCCATCCTCGGTGGGACAATGCATCTGCAATTTCTCAGGCAACGCGTTAGCACATGGAACTTAAGCAAATGCTGGACCCGGAAGATTAATGAGTGCAAGAAGAGGAATACGATGAGACAGGGAGGACATCCCCCTTTTGGCGTTAGAATGACATAGAAAAAAAGAAAGAAAAGAAAAAGAGAAAGAACATGGAAAATGGAAAGAGAAAGAGATAGAGAGATCTCTTCTTTCGAAAAGAAATCTCTTGCAAGGGTTCAAATTTTCCGTGCTATTTTTCCTTCTCACTCGTCAAACCTGCGTTTCAATATCTTAAGGAGAGAAAAAAAAGAAGAAAGGGACAAGTGAAGTTCGAGCTATGTGTTATCGTGGATGATTTACTTTGGGTGTAAATCACCGTTGTTACAGGTGCCACGCTCGAAATCCACCGCAGCTCGTTTCTCTCGAGAATTTCGTGAGATCGCTTCCGCGGTCCGAGGAGAGTTCCCGGACCTTCGCTTATATCGAAAACTTTTTCGAACTTATTTCTCTTCTTTCATTTTCCATACTTTTTCTCCCCTTTACTTTCCTTTCCGTATTTTTCTTCTGCTTAGAATTTTATTTGAAGATAAAGGAAACTGAAGATAAAAGAAACTGTAGAAAGGAAAGAAGAATACAAATTCAAAATAGGGCTGGTATTTTTATATCTGTATAATTTGGCGAAAATACTTGTCTTTGGAGAGTAGGAGAGAAGGAAGGGAAAATCTTGAATACTTATGTTAGATTAGGGACGTTCTCATACCATCCTTCGAAATTTATTAGCGAATATCGATGAAATTCGGGCGTGGTTAGACAAACTCGACGGTAAGAAGAAAAAATGAATGAGAGAAAGAAAGAAAGAAGAAAAGGCAAGAAATACAGGGAAGGAAGAGAAAAGACTGGCAGAGGTTTATTGAATTTCGAGATTGGCCTCCTGTGTGAAATATGTAAAAAGAATCGTAAAAGCTTTCATAGAATCCACGATTGAAAATTTCAATACTATTTATTTTAAAAGAATTCATAGACATACTGTGTCTTTATATGATTATGACTATTAATATGGTAATCACTGAAATGAAATTAACGATTTTTATAAAGATTAAGGAATTTGATGATTCAAACATTATTCAAGTAAAAGTAAACTCTCTTGCATACATTAAATTTAATCAAAGGAAACGATATGTCTCTAAGAAAATGTTCTCCGCCATTTTGATACAATAATTTGATATTTTTTGTCAAAGAAACCGTATTAAGCAGATAACTAAGTACATTTCCTTTACAGTATTCGGCCCTTCAATTCCAACAACTCGGTTATTTGTTGGTAAAGTTTTACATATTTATTCGTGAATATTCATCATCGAGGTGGAATAAAGAAAGTTTTATTTGCAAGAATCCGCCTAAACTACTTTGTTACGTTAACATTTTCCGATCAAAACATCAGGGACTCTCGCAAGAATTTTATCTGAACAGGGATATTTTTTTAGAAATTAATTTTCTTACTATCAAAGAAGTCTTGATCTATAACATTTTTTCTATCAAGTATGGAATCTCGTTTTACGTAATTCGAGTATCGATTCATGAGCAAATCACTGACAAGAAAATACAAAGGGAGAATAAGTAGGAGGTTCTACATTAATTTCTGAAGTCTTTGGTAAATAGGGATGAAAGAGAAGGAAATAAAGACGGAGAGACAGAGAGAGAGAGAGAGAGAGAGAGAGAGAGAGAGAGAGAGAGAGAGAGAGAGAGAGAGAGAGAGAGAGAGAGAGAGAGAGAACGTCGTTGATGGAGTAACTAATGAGGAAAAGCGGAGGATAATGTTGTTATAATAAGTATCTGCGGCGGTGGTGTTAAAGTAGTGTTTTATAACTTATATTGCATTGGCTACGATTTTAAATGATCTCACGGACGTTAAGTGATTCCAAGTGGAAGTCAGATAGCATTTTATTACCATCGAGCATCACCTACTCTTAATCTACCATTTCTTTCTAAATATCGACTACTCATTATCATTGTAAATACAATGAAGACACGATACAAAGACTTCCCTGCTTTTGTTCTGATAATCATTCTTCAATAAGATAAAATGATGCTATAAGACCAAACGACGTTACATTTTACGGAAAAGAAATTGCAGCGTCTTTTCCGTCGTTTTGAATACAAATAACTGTAGCAGGTAAAAGCACAAAGGGGAATAAGTGCGTACACTCTTTTCGATGCTGTTCGATATCCGGCGTAAATGCATAGCGGCGATCGTTTGGTTAAATCTTTAACACAGTACGGGTGTTCTTTTTCTAGCTATAGGAAAAACATGGAATCTTTCCACATGCAAGCATCGAACAGGCTCCTTGTGTAGCACAAATGCGCACTCACGTTCATCGTTCTTTTCTAAGAGATTCCTTTTTCCAATTCGAGCAAAGTATGAGGACATTTTTCTAAGAGGTTACCAACCGAATAAACGACTGACATATGCAATGGTAATGCGGTTCCATTGCTTTGTCTTTTACTCTCTCTTTCTTTCTCTTTCTCTCTTTCTCTTTGCTATTTTCCTTTTTTCGAAAGAATGTATAGGCAGTTGTAATTTAATATATTGTATTTATAGCAAGAAATATACTGGAGTCAATTTCCCAGGTGCATTCCCTTATGGCCATGTTTTAAATGTGCAGTTTAACGTTAATTAAGGAAACATTGTAGGATTCTTATCGAGCGACGATGGCTAGATCAAATTATTATTCTAGACCTCTTTAAAGTTTCACCTCAATTCCGCAAAGAGACTTTTTGAGACTTTTATATTGAATGTTAATACAATTCTTCTCATCTCGTAATCTCCGAATGAATAAAAATTCTTCCCGGAATTGAAATTATTCGTAGGAATTGATAATACGTTTAAAAATCTGACTCTTTCGAATCTTTCAAAAATTCTCACGAACAATCGGAACTCATCGACACGTGCAAAACATAATAGAAAACGGAAGAATGGAAAGATAAGATATGGTAAGGGTTGTTTGAGGATGGTTGGTTTTGAAGAGGTGGGGGGAGGGGAGATAACGGTGGTCGCGAATATCCAGCTCACTTCGGGTCCTCTTCGTCATCCTGTGGCTTGCCGGAGACAGCCGCAGAAACTTGGGAATTTATGGTCTTGCGGCCTGCGGATTTTCGTTTTCAACCGAACGATCCGTCGTTGGAAATTCCATGCTCTCGTACGACGAGGAGAGAACGCCGATGGGGAATCAATTAATATTTATGGGAATGCTGCCATTTCCTTTTGTCTCTCTCTCTCTCTCTCTCTCTCTCTCTCTCTCTCTCTCTATCTATCTATCTATCTATTTATCTCCATTTCTCTCTCTCTCTCTCTCTCTCTCTCTCTCTCTCTCTCTCTCTCTCTATCATATTCTTCTCTTTGCAACTTTTGGCATTACAGGAACGAACTGTAGGGTAAGTAGAGCTTTATACAGGAAGGGTAAATGAGTTACGTTTCACGATCAATCCTTACGTTCTATCACCTTTATTTTAACTCGCCGAATTTTCAGAGACCACGTTTATCAAGGGTACAAGCTATTTGTACAAACTACTCGTTTCTTCGAGACTCGAATTAGTTTGTAAAGGAAGTCTTCGAGATAAAAACTTTCAAGTTTGGACAATCGCTTCGATTTCATCACGAAATTATCTTTCAATTTTCGTCGCTTTTTTAATTTCTTTATTTTTTTTGTACTTTTAATAGACAAAATGATTAGAAGTCAAAAGCGTTAGAATAATTCCAGTAGATTAAATGTTTCTATATTTTTCTGTTTCGGTATATTTCTTTCGAAAACTTCGGTCAATTATTCAGTATTAAACCTATATGGATACCTTTTCCATTAGCTAACAAGATTTTTCTATTACTAGTAGTATGTATGAGATAACGTTATTGATGGATGTTACATATGTAGTGGAAGAAAAATGAAGTAGTGAACGATTCCGGGTTTAGGAAATTAATGAAAGTAAACACGGAAGTCATCGACGAGATATGTTTGTATACTATTACCTTGTACGAAAATATTGAAATTGATATGTTTAAAAAATATCCGATAATTATTTATTAAATATAGAAAATATTTTTTCTCGTTTATTAAAAACATATCGGAAAGGTTATAAATTTCCTACAAATTTTTTTACTATTTCGTTCGTTAAAATGCCCAATATTTTATACGAAGAAAAAGCCAAATGAAAGAAAATATTATGTTAGAAATAATTTCAAAGAATACGATTCATTTAGCATATTTTGTTCTCGAATTCCCTCGTACTTCGTTTCAATTCGTTGAATATAATCTGAGCGTGACTTATATAATGGAGATATCGGTGTGTGATCTTGCTTTAAATTCCCAACACGACGAGTGGAAAAACCGGAAGCTCTGGGAAATTGAGAATAAAAGGACGAGGAGGAAAGCGTGAAGGATTCATACTTTTGTTTCTTCCTTTTTTTTATCTCACATGGTGCAAGCACTACACATAGTATTTGTATATGCACCTGCGTGTTCAGATATGTTTGCGCGCGCGCGTGTGTGCTTACGTATATCCATGTATGTGGCTTGGTTGGTTCCGGTTAAAAAGCTCCGCGAGAAAGTGTGTAACGAAAAATTCCCCAGACGGAAATAAAAGTAAATTAAAGCGTTCGTGCTTTGCCGGTTGTTTAAAATGTAACAGCCAATTACTGACTTCCCGCTACCACGGAGTCGTCGATCGCGTGAACGATCAAAGCTCTACTCCCTTTTCTTCGTGATTTTTCTCGAGGTTAGCTCGCATCACGGAAGTATATCAGTTTTCTATGAATTTTCCTCAGTAACGTTTACCGAAATTTTCATACATTTAATTTTAGTATTTCCATGAAAGTTTCGTATAAAAGAAATGTCTGTATTATGAGTGTTAAAGCGATATTGTGTAAGACGTGTAGTGGCCAAATGGCTTCCTGCATTTTATGACTGTACTGTTTCTGACATTGAGGCAAATTTTTCGAGAACCTCGAAAAAAGAGAAAGAGAGGAAGAGTAGAAAATCTTTATCATTTCGTTGTATTCTTATCGTTTTTTATACCTTTTTCGATGATCCTCAAGAGGTCTATTTCCGCGTTTTTTATCTTCTTGGTTGTTTTCCTCTCTCTCTCTCTCTCTCTCTCTCTCTCTGTCTCTCTCTCTCTCTCTCTCTCTCTCTCTCTCTGTGTCTCTCTCTCTCTCTCTCTCTCTCTCTCTCTCTCTCTCGCTCTGCAGTGTGTTCTTTTAAAGTCCACCAATTCACTGACCGAACGAGAAAGTCGACGATTCGACTACAGGAAGGGTTTGGAATTATCCGTTTTCCAGCGGATAGCCAGTTTCCCAAGGTACGATTATACTCGAGCTATGCCCGGATATCCTGGCAATGCCGGAACGCTGCAACTGGCCATTCTTTCTCTCTTTCCCTCTTCTCTCTCTCTCTCTCTCTCTCTCTCTCCTCTCTCTTTCTCTCTCTTTCTCTCTATTCCTCGTCCCTCGTCTTTTCTCTTTCCCTCTTTCACGAACATTACTACGCAGTGCATCCTTGGCTTTCTGTTGGCTCGAGTCGAGGAAATTGTTTCGCTTCTGGAGGTTGTGAACGCATCTAACCATGGATGATAATCCAAAATTTCGCTCCTTTGCTCTCATAATAAGAGGGAGAAAGGGAGAGAGAGAGAGAGAGAGAGAGAGAGAGAGAGAGAGAGAGAGAGAGAGAGAAAATAACTGAACAGAGGGTAAATGTATAAGCTGTTAACTTTCAGTATATCCTACATATTCTAATGTTTCTACATAATCTACATATATCTTACTTATATACACATATGTATTACCAAAGCTCAAGAAACATTTGTACATTCGTACTATTGAAAACAGAAACAACATATGCCGCGATAGTTTAGTTATGTACATAATGAACTTCGATTGAAAGTTGCAAGAGAGAGAGAGAGAGAGAGAGAGAGAGAGAGAGAGAGAGAGAGAGAGAGAGAGAGAGAAGATATCACTTTATTATTGTTTCAATGTTAAATTCCTAATCTCTCCCTTTTCCTTCTGTTTCCTTATCTGTTCAGACTAATTCAAGTTTCGAAATCCATGCTAAATTGGAATTAATTTCTAATCGAAAGTAGACTAGCTGATAGAGAAGCTGTTTTTTAGTTTGACAATGAGAAAGAATACGCGATTATTTGAACATTAGACATTTATTATGTAATGGTTATTACTTTTTACGAAACATTTAGTATAGATCTAAATGCATATCGAATAAGTGAGGTGAATCGAATATGACTAACGTACACAAAATATTTATACTTTAAAACAACGGATAATATTACTGATTGCATATAATACGTATACTAAAGTATTTGGTGGAATAAACTTTAATATTTAAGAGTATTATATTACCCTGTCGTGTCAACGTATTAATAATATTTTTACAAAGAGATAAGTATAAAGGATATGTCCGATTCATAAATTGTTTGATTACGTTTCCCTATAAAGCAAAATCGTTACTGTATTGACGGCATTGATTTGTTTATCCTATTTCGGCGAAATGCTCATTTCGTGTGATATTTCGGTAATATCCTCTTACGTTTGTTCAAGGAAGGGTAACCTCGTAAATCCCTAAGGGTTGGAGCTCTCTTCGAAAGTTCTTCTTACGGGCCTGCGTCGACCCCTTTTTCTTGTCTTTTTTCACTGAATCCTTCAATAATTCGCTTCCTCATAGATAAAACTTACAAATCCGAAATTTTCGTTGTTGTACTACTCTTGGAGAAGAATTATCGAGTTTTCATAAAACCGAAAATATAGAATAAGGAATCTTAAATTTTATCTCTAATAAAAATATCGTAATGTACAATATGCCATATTCTTCTTATAACAGTAACTTTTGCCATGTAACTGTATTTTGTCAATCTTATTTCATCTTTTGGTCACAAAATTAATTGTTAGTTTACATTCCCAATTTAATGTCTGTTAAATATAACTTATACTTAACAAAGTTTAGTTATACTAATATAAGTTATAGCATAAGGTTTACATTATATAATTTTTTTTAAACACGAAAAAAAATTGAGTTATAAAAATAGATTACTTGAAAAGAATTTCTTAATTGTGCAATTTCTTATTTTGTGTTTCTATTTAAACGTTTATCATGAAATAGTACGAAACATACATTGAAATGCAAAATAATTTATACAGGGTAGTCTGTAATCTGTGGTATAAGCTAAGTCAGGAAGATTTTACGATTAAAAATAAAACGAAAATCAAAAGTAACAAAATTACATTGATGACAGATTTTTCTCGGGAAAAATGACAATGTTAACCTACATGCATGAAATGTCATTAAATTACAGTCTTTTACTCACCATCTACTCTCGTCATCAAAGTGTTACGATGAATTTGCTTATGCATGTTACAACATTGGATATATTAATTAGAAACCAAATAAATTAAAAAATATAGTAGATTATGATTTTTCACAATAAGATTTCATATATCCGCCTTGTTCCATATATGGCAATCATGCTACCATAAGAAGTGTGTGGAATAATAAATTTCTATGTTTCAAATATTTTTTTGTAGAGTTTCATAACCATGAAGAATAATTCATAATATTCAGATTACATATCTGTTTTTAAAGTTATGTAACTATACACGATATTTGAATTGTTTATCTTCGTGGAAAAGTAAAAGAAAAGTTTAACAATTATATTTAATATTTCTTTTCTTTTCTTTTATTTCCATCTAGAATATTGATCTATTTGTGTAATGAGAGACATAAATATATAATATAAATTACCTTAGTTTTATAGATGTTAGAAAAACACAGCCCGTCATCTGTATGAATTTTTGAAAAATTTTTATTTGTATGCATAAACTATTTTTGACACGACTTTTTTTAATGAACACAAAAATTCAGAGAAGTGTAAATTTTTACCTTTAAAATGCCACTTTTTCATAAAAATTAGTCAAGAATTATGTTTGGATTCATTGCTGGTGAAAATTTTAAATAAAATCTTGGGTGCCTTAAGACATTACAAAAGAAATTTAACGCTTTGTCGTTAGAAGATACTATTAAACGAAAAACGATAGTATTCGTTTAATAGTAAAAAAGATAGCATTAAACGAATGACTGTTACGAACCAGTGATCCGATCTCACGAAAAGGAATACCGACGTTTCTCTACCCACTCCCCGTCATCTTTTACTACTTAACTAGCCCGCTATCGAATGGATGATGAGAGAAACGAATAGACCGACGAAGCGGTGAAACAAAGGGTACCTTTATTTGACGTGATAGGGGTCGTGAATCCTTTATAACAAGATAAAGCAAATTGTAAGGTGAAAAGACTATGGTTGTTCGTTGACGAGTTCCCAAATGGGATTCCGTGGTGTAAAAAACTTTTACCTTGAAAAGCTTGTTGCTTATTGCTTCAGTTCTTTTTGTTTAATTGTGTATTGAAAATTAATAAAAAAAAATAAAAGGTTTAAATTTGAAAATCACCCAAACGCACGGATATATTTTTACAATTAAAAATCGTGAATGTGTAGAGTGTAACAAAAAATTGGTTTTAGGATTTATAAGGTTTTAATGATTCAGGATAAATAAATCATCCACCTCTCAATAAAAGTGTGATCGATTTTAAAGATATTTGAAAAATTTATATAAGACATGAAATGAAATTGTAATAATCAAAAATTTACGAAAAGCATATACTCGCTTGTTATTAAATCTCTCGATACAAAATTTTTTAAAATTCTCTGTTTGTATTTCTATTCGTTGATACAAAGGAAAACTATTTATTATTTTTAATTTTTCATGTATTTCATATAGCTATAAAACACTTCGTTCAGTCTAAAAGATGTTCAATTTTGAACAGTCTTAGAATATTCCTGTGTAAAACGGAATCTTGAAAATAATGGAATGAGGCAACAGACAACATTATTGCTTCTTATTGTACATTGAGAATCGAATTTTCCATATATTCTATTACGTACGTGATAAACCACACGGAAAAGCTTATGATACTTGTTAGTTTCAGTACAATAATGCCTTAAAAGTAATATAGAGATCCGCCAAGCGGTTTTAGTCTATCTTACTTTCTCTCTGTCTCCTTCTTTCTAGCCTTTTACAACGCAGCCCCCGTATACTACAGTAGTTGATAATATCTGGTAAGCCATTACTTCCGTTTTCCGGACAGACTTTGTAGCTTATCTTAAACTAGGAAGGCGGACGAGAAACCATTCGTGAGATTTAAAGTAAACTGCATCGAGCTATAAACTAATATTCTTCCTCTAGACCGTACTCCTCCTCTTCTATATTTACTTCTCTTTATTTCCAACTAATTCACTTCTATTCCTTCTTCAACCATTTCTATTTCATTATCGAATGTTGTTACAACATCTGTGTTCCTAAATAAATCATCCATCATTCACAAAGCCAACATTATTATATTTCTCGTTGGTAGACATTTCCAGGCAGAGCAGATGTGAATGTAAGATTAGAAAAGGGTGAAAGCATGGTCGCTTAATAAGCAAGAGTGAAGTGCCGTACAGCTTTAATGGTTAGTTAACAGAGATGGAGATATCAGTACGTTTGCCTTTCCTGTGAGTTGAACCTAGAAAGGGAAGTTATAGAAACTCGCGAACGAGTACGAGTAGATGAGAAAGTGTTTGCTTAATGTCTTCTCTATCTTTATTCCATCTGCAAAGGGACGCGTATTTAACTTCAGATCTCGAATTATGATTCGACGATAGAAAGGAATGCGAATTTAACCGAGGAAAAAACGACAGATAAGAAAGTTTCGAATGGTGGTAAAAGGTCGCGGTGTGAAAAAGATCACGATTCTCTGAGCTCTTTCAAAAGTGTATTTGCGAAACTCTTGTCGTGTGAGTCAGCCATGTTAGTTTTTCAAGAACCAGTATCGATTCTAATTTATTCCGAGAAAGTCCAATATCGTGCGATCAAACACATTGTAGAGATTTTTTAAAGGCGTTCGCTTTGACAATTCGGAATGATCTTTAGATTCATGGATGTACTTTTTCCATACATCAGAAACTTTGACATTGTCCCTACGACAATGCATCTTATAATTTATTATATAACATTTACGTTTATTCTATTATATTAAAATTACGAATTTATGAATTTTTTCTTTGGCGATTGGAAAGTTTCATTAAAAGTTTATGGATTTATTGAAAACTAAAGAACGTTTTGAACAAGTATGAAGAAATGTCATTATAAATGTTATGTAACTCGTTAGTTCACTAGCCAAGTAGAAGTGAATCTTACCATGTTTTACGTAGATTTACAGTGACTCTACTCGGTCAACCGAGTACTTTCCAAACCGCGAAATTCCAAACTTAATCCATTTTCAGTTTGCACAGTGCTTTATGCCATCGTCGACAGTCGGCAATTCTCGGAAGGTTAGCAACTTTATAACCCTTTTCTCAAATAATTAGAATCCATTAATGCAATCGCATGACATTTAAACCGGTGCTAACTGCATGCACGAGTCAATTTAATTAGACATTTTGACATTTTACGAAAAAAACATCGCTACTCGATAACAATTCGAATATCTACTTTGAGTTATCTTAAGTTTCATTGCTTTCAACTTTTTAATAGATTATTTATTTTTGTAAACATTTTTAGAAAAGAGTAATATAGGTACCAGCTACAGAATAAATATTAAAGTGTGGAAATAATTGAAAAGTCACGTTATCGTAATTTCTTTTTTCTTTTTATTACAAAATTTGATGAAGAACTTAATTATCGCTAGGATATTTCTCGAATATCCTAGGAAATCGTAGAAAATGTGAAGTCGCAAGGACTGAAACGTACGAAGTAAGTTAGACCTCGTGCACCAATTTTCAATAATACCATTTAAATTGGTATAGGTTAGTGCGTACTATATACGTTATATAAGATTTCCGAATAGGACACGTCTCTACGTTGGCGAATGAAACTGCGGCCGATCCAAAACTTTGTTCGGAGTTACACGGTTGGTCGTTAATCATGGATCTTAATTGGTTCGCAGGCACCTACATAGAGCCGAACAAACAATTTAGAATCCGCCCCATTGATTTATCAAATAAATTGTCGCGCGGCTTCCGAGATCGCTAAACGGATATATTTTTCCCTCTTCGCGCACACCACATTTAAGAACATTTTACTCTTGGAAAAAGAAATTTTCGATATTTATAAATTCCTCTTTCAATTGAAATAAAATCATTTTATTTTGTTAGAATAAACCGAGTCCTATTTCACTTTATTCATTATGGATTATCAATAGGGTCATTGATCAGTGATTCATCTATATTGAAAAATGCTATAAAAGATGCTACTGCAGATATTTTCCGGGAGTGATATCTTGGAAAAAAGGTCATGCGAGCGACGTAGGTGAATAAAAAAAAGATATGCGAGCGTTTTGAAAAGGATGATATCAGAGGAGAAACTGTAGGATGATGAGAAGAAGAAGAAGCAGGAAGAGGAGGAGGAGGAGGAGGAGAAGGAAGAGTAAGAGTAGGAAGAAGGCAATGGCGTTGGAGCAGGACAGATGATTCAAGCGAATTGCAACCGCTTATGAAAAACGAGGCATTTGAACGTCGGTGGAGGTCTTTCGGAAAAAGATGGATATCAGTGAATCTATTTGCAGCTCTCGTGAGTCTTGGAGTGTCTCATTAAAATGCTAGCTTCATTTTCTTTCAAACGAGCCCATACAAACGTGGCTCACTCTAGCTTCCTCGCATGGGATATCCACTTCATTCACATTCCCTTTTTTCTCTTCCTTCTAGTTCGACATCGACGTTTTCTCTTTCTATCTCTTTATCTCTCTCTCTCTCTCTCTCTCTCTCTCTCCTTGGACTCGAGTTGAGTCCCAGAATGACTTTGGTCGCTCGTGGTCGACGCTGCTCGACGATCTTCAACAGAAATGGAAAATATAAAACGGGGCAAATGGCAGAAAGAGAGATGGCAAATATGACAAGCTCTTTCCACCGATTAGGTGAGCAGGAGTTGTGTGGACCGGACAAACCAAGTGACAAAGAAACGTGGCACATTGAATCGTCCGGTTTGCTCGAGATTAGTCATTCCATGAATAACCAGACGAGAACGAAGAGCCTTTCCTAAAGTCCACCATCACGGTCGGAGGAGAAGGGTTTGTGGTAGAGTAAAATACATAGCGAAACGAAAAAGGAAGGAGGCTTCGAGTCAAACGAAGTACGCTAAAGCAATCGAGTAAGTTGCAACTGAAAAAACCTGGAATAAAAAGAAAAGGAAAGAGAACGAATTTATAACGATAATCTCTATCTCTACATAGTATTACATTTCGTATTTAACAAATAGTAAAGAAAGACGTTAGCGGTGTGTAGACGGGAGGTCCGAGTTGGAAGATCGGTTTTAAAAATTATGTATCCCATCTGAAACCTACTTAGTGATCTTTCGCGTCTTGCCCTTTTCATCGTAATTAGTACCAGAAAAGAACGTAGTTGCTTTCGGTTCGTGCTAACTCGGCATTGCCATACACACATAGAAACATTTAAGCAGGCAATATAACACAGTGCACCGAGTCTGAATAATATTTCGAGCATTTATCTTTGTAAAGTTTATATATTCGTAAATTGCTTATGGTACCTCCCACTTGTGCGCGAGCACGGCAGGCTTTCCATGCATTATGCATTTATAACTTGCATGCTCAGTATTTCTTTTTTCTTTATTTTCAAACGAAATGGTTCTCTCGTATTTTACACACCGTCTTCTTTTGCTCTCACAAAGCGACTACCTTTCCACTCTTTCCCGTAATGGCGTTCTCTTTTCATAATGAAATGCAGTGAGAAATAATTTAACTTAGGAAAAATTAAATAAAAATAGCAAAATTATTTACTTTTAAAAGATTTAAGTCAAATCCGCTTATATATTATGCGTACACGTTCTTTTGCTTGTTTGATGGAAAAGAAAACAGAAAAACATTTTGGTAGGTAAAAATGCGCAGTCGTATATTATTATTATCCCACTTATTTTTTATTGTTTAATAAAGATCGACGTTATCGTCGGTAACGTAACAATACGATGTCCTTATATGGCAGTAGTGATAACACCAAAAAGGTTGTCCACGAAGTTCCTTTTAACCTCAACTCTAGATACTTGCCAGGTGAATTTACTTTCCGAGAGACTCAAATCGACGCTCCCGTGGGCCCGAGATAGTCCTGAAAGCTCCTTCGCGACGAGTAGCTCGATTTTGCCACAGGTTACTGTGTTGGAGCCAGTTTCACATCCGTTGAACTCACTTTGATAATGCACAGACTCGATAAAAATACTCTCTTATCGCTTCGACTAGCATGTGCTGTGTCTTGTGTTTCACATATACTTGCTCGTGGTCAATCATAAACATTAACCGTAAAAAAATATAAGAAAAACTAAATTGTCTAGCAACGAATAAATTAAAATCTTTCGACGTTTTATCACCCGACAAAGGAGCTAGTAAAACGTTTCCATCTGATAATCTTGATAATCTCGAAATGGCGTTCTTCATCTTAAAACGGAATAGTACACAAAATAGACTCCATACGTTTTTGATCGTCCTGGATGACTATTTGCCAAACCGGAAAGTTGTCGACGATTGAGGAGAAGAGAGTAAAAAACGAGGAAGGAGAAAGAGCAAGAGAACGGAGAGGGGGAAAAGGAAAAAAAAAGAAGGAGGAAGAATCTAAGACTCGTGAAGAGGGGCCCGTTATAGGAATATCTACTTCCGGCGTGTTGACACTGCAGCCAGTTGACCCGGTTGGTTCAAAGGGAAACAAGCAACCCTGATCGCCGCTCCTGATAGTGGCAATAGAGTCTAGATTACTTCAGGGGTGCTCACGAGACTTCTATCTCCGCGAAGAACATTGCCTTAGCAGGAAACGAAGTCCTCAAAGTGTCACGTAGCTGATTCCTAATCGGAAGCACCTCTGAGCAAGGTCCACCATTGCCAACGTCAGAGTCAAACACATAATTTCAAATGCATGTTCTTAGACGAGTCTAAAATGATATAGTCTCCTTGTTCGTTTGATCTACGCCCCTTCACTCGTTTCGACTCGATCTCAGAACTTTAAGAACCCTTAGAATATTCCTTTCCACTATGGCGCAACTTACATCTTTGCAATGCGAAGAACATTAAAGAAGGTGAGTTTTCGAAGTTTCCCATTATTCTAAGTATACCGACTGTATTTAAAGCGAAAACTAGAAAATTACAATGGTTCTCGGAAAACCATCAGGGTTATCACAGCGAAAAAGGACACTTTGGAAAAAGAATCAGCATCTCTATTCCTTTATGAGAAGTGGTGATTCTGTTTTAATAAGAAAAAATCTTGATACCTGTACGTAAGCATGGAACTTACTTACAATTGGTTCTCTTTATTTTTCCTCAAACATGTCTCTTAAATTTGTATAGCTAGAAACAAAAAGTATAAATCGAACGAACGAAAAAATTTCAATTTTACGTTTGTAATATAGCCAGGTTTATATTTACCTACAACTTCAATATGAAAATAAAAAACTTCACTCAGTTCTATTATCTACCGAATATTTCCATTTCTTTAGACTACGCGTATTTGAATCTCCTTCGAGCGGAAAAGGAACATCGAAGTCTTCCCATTCGTTTTATCTCTATGCTACCATAAGGTCGAATTCGTGAAAGGAACTGTCCATTTACCAAACGATGCCACTCGAGAGACGAATCGTTTCTCAAGTGACATATATAGGGATTGGTACACAGTTTCTCCGAACAATCGAATGGTCTGCCTTGTTTGAGAAGTAACTACATACATACATGAGAAAGGATGGTGTGTTCTCGATAGCTCGAGGAGAAACTCGGTCGTGCGTCGAAGAAGGGGCGGGGAGTGGGGCGTAGAAGGGGATAAAGATAAGAGAGAAAATCGTTTTGCTTGGCCCTTATTCGTTTTGGCATAAATCTTTAGTCGAGCTTGGACTTTCGTGCGGTTATGAGGTTTCGCGAACGATGATGTATCGCGTTCGAATGTTGGTATGGATCGGATCGATAAAGATGTAATTGGTGCCTCGAGTCGAATGCCTGTTCGGCACGACGCAGGTATACCGAACGATCCATCATTTTCTTCAGATCGATATATTATATTCCGTCCCTTTTCGTCGTTCGTCTGATTATCTTTCCTTTCCTTCGTCAATGCCTTTTATTTTGTACGTGTACCTATCCCACTTTACTTAGCTTCTTCTCCTTCTCTCTATCTATCTATCGCTTTTTCTACTTCTTTTCCGACGGTAATTGAAAAACTTCAGGGATTACAGCGATTCTCAAGCTACCATCCCTTCCATTGCTTCTCAAATCATCTTTGACTAGGTTCGACTTGACGACTCGCTTCGTTATCCTTCCTATTTCTTTCGTAAAGAAGAAAGATGATCGATCGATTGTGAGAAAGGTAATTCGTTTCTCGTGTTTCTTTTTTTTATGTATGGTTATTCTTTTTATATTAAAGTCAACGTTGTCATCTACCTTACCTTTCTAACTTCTAATTGCGTTAGTTAGCTTTTAGCGAATAACAGAAAAGTTTGGAATATACGGTAAATGTTATCCCGTGTATGTACGTTATCAAGAAAAGACCGGAATTTTGAGATTCAGTTGTATCGTTTACATATCACTCAACTCCGAAAGCTATCTGCTTAGAAAAGCAAAATGAGAGAAATCGTCAGTTTCACAATGGCCGTTTATCCAGACAATGAGTACGGAGTAGGTACTATTTAGTCGAAGCACCGTCACAATGACGCTATGTTCTCGGATTTCGTCTTCGTCTAAAAAGAAAGAGAAAGAGAAAGAGAGAATCGTTAAGTTGTGCCTTGTCGGAACAACTAGCTAGATTTCAACGTATTGACCTCGCTATGTGAAAACATGATACAATGGAACAGACATATTGGTAAGCATGTACGAAAGAGGGAAAAAGAGAGAGAGAGAGAGAGAGAGAGAGAGAGAGAGAGAGAGAGAGAGAGAGAGAGAGAGAGACTAGATAGACGCGAATAAGGGACAAAGACGAGGATTTTAGGAGAGGATTTCAGAATTTCGAGGTACGTAACAATGGTCTCGTGGCTCTCTTGTCTCTCCTCTACATTGTCACATCTCCGTGGATTAGGTAGAAAATGTCTACTCAACTATTCCTCCTTAATAAATAGTTTCCTCCTTCTTCGTATAATTTCAGCGGATCCCACATTTACTCTTAGAAGAATCCGTGGCTCTTCGCTGAACGTAAACCGGCTTCGCAAAAGCTTCGCTAAAGTCGTTCTTCGTGGCTTATACGTTTTACTCTTACCAACTCGTTTTCTTTTCAGGTCGCGCCTTTCGAAGAAAGTGTAGCAGCCGCGCTCGAACGAGTTGCCCGAAAAGAGAACTGAATTGTAACGGGGGTAACACTGGGTGACTAATAAATTGCAGTTTTATGCACAGAAGCGAATGAGACGATGAAAGAAAGGGAGAGAAAGAAAAATAAAAAGGAAGATTAAGAAAGAGAGAAAGGGAATAGCACGACTCGGAAAACGACGACGGTACTTCCTTATTGCTCGGTGTAATACGACGTAATGCATACGAGAAGGATGTCTGGCTTGGCTAGGAATAAGGAAATTAGGATCTTTTTCTACCGGATATTATTATCATGCCTCCAACGGTATGAGTATTGGTATCGTAGCGTTAGATAAGAAATTTTAATTTAATGCTTGTGTTCGTCACACTGTCAACCTTTCATACAATTATATATAGTAACAATAAGTCTTTTCTTACTTTTCTTCTTGATGCTTTGTCCTTATTAAATTTATGACATTATATTGATATCGTTGAGAGTATTTTTGATCGTACGAAAAAGTTGGTTCGTGTTGATACCAATTTTAACTATCGTTTGATACTCGATAATTATCGATTACTTTGGTTAAAACAAATGTATTTTTTAAATGTGCTATATTTTTTATTTTTTGTCTCGAAATCAGTTATTTTAGTAGTACAAATATAATCAAATTATTTTTTTTTCAATTTTCTTTCGTTCTCTTTCCTTTCGACTTTACAATGACATAGGTTATCAAAAATTGAGAGTCTTGCACGCGCGTACGGGAGAGAAAGAGAAAGAGAGAGAGAGAGAGAGGGAGAGAGAGAGAGAGAGAGAGAGAGAGAGAAAGAGAGAGAAACCTTTGCGTCTTCGAAAAACGTTGTTTCTCCTGCAAGAAAATCGTGCCACGTCGGTACTTGCTTGAACTATAAATTTTTAGTAAGGACGCTCGGTACATCATCCAATATCCAGAGCTTGAGGTTGCAAGCTCAGAGATTGCGAAATGCCGTTTGCTAGCTGATTAATGGATCGTGCTTATGTACCATAGACCTTTATCCACTTGAACGTCGAGAATCGTCCACTCGAATCGTTCTTTCTATGGGATATTTTCGTTATGTCCGTTCTCATCCGTAAACACACATACACACACACACACACACACTCTCTCTCTCTTTTTTCCACTTTCGTTCGCTTGTGTCGTTTACTAAGTTGCATGTTCTCCAAGTAAACTATTTAGTTTGGCTATGTGACTATCATACTTAAAGCTGGACGTGAATAGGATGGATATAAACTGTGAAACATGTTTTCTGATATGTTTCAATTTATTTCTGGTCTATTTCATATGATTAGGTAATTGTATAGATGAAGCCTCGATTTGCAATAATATTTAGCACATTATAATTTATAATAGTTGGATTTTCTACTTTAAAAAGATAATTATTATGAGAAAAGAAAAGAATCGATGTGTGTATATGCATATCCGAGCTTTAATACTAATAATATTGTAGAAGAAGGCTCCATTGCGGCGTAAATAACGAGGATTACTGCTGCGATTATTAAGTTCGGCCGAAGGAAGAAGAATCGCGGTCTAGGAATGCCATGGTCGAAACCGTACGAGATATTCGCGGTATTACCAGTAGGATTACACGCGTGGCTGAAACGGTGAGAGAGATATTTAATCTCGAGTTAATCCGTCCTCGCCTCGCGATTGGCTTAAAACCCGTGGTGTTATCAGTAGCCACGGATTTACCCGAGCATTTGATAGTACCGAACGGGCTCGGATGAAGAGATTGCATACTTGTGCGAACGAATATACCTACCTACACTTGTGCAAATTTAAAAAGTTTCTACGTAGAAAATCATCTCCAGAAAGAGAGAGAGAGAGAGAGAGAGAGAGAGAGAGAGAGAGAGAGGGAGGAAGTGAGGGAAGAAGAGAAGTAAACGGTCTGATCAGGATTCTTCTACCTTTTATACGATTCTACATAAACGTTATATGATTCTTTTTACACTAAATTATAATAGAATTATAATATTACAATAAAAATTTTGTAACTATTCACTTTCATAAAATCATAGGAAATTACAGTATCGTGCGATACCAATAATATCTTACAATTTTTCCGTTTGCCCATTTAAAAAGGATAATTTTAGAATTCAAATATCGCGCGTAGACAATTTTTACCAATAAATATTTCCAACTTCCTTTCAAGATAACGAATCTAATGAAATTAACGATACGTTTTCTTATCTTCTTAACTTTTTTCGCCTTCTTAACTTCTCGCGTCAAGTTCGCTCATTAGTATTCGCCAATGAAAGAAAGAAAGAGAATAAAAGGAGAAAAAGTAGAAATCGAAGAGTATAAGAATGTAAGTAGAGTCTTCGATTTCCACGGCAAACGATGTTAATAAAATTAACGTTAAATTAATTCGGAGCGAAGATTCTTGAGATGATATGTTCTTCGTTACGTATAAGAAGAAAAAAGACGGTGGACAAATCGAACGTAAAAGGACATAAAAGAAAGGAGAAAGGAGAAAAAAGAAGAGCGAAAAGTCCGATCGTGAGAGAGAATTCAAAATATTACACAGTTTTTAATCGTAAATAAAAGATAAAGGAAACCCTTTATTTCTCCCATGCTTATTATTAAACCAAGGGCGAATACCAAGGGTAGATACTTCCTTTCCAAGGCTCTAATCGGCATCGTCGTCAACGAATCTTTCGAACACAATGCTTCTTACAGACCAGCCGGATATTGCGCTATCCTGAAAGTACGAACGAAACAACAACGAATTCGTTTGGTTTTGTTCATTCCTTCCTTCCCCGAAGAAGAGTCTGCGTCGATCGTCCTCCGCAATTTTAGCGAATAGGATGAATGGAGATGAAATATAAAGGAAATATAGAAGAGGAAATATAAGGAATACTCGATATCAAACTATAATATTCTTCGATGCAGATGCAGATGCTTCCTTGGAATGTTTCATTAATCGACGCTCTCTCTCTCTCTCTCTCTCTCTTTCTCCCTCTAATTGGTTTTTTATTATACCGAAGACATTATTTTTTCGTTTTCGTCGATATTGAGATAGTAATTTAAAGAAATATTGGGTTCTACTTTGAAGACTCGCTGAAAAAGTAAAAAAACATGATTCATGCCTATAAACGAGTTTAAGAAAAACGATCGAAAATTTATGAATTTGGAAGTCTACGTTGGCATAGTATGGATGAAGGTAAAACTCGAATTAGGAAGATACGGCGATGGTAATGAAACAAATGAGATGTCGTAGTTTGCTCGGCAAGGACAGAAGAAAGAGATACTTCGAGAACCGTACGGTAATTGGTGCATTTTAAAACTCATCACCATCATTTTGGACTCCTCGTCCATTGCGGTCATGGCTAGTTCGTTTTAGTCCGAGTGGCCGCAGTAATGAACGACTCCGAGTCCTGGTTAAACTCGTTTTAAATACCTGATAGCCACCGCTTTTCCCCGGTGTGTAATCAAAACAACAATGTTAATGCCCCGAAGGAACGTTTTCCTACGAAACGATAAAAAGGTTCAGGTTGTTAGGATGCGATCATGCACTTTACTTAACGATTTCTGTCGTTTCTGAGTAAACTCAGGTTAAACCCAGTGGACATACTTTTATTTCCTTTTTTTTCGATGGTACCAATTTCTTTCTAAGAGGAAAGAGAAAAAATGAAACAAGTAGAAGATACTACAAAGAAAGTTGATAAAAAAGTAACAACATTTTGATTTCTTTAACAGTTTTAATGTATCTCGAGTAAGACGTAATTTTGCTTTATAATACCGATTTACTTTCCAACGAAAGGATGATAATACGACTTCAGCAGATTTGCGAGATCCGCCTTATATTTTCGTATACGTTAACTATGGTGTATAGAACGCGACGGTCCAATGGCCAAGCATGAACCACTACCGCGCCAATTTTAATTCCAATTTCGGGCATAAATCTGTCGGAGCGTTTACAGCCACGGAATCATAAAACTCCGTTGGAAGAGTGCCGTCATAAATTTAATATGAAACTTCCATAAAGCATAAACATAAACCAACTAGATGGGGAGATTGGAGGAGGAAGAAGGGAGTAGGTAGTAGGGTGAGTAGGTTATAGGACTGGCTGAGGCGACAAGTGACAACAACAGGCTGGAGAGAGGGTAGATGGTTTGCTAGCTAGCCAGCTAACTCAGGGGATTCCGGTTGGAGGGTTCAGTGTCGTTGAAAAGTTGCTCTCAAAATTAAAATTCGACCAGTTCTATATTAAATATTGCGTGGCTACCTTTCCTACAGTTCTTCCAATACGGAAAACGATTTTCTCGATGCGTTCATATAGGCACATCATCGTTCGTTCAGCCTTTGAGCGTTTACTGTTCCTTGATCGACCTCTATTTTATCAATATACAGCGTTACTTTGTAAACGGGAACGTTAAAATTATTTATTGCTAAATCTTTACTCTTTTCCTCTCTTTTTTTTTTCTTTTTACCGCATATCATTCTAAGATTAAAATATGTCCTCGGTAACGTAATAATGCACATTATTTGTCTAAAAAGCTTCATATTTGAAAGAATTTTTGATTTATAACGATATTCATAATTCATATTCATAAACGTAAATCATGATATTAATGCGCAATTAGCTTCAATATCCGTTAACGTCCGACATTTTAATGTTAAATTCTGGTTAATCTCGTTTGAATCTTCAACAACGAAATATTGCATTATAACGTAATATTGTAACTGTTTCTTGTGATGATGTTTAATATCACTTCAGTCAATCTATAAACTAAATATTCGGTACGAGAGAAACTTTTTCAATCATAAACTAATGAGCTCTTGCGATATTAACTATGTATTAAAGTTTATACATGTATATACGTAAGGTGTCCGTTACCGTAACGATTTTAATGATCTTTCGATTATACTACAAATTTGTAGAATTTTTAATTAGGAAACAATTTCATTTCATTTAAGTTATACGGAAAAATATCTTGCTCCCTCTATTTTCGGTCTTTACAGAGTACCATAAATTTCACATCGTCGTTAACAATAATCTGTGATTTATGAAACACGGCTTTTTGAGAAACAGTGCTTGAGAACGATATAATAATTTCTATCCCTGAGATTTACTTTTCCTAGTGAAAACAAGAAAACAAATTGATGAAGGAAAGAGAAAGAGAATGAGAAAGAGAGAGAGAGAGAGAGAGAGAGAGAGAGAGAGAGAGAGAGAAGAATCGTATGTTGACGTACTTTATCCCTTTTCTGTTACCACAAAGGATTTAACAAGCTTCGAAGATTGTCCTCTTGTTGTAATTTACAGAAAGCAGTGTGCATAGACGTATACATACGTTTCTTCGAGCTTGGTCATTGTTACTGTTCCTTCTTTGTAAACGTAAGACCATCTTTCAAAGTAGTTGTAATTTTGTCTGGCAGTAACCCGGCACCCCTTCCTCCGTCCATTTCGCTTCCTTTACCGACGTGAAAACCTCGTTTTTCCTCATCTAAAAAGAAGAAAAAGAAAAAGAGAACGAAGGAAAAATGAAAAGAAAGTCCGAAATGTTAGTCGAATTCTCGTTGGTACCAAGAAAGATCCGTTTCCTTCTCATGTGAAAATCCGTGTGTCGATGTCGACTCAAAAGAAAGAAACATAGCGACGAAAGTAAGTACTGGAAAAAGATTTAAAGAAAGACACACAGTGAAAGAAAGAGAGAGAGAGAGAGAGAGAAAGAGAGAGAGAGAGAGAGAGAGAGAGAGAGAGAGAGAGAGAGAGAGAGAGAGAGAGAGAGAGAGAGAGAATACACACAACCACACACGCACGTTTATGCACGTGTCATTGTCGGAAACGAGGCGAAATGAGATAAAATGAAGTAGATGGATACGAGTGGTCACATGACACTTTTTCACGATACAATTTTCCTATAACATTGACTATTCTATTACAAATACGTCATCTTCTCGGATTTTATCACTGAATCTGCCATCGTCATTGCTGCTCGAATCTTGTACTTTTATTATTTTATTATTCCAAATGCTAACGGTAATATTTATGACCCAAAAGAATCTTTAAAGTATAGAAAGAATATATGTATTTACAAATGAGATTAAAAATAATGAAAGTATGAATAGATGAATCAGTACGAATGTTTTCTCTCTCTCTCTCTCTCTCTCTCTCTCTCTCTCTCTCTCTCTCTCTCTCTTGCTCTAATTATGAAAATGTTAATCAATCAAGAAAAAATTGCATATATACAATTTATATATATATAACATATATGTATATAAACTATTACATATATATGATACATAACAATATTATATATTAGATGTATATCTATGACGTTAATTAAATTTATTGATCGGAACGATAAAGAATAAATGCGGTAGTTTTGCTGATAACTTTTAGTTCGATTTTCTCGAAGTAGATCGACCTCGTGAACTTCGTTAAATCGTCTTTCTCGTTGATCGTTAATTATTTGGCGGAAGTGAGAGAAGAGAAGCATAGGAAGGAGAAAGGAGGACAGTTTTACGAGCCCAAGACCGCAAGGGATTTTCACCTTCACGATAACATTAAATTGGAATTAGTACGACGATATGTAATTTCTATTTTCCTTAAATTCTCACGAGTTTTTTAAGGAACTGCGTAAATAAAGTTTTAATCTGTCAACTACCTCATTTCAGACTTCCATTATTTTTTCTTATTCTTTACTTCCGATACAAGTTTAATTACATATGATAACGATGATGGTACCAATAACAAATCTTTTTTGACGTAGAAATTCAATAAATTATCTTCACTTTAGAGTAAATTTGTCTCGCTTAATAAAAAAGTTAAGAACCGTATAATGCTTGACTTATAAATTGCAAACGGATGTACGTGTGTACTATTTAACGACAGTATGTGCGTGCGAATATATGCGTAATGAGGTACCAAATGCGACGCTAATTATTACTGGTTAATAATTGCAATTATCGCTCGACCGACAGCGTTTTCATTGTAACGCTGGCATTATCGTGGCCGATAAAACTGAAGTACATAGGCCATGTTCATTGTTCGAAAATTGGTATGAATAGATAATATGTACATTTATCGCTCGATTTAGTGTATTTCTTACAAAGGAATTAACTCTATACTATTCGCATTATTTTTTATGTTTCCCGACGTTTTTATAACGCAAAGAGAAAGACGAGAGTATTTTTTAACGAGTTTCTCGGATCAAACGATGGCGCATCTGCGCGGAAAATTATCCGGTATAGTGACAACAGTGTGCAGGATCAAGGGAAAAGCCTGTAGTGACACTCTAATTAATTGGCGCCTGTCGGCCATAATTAATGAGACTTGTTGAGGTGAGCAGACAACGACGATGAGGAAATGGATGAAACGAGGAAGAGGAAGGAAAGTAACGAGGAAAGAAGGAGAAGGGAAAGGGTGTTAAAGTTCTCGAACGTGCAGAGTGATTCTGAAGAAAGTTATTTACACGCATGCCTCGAAGGCTGGCAAGCATATTGACAAGCATAAGTATGAGATGTTGCTCATCGTTCAACGATAACGAAAAGTTAACAGTGATCGATTAATTAGCTCGATGCGCCTAATGATGACATACTCCTAAGACATCTTTATTATCTTCGCATATATTTTTATTCGAGAAAATACATATTTAAATAAATGCAAACTAGGGCAATGTATATTCAAATTTTATAAGCAATAGCTTACTTTGATAAATGATTTTAAACAAAGAGTATTATGCTTAAGCAAGCGTTAATGTATGAAAATATTTCGTATAGACTTTATTTGGAACCGTTTATAGTAGATTTTTAAGAAAAAAATTGCGTTCGAATTTTTTTTTCGAACATTGTATACTGACACGTAAAGATTTTTGATGGCGAATTCAAAATCCAATCGATCATTACATAGAAATCGGGAGGAAAACGCGTATGCAAATAACACAGGGAGGACATGGTTTACCTATTCGAATAAACTGCTTCGCGTCCTAGATAATTTGTCACTGCAAAATCCGTGGGGATTATTTGCCAAGCTAATAATGCGGGTCTACAGTCCCAGTCCGGCGTGCAAACGATAAAATCAACGAAAATGCGCTCGACACGAATAATTGCGCGTGCAAGTAGTCGTGCTCGCATCTTTTCTCTAGTTTAATTATTAATGAATATGAGAAGGATTAAAAGGATATGTTGTTCAATCGTACGTATCTATTAATAGTTTATACCTGGCTTCTATGTAATTAGAGATTAATCGGTATGTGATAACGAAGATAGCTTTCGAATTATGATTGAACTCGTTAACCTTGCAAACGGCCATATTGTATATTTGATATCTACCTAAAATATCTTTTTAGCGTAAAAATATCACGATCATTAGGATCTTGATTATCTGATCTTTTTATCACTGGTGGTATCAATAAAAAAATTAATATAATTTATCCTGTACAGATGTAATTTCTATAAAAATATTTTTCAAAGCTATTGAAATATGTAACCATTAGCTCGATATTCCTTTCATAATATAATTTAGATTTAGATAGATCAAAATTAATACCGATTACTCGAGTCTCGATATGTGGTGGTAAGGTATGCTTGCGGAAAGCCGCGGACTGAGATTAGATATTAATTAGCCACGTTTAACGAACGTTCCTTTGAAATGATTAAACTGGTACGAAGATGTATCCATGGATATCGATAAAACATACTAATTAATTTCATTCCTAATAATATTTTAATGTATATAATCTTACGTATTTAACGCATCATTCATATTTCAAATATATATATATATATATATATATATATATATATATATATATATATATATATATATATATATATATATATATATATAAATGAACCATTCGGAGCAGCTTGTCATGAGCAAATGATTATCCTGCACCATTTCAGATCTATGCATACTTTTTGAAGAATTGTTCCAAAATAATAACATTTGTGTAGCGAAATACCTATGAAGAATGAATAAGGAAAAATTATATTATGCTATATCTTACGGAGGAGCCATAAAGAAAAATATACTAAGATATTCATTCTGACATTCGTCCTAGCGTAAGTCATTTCTAGCGTACATACGATCCAACGACATAGACTCAGTATTAGCGACTACAACATTTCAAGTCATTTATATGCCTCATTCAATATTTGTTCAAGGTGACTGAGTACTATGAGGCGTATAATCCAATACATTAAAAAGAAAGAAAAAGAAAAAAGATATCGTAAGAGGGATCGAATAGTAGGTATTCAAGTTATCGAGGCTATCTTGAAAACGACTTCGTTTTCGCTCACGCTCCCAACCTTTTCACAGTTTCATTTTACTCTCACGAACACGTAGATACTTAACCTCATTTTAAAAGTCGTCCTCTCGAATACAGGATAGAGGACACGTTCGCCTTCCACCCCGTTCTCCATACAGATTAAGATTATCCACGCGAACTCTTCGTGGAGTAGAGGAAAGCGGGACAAAGCGAAGTGTTAAGGTTTGGCATGAAAAAAACATAGTTAAAATTAAGATCACTAACCTTTTTTTATTCCAATAATTCTCTAAATTTAATCAATTTTTAAATAACTTTTTAATCACTATCAAATGAAACGAATCTTACAGAACGTTTCATAATTAATTGCAAATACGTACAGTTATTTTCTCGTTCGTTATAAGTAATAATTGTTTTCTTTCTATAATCAAGTTAATACATTATTATTCGAGAATGTAATAATTATCGATTTATTTCATACATTTATGGAGTTTAACACTAGACTTATGATATTAGCGGTAGTTATTCACTTGACCTTTTCGAGAAACTATCCCTCTTCAGTTTTGTTTGTTCTTATCATAAGTAGTCTCTTCGAAGTATCCCCAAGTACTCGTACATATACGATGGTATCGAGTGGCCTAGAGTAAAAGAAGGGAAGTGTAGAGAAAAAGGACAGAAAGAGTTTGCGATCGATGTAAATTAAAAGAGATCGACCCGACCTGGTTCCTCTTTTCTATTTTCTTCTACAATTCGTTTGATTATGGAAGCGGACAGACTCTTCGTTAATAAAGGCATGTCGTTCAACCGTTTCACGTTCATCCATCGTTCGTTAAAACTAAATTATTATCGAGTGGACCCGTAAAAGATAAAAGTACAAAGAAATAGTCATTGATC
Source organism: Dolichovespula saxonica (assembly GCA_911387935.1). NCBI lineage: Eukaryota > Metazoa > Arthropoda > Insecta > Hymenoptera > Vespidae > Dolichovespula > Dolichovespula saxonica. The sequence goes on along the minus strand of OU427001.1, from coordinate 1,861,796 downwards.
ATAGAATATACCCGTTAATAATGATTTTTTTGCAAGATCAAAATTGGAAAGTAGTCATTGATTAAACATAAGGGGACTTGGATTTTAAAAAGAACTCCTTAATCTGATAACGAGCTTGTGATCTAGGACGATATCTCATACTAATTATTATCATAGGTGATTTTTTGGTTAAATGCCAACGCTCTTTGCATCCAAATGATAAGTATACTCGCTTCGTATAATTTAAATCTTTCCAAGTGTATTCATCAAACGTCCAATTCGTTATATGGTTTTCACATTAATGGAACAAGTGAAAAAAGATAATTGAGAGAACGCATAACTATTGATGATACATGAAATGATAGGATCTAAAGTGCTATCATAGTCATCATCGGATGGAAGTTTTGAGATAAATGATTCTCTTATTGCATCTTTCGAAAGTCTTTCCACTCGCAGCTTAATGCTTTTATTAGAGCTTTAATGCTCGGAAAAGGAAGATGGAATGAACAGAAGAAGAAAGGAATGTAATGGTTGAGTGACGCATCGCAGACTCGCTTTCTATTATGAAGCACTTCGCCTAATCTCCGCTTAATATCGTCGTCAGACAAGATGACTATGGACTTCCCTTTGTCGTTCTCGCGTCTTCCTTCTCGTAAGTGCTCCCTTGCTGCGTCCACGACGGTTTGTCGTGTCGGTAGAATACGTTCGTCCCTTCGACCTCCCTCCTCATTAATTACGCTTCCCTACCACCTACGAAATAAACGCATTCCTCTCATTAATTTCGTCCAAGGCGATTAATCTCTCCCGCTACTATTTTCACCTACTCCGCACTTTTATTTTAACGATTAAATTGTTTACCCCAGTGCTTCCCAATAGTTTTGCTACGCAAAACTTAATCTTTTCTTTCTCATTTCAATCAATAATTCTTTCACGTTATATTTTTCTGGTCGTATCGTAGAAAGACAAAGATTAGTTTAAATCAGTTGTAACAACAGTGAGATCTAGTATCAAAAATTTCATAACGATTCGATGCTCATATTTATTTTGGAAACGATTGTATGAGGAATGTACGTAAATAAAAAAAATAAAAAAATAAAAAAAAGGAATTTTAAAAAACTGAAAATTCTAGGTTAAATAGAGAATTTGAGAAACACTGAGTTAGAGAGAGTCGAGGGAGTCGAGACAGTGAAGTAGGTGGATAAAGAAAAAAGGACGATTCTTAGAAGCGATGGAAGGGAAATAAATGGATATGTTTCTTTTGGACAGCACGGACACCCGTTAGCAACGTGAGAATTCGGTTTCCAACCTTCCATTTGCCTACGGTGAAAATTGCACGAGGACACTCGATCGTAATGTCTCCATCGCTCTCGAGATCTTAATGCATACTCTCAATGCGTTCACTCCGTTTTTCAGAATTATGCTTTAACGTGGCATGTAATGCTTTCGCGAGCATAATATCTGCCGCATTTTACACCTATAATCGTATCTACGCTAGAACATTATTCCGATAGAAAGTATCGATGTTCACGATCGTGCCGACTCACTTTTAAATCTATTAGGACCGAAGATATATAAACGTTTTCTTTAAATTCGAAGAAACAAAAATAAGCTCGATATCTAAATGCGATAATATGCATAATCATATCTAAAATGCATAATCATATCGAATATCAAAACTTTCATTTAATTTAATAAGAACATTTATATTAGAAAAATCAATAGATGTAATTTCGGATACGTTAGTCAGCTATAGTAAATATCGATCTTCCTTTTCCCTCAAGCTCTATCATCGTAGAAGTTATTCGGTTTCAAAGTCATGAATATTTGCATCTGAGTCTGACAGTATCGCATATATCTTGCGGGAAAAATCGTTGAAATAAATAACAATAACGCTCCTCTATCCAGGCTTTTTCCTTTCTAACTATCGAGACTCGAGCTGGGAAGCAGGGTATAGTAAAGTTTAAGAAGTTTTCTCGTGCCAAAGAAATTGGTGGCAACTCTTACGTTATGTATACTTGTACACATAAGATGAAATATAGACGTCGAGAAATGCGTGGGAACGTGCCGAAGTAAGAGAGAAATAAAAAGGAATGCAAAATGAGAGAAAGAGAATTTGCGAATCGGTTATAGACGAGCGAAAGGGGACTGTCGGTCGCAGCCATAACCTGGTGACTGAGTGACTTCCTGAAAAAGAAAGGCCTTCTTTCTTTCTTTCATAGCTTTCTCTTCTTTCGACGAATAAACTGGCGTTGTGTGTCGGGCCAGGCAGGAAAGGTACGGCGCACCCCGTATTTGTCACTCGGTGCTAAGGGGTTGTCGGCTTGTCGCCACATAATTCTCTCAGCACCCCATACCGCACTCTCGTGCCTTAACTTATCCCTCTGACCCTCTCTGCCACGTCCTCTTCAAGTTCCTTTCTCTCTACCCCTCCATCCCCTCCCCTCTCTCTCCCTATCTCTCTCTCTCTCTCTCTCTCTCTCTCTCTCTCTCTCTCTCTCTCTCTCTCTCTCTCTCTTTCTCACTTTCAACTAGAATTTATATGCCGGTTTGGAATATCTCGTAAGACATAATTTGTATCGTTCTGTATCTTTGATAGATAATATAAATCGTACAATCCAATCAATTAACAATTATTTGTTTGAACATTTTTATTTATGTTGAATTTTAATGAAACACAATTTGTAACGTAGTTTACAAAGATTTTTAGAAAAATATCGGTTTAGATAGAAAAGATTTTCGATTCGTTTCGCTTTCAGTTCACTGATCGAACATACTCAAGGTCACAATTTTATGAAATACCGGAAAGGAAATCGGTTAGAGATTTGCCGTGAATGTAGAGATCGTCGGAAAATCGCGACTGGGAAATTCGATAGAGAAGCTTTAAAGTAGACTTGAAATTTTCACTTTGCCCCGTCATATCCTATTTCCATCTTCGATCGAACTATCGAAATGCATGGATAACGATTTTTCTATTTCATTTAGAATAGGAAATATATCTATTACTTATTTTATATTCTTCACTCTATAAATGTTTATAAAAAAAATTGATTCTCTCTCTCTCTCTCTAAAAGGAAAGTATTTCTATGAAAATTCGGTCCCCTGAAAAATACGCCGATTATATTTGAACCGAAACCTTTGAAGTCGAAGTTCTATTCAAAAGTTTCAGCTTATCTCTGTAAGCTATCGTCTTTTAACTCTTATGCCCGTTTCCAACTTGAATTCTTTTAAACTTTTTTACAGTATTACCTATATGGAAAATTGTGGGAACTGAAGGTAGTGTCAATTACCTTCACTGTACTGAAGGTAGTTTCAATTTGGACACATCTAAAATATCATTTCTTCCGAGAGCGTTGAATTTTAAATGGTATCATGTATATTAGATATAATATCCCGAGTATAAATATATAAAAATTGTAATATATTATTTATTTTATCATTTAACAAAATGACATTTTTGACTGGACATATTCCGTCAAGAGAACCAACAGAGTGCTAAAATACTTTCTTATAAATCACTAAAAAGGTATAAACGTTCTCTCGAGTCAGTCATTCGGACTTGTGGATTCGATTAGGAAAAGCGTAAGAGAGAGATCGATAAAAGAGATCGATAAAAGAAAGAAAAGGATGAGAAAACGGAATTAGAAGGTAAAGATCGGATTTGGAGAGAAGAAAGAATGTGCTATAAAAAAGCAAGGATAAGATGAGAAAAAGAAAGAGAAAGAGAGATAAAGATGGTTAAGGGTGGAAAGGCGTGTAGGTGTAGGGAGGTCAGAGCCAAGATACCTTGAGATTACGAGAGATGAAAGTTTCATAAAACACACTGCTCACGACTCGTTCGTGGACTTTCAGCAGTCGGTCGTGGCTCACGAGGAATTTAAAAGTGGAGGGTGAGCACGGATACGTACATAGGCAAGCGTGCGGATATTAAAGGAGTTCAGAGGAAGGAGTGGCAGGTGGTATAAGGTTAGAAGTATCATCCTTTCTCTCTCTCTCTTTCTCTCTCTTTTTCTTTCTTTCTCTTTCTTTTGCATGTGTCTTTTAAAATTTTAAAGAAAAAGAACAAGTTTCTATCATAATTGAATGGTAAGAAGGAAACATATTTTTGTATATTTAAATTTTCTTAAATAATGTACTCTTAAATAATTTACTCTAATTCTTTTAGTGTTTGTATAAGATCATATAAAATACTGTATATATATAAAACTTTGAAAGTGTTAACGTTTAAGATGCGGCCAGTCCCGAAGCGAAGAAAAGTGGTAAGTTGATTTTCTAGTATTGGGTGTATCCACTAGAACTCGGCACCTCCGAGTCCGATGGAAATCGTTATGTCGATTTATATTTCAGTGGTAGAGAAGCAAAAGGAAGACGAGATCCCGCTTCAAGTATGTACGTTCTCGTCCATCTCAAGAGACCTTCGTGCACTCAGAAACGTTCGCGTCTTCTTGCAGAATTCTCTGCTGACGTCTTCGACCGATCGTAGGTTTACCGAAGCGTGGACAGGATGATTTCACCTATTGATCTACATCTTCTTAGAATCGAAGATTTTATCTATCTATCTCCTTTCGAATGAGAGATTCCACGAGAGATTCATGGAATATTGGGTCTTTTACGTACATAGCAAATGTATCTGGTATAGGATCTTTTTCGATTATAATAGAACAAGCTGATTTGGCTATATCGGTAAGATAGATTTTTTGATGAAACCACTTGTAGAAGTATTGTAACAACTTAAGTATTGTAAAATTTGCGGTAGATAAAGTAATCTTTTAATTTTATTGAAAACTGAGATTAGAAAAAAAGTTAACTAAAAAAACAATCAAAGGACGTTCGATAATTATTAAAAGAATGATAGAGTTCGTATCGTCGATGATATCGATCAATTTATTTTTTTTCAAAGTAAATAAAAAAAACGTTCGTAAAAAGGATACTGCCCGTAGAATAAGTAATATGATAAAGTCGGTGAAAGCTCGTAGAAAATTTATAATCGGTTGGATCCCATCCGCTATTCGAGTGAGCTTACGAACACGCAGATCGAAGTTTAAGAACTAGCGAAATACTTCCTGTCTCATCCGGTAGAAAATTCTTCATGTAACCGAACCTCTCGAAGAATCTTTAAATAAGTAAAGAAGAGTATACTTGGTAAGTATTTCGCGCGTCTTTTAAATCTTTCCACTTCGCTCGAGTGTATCCATGAATATTTCGAGAATTCTGAGGTGTTACGTACAAGCAGACCTTCCGAGTCAAGTACTTTTTACTTTGCTTTATTCTATCGATCGATACGTCACATTCAGGAACGGTAAAACTTTTTCCGATTGGCCGACTAATCGAAGTCGCCCGTTGGCGACGATATCTGAAAGCCCGAGATATTACTGATTTTCTTTCTAGGTTCAGCCGTATCGCTTTCTTTTTATCTTACGCTCACCGAATAATTTGATATAATATCTGAATAACGGGAGAACTGGAAGAGGGATTGTCTTTCTTTCTAGATATTCTAACGTAAATTTACACTATAGATTAATTCGCAAATCGAATCGGAATTCCTTTCCATTATAGAAATATAGATTTTTATATGAATTTTTCGAATCGATGCTCAATATAATACTTTAGAAGAGTATAAGTAAACAAAATATCATAATTAAATTTTTGAATTACAGAAAAGAAGGGATGGTAAATTATTTCAGATGAGACTATTAATTATCAGGAAATATCGATTGCTCGACATAATCTCTTACGTCATTCTGGAAGATTCTTCAAGATACTCGATCTCCGCTGATATCGAGGGTGAGAAACATCACAAGATGAATATACAAGAAAGAGATTCCGACGTAATGATGTTTTTTTTTGTTCAGAAATGATGGATGCTCATCTTAATTAATAAGAGAAGATTTGTTTTGTTTTGTTGTCATCTTGTACTACTAACGACGAAGCTTACGAATGTCTCTAATGCTTTGAAATTATTCATGGTAGTTAATAAAATTCAAAAATAATACTAATCCTCTATGAATTTACATCAAGTTCAAATTTACAAAGTAATTATATGTGATATATCCAGCAATATTTATTAGTGTGTGTGTGTGTGTGTGTGTATGTATCTATGTATGTATGTATGTATGTATGTATGTATATTTTTCTCTTTCCTGGCAAACCTCGAAGAAGAAAGAAAAAATAGAAACAAAGAGAATAAAAGGAAGAGTTACCATAACGATAGAAAACGCGAAGTCGACGGACGGAATGATGTACGCCGCAAACGAGGTTTCTTTTTCCACGGTGGAAAAAAGTAGTGCAGAGTATCGGAAGGAGGCGTTCGAGTGGAAGTTCTTTCTTCAAATAGACGACGACATCAGTGTGATCTTTCTTTTGTCATTGGTCTCGTCGTTTCATATCGTGACGAATGCGCGCACGCGCATCAAAGGACATAAATTTTTTCATTGCGCACCAGTAATCACGAACTGCCACTAATCCGACTGACGTCGATTCATTATCTTCTCTTTCGGTATCATTTTCATGCTCAGAAAGAGCATGAGGAACGTGCTTTTTTTCAAGGAAGAGAAGAGAATCTCATATCTCTCAGTTTTCTTTCGATTCCCATTTTTATGCTACGATTACGTCGTTGAATAGATCAGGGATCTTAATGATTTACGTTGCTTTATTTATCTTCGAGTTATGGGGAGATAAGGTGAAAGCTTCATTTTTTGTATTTTATGGGACTGTATCACGAGGGAACGATAAGTATATTATTAATAAATAATCGATATAATTTTTCACTCCGATAATTTAATCATCCAAAAAACCGAGATCATATTTACAGGAGGAAAATTGTTCGATAATTCTCAAGTAAAAGACGATAAAACATTTTGGTCATTTAAAGCGAATTTCAGAAGTCGGAAAACGCTATATCGGCACGCGATAGCCAGAAGTAGCCGGTAAATCGAGCCGCGAACAGTGTAGAGCTAATTTTCTTCGGACAGAGATTAAATCGCTTTGGAAGAGAAAAGGAAAAGGAAGATAGAGTATGAGTAAAACGAAGAGAAGAATCTCGAGAAGGTGGCTCTCCTCGACCGGTAAGATACACGGAAGAAGAGTTTGCGGTCTTGAGAAGAGAGCCTAAAGGCGAGCCGAAGAAGCTGCTTGAAGAAGGACGTGTCAAGAGTGAGTCGAAAGGAAAAAAAGAGGGACTGCAATCTCTCTCCTCTTTCCTCCGCTATTCACTATTTTGCATTTCGTTGTTATTCAGAAATAGTCGCAAACCGTAGCGTATCTTCGTCTACGTTTTCTTCTCCCATCAACCCCACTCTTCGTTTCCGTACCACCTCTTTCCAACGCTTTCGTCGTCCCTTACCGGTACCGTTCTCTCACCCAACGAGATGTTTTATTAATGAAAATGAAGGAGCTTCTTATATCTTCCAGCACCCATCTTCGTTCCTTCCGTCTCTGTCCTTTCCTCATCGCTTCTTTTCAACGTTGCTCTTTCTTCCGCCCACCACTGTTTCCATTTTCCCTGATATTCTCACTAACCGTGCCGTCCTCTCTCTCTCTCTCTCTCTCTCTCTCTCTCTTTCTGTCTTTCTCTCTCTCTGTCTCTCTGTCTCTCTCTTTCTCATTCGCTCACTCTCTTTCTCTACTTCGTTCTTTGTATCCGTCTTCCAACGGCTACCGTACTCCCATCTTCCCTCTATATTCCCCTCGTTGCTACCAGCCTTGCCTAGGGGTGGTAATATTACTTTTCGTATACCGGACCGACCCCCGGGGAATGCGACAACGAGCTCTGCGCGAAATTAATTCAGGCTCCTCTCCCGTATCATGCATGCCTCGGTAGGTCGACTTTCAGAATTCGCGAAAAAGGACATAAAAATCTTTGATATCAAAATAGAAGTAATAATCTCGCACTGAGCGTTATGCATCCAGTATCCATCCTCCTCCCATCAAACGTTTTGGTCAACGTTTACGGCACTTTGATCTCCGAACTTCGTTAATCCGTCCAGATAAAACTTTCTAACCGCGCACAGCTAATTTCGTTTCATTTCGATTGATCACGATTTCTCTCTCTCTTTCTTTATCTTTCTCTTTCCTGCTTTCTCTTTTGCGAATCAGAAATCTGATGCATTCGAGATAGTACTAGCATACGAGCGCTAGGGGAATTGAACGATTTGTGCCATCCTGATCTCGATAGACTTACTCATCCCTTGATATCACTTTTTAACGAGACGTTGAATTTCCCGATCATTCTTTCAGTCTTACATATTTTTCTTTCTTCCTTTTTTGGTCAGTACTATCTCAATAGAAAAAACTATCTTTAATTCAATTTTTAATTTCCAATGTGATAGTCTCATCTTCTCTGTTTTTGTGTTGTTGCTTTGAATGACTGTAACTCCGTAAAATTTGTTCACGTTTAAAACGTTAAATTAAATCGTTATTTCTTTTCATGATAAATAATTATTAATTTTCTATCATTATCTTATATCTCCTTTGCAACTATTTTAAATTAAATTTCGAAAATCATTCAATTAATAATGCTGCTTGAGATAGAGATATAGAGATAGATAATTAAAGGTTCGAATAAATGGTTGAAAAAAAGATATATATGTGTGTCATCTATCTATAATTAACAAGGATAAACGTATCGCAAACACGTTCAACGATTGGATCGAGGTAGAGCCGTCATTAATTCCAACGACATCGTCGACAAGTTTTCCGAAAGGCCTTGTTTTAGTTATGACGCAAAAGCTCGTTGCTCGTCGGTGGTATCGAGCTTAGCTAGGTTTAATATCGGGGCCGACGCGTTTGCGGTCTACTAGAATATTCATTTATATGGAATATACGCAACAATATATTATTCTAACGGGAAAGCGAAACATGGGGTCCATTGAGACATCGTTGCAGGTACAAATGGGTCGACGTCGCGACGAAAAAAATTTCTCTTTATCCTTTTTCATCTCTTTCTTACTCCCTTTGGGAGCTGACTCTTCTTAGGATCCTGGTTACTATATGTTCTATCCCTTTTTATCTTGTCTTATGTGATATAACACGCGAATGAAATGAAAATGAAACGAACGTTAAGAAAAGATCCTAAAAACAGAACGAAACATTTTCGATGTTAAAAACGTTGTAATCACGATGAACGAACAAGCGCGGATAAATAGTAACAATTCGACAAATATAACTTAGACAAGTGTTTCTCATCCTATAGGGAATATTAGATCGCATTAAATTTCCAATGGGTTATAAAATAATACTTCACACCAAAGCGAGGAAAGTGATTAAGTTGTAAGAGATTTTTAGAAAGTTCTTGTAGAATGTTGTTGCTGGTTCGCAAAAATGTCGGAATAAGTTGTCTTTAGAATAACATATGTCAGTTTACCATGTTCTTAAAAATTTTATATCATAAATATTTGAACCGCAATACTTTTAGAAATAAATGTATTCGGCTGCACGGCGAAAAGGTTGAGAAACGCTGATCTAGACAAATATTAAAGACTTCGTAATTAAATACGTATCCGTTGTGTAAATCATGATACATTCAGTAAATATCAAACACGGTTCGTATGCCATTGAAACTCAATTTTATTTATTTTTATCGACGATCTTTCTATTATCGAAAGATCAAATAAGTTGCAATCTCCTGTTTGATTAGAAACTATTTGTCGTAAGCTTTTTCAAGTAATATATTATAAAATAGGGAAATAGGATAATAGAAAAATAACATATGAATTTTTTGCTTTCTTTGTTACGTCAATGACAATTGAAGATAATTTGTTACATCGTAAAATGATTGAATCAAATCATCAAGCAGGAAGACATCGAGGGTATAATTGAAGTGGCATGATAATGAACGTCGTGTTTATCGGATCCGTTTTTCGTGAATGAAAAGGTTTCGTGTAGCAAAATAACGCGTGTGCCGGATAGTAGTAATTACATTGGTCGAAGAGCAAACGCACAGACCGCAATGTTTTGCAGAGAGTTAATTACGAAAACAGAGTCTATTATCCTGGCACAATGTCAACTCATAGTAGTAGCGTCTGCTGACTGCACGGTTAATACCTAAATTTAATTTCCACCGCAGTTGCTTCAATTTCCGAATACCACCCACCACACAACTTCATCCTTTCGTGATATACGATATTTTATTGATCATAAACATCAATTGTCTTGCACGTTATCTATGATTTTCTATGACCCGTTTCCGTAGTATGATAATCTTTGCCGACAATTTTGCATTAATCATGTAAAAGAATTAAAATTTAAATACTTTATATTATTATATTTACCGTAGTTTTGTGACATCAATTAAAATTTTACGAGTCAGATAATTTCTTCTCTTTTACAGTTGACAGTTAGGTAATATAACAAATGAAAAGCCCCAACTCGGTATATTAAGCCATAATCTCAATTCTCGAAATCGTAAAAAAATTTCTTACTGAATAATGAATCTACCTCTCGAATGAAAAGACTAAGTGTAAAAAGACGTAAGTGTCTTCTCTCTCAGCATTGGCAATACGAGTTTGCACAAGTTTGTCGAAATGCTTTCGAGCATACCTAAATCCAGGCATTCTGTCCTTTTCCTCGTCGTCGTCGTTGTCATCATCATCATTATTATCCTTATATCTTACAATCTTGACATGTTGTTCCACGGCAGGTTCAAATAATTTCGCATGATGCGTCATGGGCTAAAAGATAAACAGGTTCGTGGAAAGTTCAAATTGAGAATCTTCTAGCATTGTATTTGTTCTTTGGTACAAGAAACGGACGACGTGAAAAATAGAAAGTTTGAGAAAAAAATGAAAAAAAAACAGAGAGATAGAGAGAGAGAGAGAGAGAGAGAGAGAGAGAGAGAGAGAGAGAGAGAGAGAGAGAGAGAGACCTGAGAAAATATAAGAGAATAGCAGAGATACAGAGACAAGAATGAGAGAATGAGATCACAGAGACGTGCAAATGAGTGAGAAAGATAAAAGAGGAAGAAAGAGAGAGAGAGAGAGAGAGAGAGAGAGATGGAAGGTGGACTACTCGACTTTAGATGGGTGGATGGTTCCATCTACTCGTCGTGCACATCCACTCCTTTCGTTCCACCCCTGGCGTTCTCCATCTGCCATCGTTCTAGCGAGTTGAGCGAGGCAACTACTTATGGCGTCATAAGCAAACTCGCGAAACGTCCGCCATTACCTACATCGTAGTCGTCGTCGCAGTCGTTGTCGTTGTTGTCGTCAAGCGTGTGAGAATGTCTGCGAGAAGAGCTTCTACGAGGCAGCAACAGCAGCTTCAGTGTTGGATGGTAACATCCTTCACTCGTAGTACAGACGGCCGCGCATTCGTCCAGCCGTGCACAGCCGGATGAAGACCTTTAACGTGTCTCAGGCTCAACGCCTTCAACGAATTTTCCCGGCTCGTGTGCGCTCGTTCGTGCGTGAAAAGCGCGTTCGTTTCTCTCCGACTTCTACTCTCTCTCTCTCTCTCTCCTCTCTCTTTCTGTGTGTGTACCTCTCTTTCTCTCTCTTTCTCTCTGTCTATATCTATCACTATCTTAGTCTCTCTCTCTCTCTCTCTCTCTCTCTCTCTCTCTCTCTCTCTCTCTCTCTCCCTCGTTCCTACAATTCGTATATACCTACGTTTATTCCTGTAAGCTCACTAGGCAGCACGTGGCAAAACTGTCTGCTGCAAGTCATATGATTTTAAGGTAAGAATCTCGCGAGGCAACACAACCACGAAAGACGACGGTGAATTTTACTCGAGTGCATGCTCCCGGCTACGAAACTTTCTACCACCGAGCTTCGCGAGAGAAAGAGAGAGAAAGAGAAATTACGGGAATGCGATTCTTGAAGAACATGAAACGTGCTCTCCGTATTTTCTATGAATTTAGATAGTTTAAGTTAATGGGTAAAACTTTTTTCTACTTTCTAAAAATACACTGAAAGAGATATATTTTTACATGATTTTTATACCAAATTTTGCGTAATTTTTCTTCTATATATCGAAGGACTTAATGAAGTCCAAATATTTAAAGCATTTTCCAGTATTCCTATGATTCATTCCAGTGATTTGGTTTTGAATTAATTAAATGGTATTAAGCGTGTCTTGGTATTGTAAAGAGAGATACGTACTATATCTTTCTTGGAGAATTTGCAGACAAGGATTGCGAAGACGTTCGTACAAAAGAACAGATATCTTCGCGCCATAGGTGATGTGATGTACAGTCGTTCAAAAAATTTCTTTTCTTACTATATCGAAAGTTTAGAATTATAATACCAAAAATAATAGATAAACAATATATGTTCAGCTATTTTACTTATTACTTGTTCAAACATAAATATCATGAATGATTTTCCAATTAACTAAAATAACATTTTATTGAATTAACAGTATTATTCGCTAAGGTAATAATATTATTACATACGCGATAGAGACAATAACTCAGTAAACAGGAAAGGTTTAAAAAGTGATCTTTCTTGTAATTTACAAAATGTTTCTCGCGAAGGACGAAGACCATTTAACATAGTTCATAACCGTGACTGTACATTGAAAGTTCCACGGCGCAAGTTCTGGCTTTGCGCGAGGGGCGAGAGCATATTGCACAGCTGCAAAGTACCGCATTTTCCAAATCCCACGGGTCGAAAGCCGCAAAATTCCCTCTGACGAAGCGGTGAAGAAGAATGTGCGGCTGTACCGGTAGCTTGTTTTGAATTTTTCAAAGTGGCCGATAAATACGTGCGAAAATCTCGAGATTACGAGAAAAATGTTACAAATATAAGAATGGATGTTGCAGATATGCATGCATGTAACGTATATGCGGAAAAAATATGTCGTTTTCCATATATCTCGCATTTACCGAAACACGTTAGTCGCGTTGTAAAGAGAAAGGAAGAAAGAAAGAGAGAGAGAGAGAGAGAGAGAGAGAGAGAGAGAGAGAGAGAGAGAGAGAGAGAAAACATTTTAATATAATATAATTACGTAATAATTTTATTTAAAAACGATTAATTTAATGCGCAGTAGATTTTCACTCTAATAAGTAGAGTAATTTCTTTTACTCTTGTAAAATCTTTCCAAGAGTATATTTGCTTCTCTAAAAGGGTGCTTTTCGAGAATATTTCGAATTATTAAAGACATGGGACCCTTATCGTTATTGCCTTCTTCTAATTTGAAATTCGTTTTTTAATTAAAACATTTTTTTTTAATTTCACGGCCACTTAACGATTTGATGGTAACAATAGAGGTTAAAGGATACAAATGAAATAAGCGATGAAAAATATTATTATCAAAGTTATTATTATTGGTGCTTGCTGAATGAATTAATGAAATAAAATCGGTTAAGGAGAAGTAAAGAATAGATAAGTTACTTTTTAGAAACGGCAGAATTGAAAGGGGTAGTAATAAATATAATAATGCGGGATCAAAGAGGGAAAGCATCGTGAATCGATAAAGGCGAAATCGCGTGAGCGAGGGTGCAATGCGGCAATGGCTCGAAACCTTCCGACTTCTCTCGAGTCCTTTCGCGTCCTCTTGCCTCTATCCTCTTATTCGCGTCACACGCGGACTCCACGATTCGTCTTACGTGACGCTAAATCTTTTTCTCCTTCCCCTTTAACTTACTTTCCTTTTACACGTTTCTTTATCTTAGATGTTTTCTACAAACTTTTTTCTTTCTCTCGTTTCTACTTTTCTTTTAAAACTCATCAAAGATAAGAGAAGAGAAACGTTCTAATGAAGCATACGAATTATAGTCGATTCTATCTGCGATTAAAAACTAAAAGAAATTCTTACGAAAATATTTTTTAAAATTATAAGAATCAAATTTCATTTAACTGCACTTGATTTTAAATAAAGAAACCCCATATAAGATATTCAAATATTTAAATAGAAAACGAGGAGGAATTTCTGGCGTTATTGGATACGAATTATTTAAACCATGTGAATCGTTTGACTAGAAAATTATGTTTTTCTTCTTGCTCATCAATATGTCATACACTCAATAGAAATTTCATGTTCCATGCGAAATGCACGAAATGCACGAATATTATAATGAGATTGTAATTGAAATCTCTCGATCGTTGATAGAAATTAGCGTGTGTATTTAATCAATGAAACTATATGGACGACTAGGGTTTGTATAAATCATTAAGTTCAACAAGATCACTTAATATGTACAGTTCTAATATCAATATAGTAATAACTTTCATATTTCATAAATGATATTTTCTTGACGTTTGTATCAATTAATAAAAACGATGTCAACTATTATTTCATTATACGATATTGGATTATATATAATATATTTATTTAGAAAATCGAAATCGATCGATAAAGAACGACGTCACACCGTGAAAAATAGAGATAACGTCGATTTTTTAAATATCCTTACTGAATGAAACAAATATTGCTTTAAATATTCATCAAAATTTCAATTCGTTTAGAAAGTTATACAGATATTAATTTTCTATAAGTAAAATTTAGTTTTATTTCGATGAAAGATTCTGTGTAAATACAAATTTCATAAATCTTCGAAAATGCTATAGGAATTCCTTCGGGATAACGAAGGATTGTTCTTGACGTCATGTCCGAAGGGGAAGTGATCGTAGCGGATGCTTCGTCGCAGGTCCGTCATTTGTGGGCGCCATTGAAACTTGTTGTGATCGTAAAGTCGAACGGTCGAACTTGGTGTCGACTATGGTGTCTAAACTGTAAGCACCAGCAACGTTTTGGGATCAACTTCAGTGCTGTATAAAATAGTGTAATGCCTCGGGCACGTCGATCGAAATCAGGTGCAGCCAATTTGGCTAACATCCAAAAGCCGCGACATGTAAATCCAGTTGGGATGCATCAAACGTTGTCAGTAGCATTTTGGAGATCGAACAACACACAAATTTAACTCGAGCGTACTGTGATAGTTAACTTTCACTTCATTTTCGTCTATGTATTATAAGAGAAAAAATATTATTCAATGTATGGATTACACTAACTGTCACCAGTGAACAATATTCGATTTTGCTATATCTATTTGGAATATTCATGACGCATACGAGTGTGTAAAATTCACAAAACAGGAGAGACAAATTCAATTTTTCGCTTTTACTGGATTTCATAGAAAATAAGAGTATGTTGGACGTAATGGAGTATATTCAAATCGGGATGACTTCGTTTTACCAAGAAATTTTGTTAAAAGGGGAAAAGGTTAAGGAAAAAAGGAACAAAATAAGGGATTTTGTTTTCCATTATATTTATCTATTGAAATTGAGAAAAGAGCGCATTTATGGCTGACAGGAATTAATAAATCACGATGAATATACCATGATTGGATTTATATTGGACGTATCGAGAAAGGAACGAGACGATTTATGTCGAGAAATAATTTATTTTTTTTAGCTTCTTTTTCGTACTTTTTACCGATGCGACCATTGATATTGACTTTTTATCTTCCTCTTTTCGAAATTAATTGATGTTAGCCGATATTTGAGTACCTCCTATTTTATCCGACTATACGACGAAAAATCTGCTAGTTAGAGAATCATTGAAAAAAAGTTACAAATAACTCATTCGGTACGTCGAATGAACATGCCGCTCACTTCAGTCGATATTCAAAACTATCCTCTTTTTGAAGTAGTAGAATTCTCTTTAATGGTTAGCTTTTGGTAGAGTACAGCACTCCGGTTTTAATACGTAGGTATCTATGTAAGCACGATGTATGTATTTCGTATGTACATCAAGTACATATCAAACATAAAATGTATTTGTGATATATATATATATATATATATATATATATATATATATATATGTATGTATAGATATATATCTATGTGTGATATCTATATGTATTTTGTGAGATATATATATATATATATATATATATATATATATATATATATATATAAAATAACATTCAACGGAGATAGAGTTTATTGAATCCATAAATAAAGTAATGTTTTCATTCGTCCTTTTAAAAAAATTTTGACATTTCAGAAAAGAATACAGCAATAATACTTTCTGCGAGAATTTGCAGCATTTCTTCGAAGTTTCGATAAAAATTATTCTACTTCTTATTATTATATTTCATGTCTTTTATTTCGTCGTAGAGTTACACTTGAATCACGCGAGTAGTGTGATAAGCGTCGGTAGAAAATTTGTCAGAAAAGAAAAAGGTTGTGAATCATCTCAAATGGACCGCAAGAAGAACGTACAATGCACGTACGACTGTTTTTCGAGTGGACTTTGAATGACTTCGACCCTCATCTCGAAGAAACGACTCGTATGGATGCACGACAATTTTACTAAAATTTGCACCAGTAAATGGACGCGGTTAGGCTGGACGCGTTAGAGGTCTTTCTACTTTTCTCTACCTCCCTCTCTCTCCCTCTATCTCACACACACCCCCTATTTCCATTTCCTCTTTCCTACTTGTTACATCTGCCACTTTATTTTATTGCCCGGCACTCTTCTTACTACGTAACAAGCCCGATATAGTTTCCTTTGTCCCTTTAGTGCACGCAAACGAAGGCGGTGCGAACGATTAGTACAGTACTGTTGAAATGGTTATTATTCTTCACCGCACACCACTTCTCTTCACTCGAGAATTTCAAATATAATAGTCTTTCCGTAACAGCATTTTATTCGTCGGTTATTTAAAGAGCGATTTTTCGATATTTTCTTTTTCCTTTATTATTCTCATTGTCAGTTTGAATTCAAGTATAATTACTGTAAATAATGTATAATAAAAATATCTCTCGTTAAATACATCAACTTGAATAAACAAAACAATAGATAATCAAAAATAAATTGAATCGGATGCATTTTAATCTACGTTTCGTGTACGCGAAGCAGTTAAATACCTAATTAAAATTCGCATCGTATCGCTAATTATTAATTAAATTTCTCGATTCACATTCAATACAGAAAGTAGGATTTATTTGGGACGTTAACGTTATGATTAGATCGGTGATATCAAGGCAGATTCCCAAAATTGTCGGTATCTTCTCTGTTCATTTTGAAAATTATGTTGGCATGAGATCATGATGGCTTTCGAGTGGCTAATAACAATAACAAGTTTGGTGATGCTTCCGGACTATGAGGAAGGTAGTTTGCGTTGTTGCTAGTTCACAGATAAGCCAGATTTATGCTCGAAACGGAGTTCTCCAGATTACGATCGATATCCCGATATTCGCAATTATTGCACCATAACGTGGGGATTCATGAAAAAGTAAAATACGACTTGCACCGTTTTATTCCGAATCTCTCTCTCTTTCTCTCTCTCTCTCTCTCTCTCTCTCTCTCTCTTTCTCTCTAGTTTCTGCCGTTCTTTTTTATTTTATCGTTGCAGACTATCGGCCAATTTTATAATATAAAAGCTTGCGGGTAGACGTAAGATCAGTATTATTCTTTTAATTATTTTTGTAGAAAGATTTTCTTATATGTATAATTATTGACAAATTAATATTGTACGGTATCACAGTTAATATGAAAGTTCAAAAATTTGATTTTTATGTCGTTTTATGACGTGTTTTTAACGAAATTATTTTTGGTAATAAATTGCTTAAATATAATTTAGGTGTAATATTTAATAAAAATCGATTTTACAGTATTAAGAATTCCTACATTATTATCCATGATGTATTTTAAACATTCCAGATATTTTGGTTATATTCTATTTTAATTTTTATATAATTAAATTAATCTATTATTATAATTTAATCTATATTAATTTTTATATTCTATTTTAATTTTGTTATATTCTATTTTATCGACATGAAAAGGTGTACGTCGTATAATATCGAGCTTTATAGTAATATAAAATCAACGATACGTACGGGTTATGGGAGAATTTTTATTAATCGCTCTCATTTACCTTCGAAAATATAACTGAAAATGAGAATTGGATAGCATAAAATGCGTTGTGATGTGTTTTAAATTCATCGAGAAATCTGCCCCTGAGCGATAATTCTGAAATTTTCGAAAACGCTTGATTTGCCAGACATTCGTCATTGCATCGCAAATTTAATGTCGATCATTCTCTCTGCGTTTAAGCGAATGCGTAAGTACATACGTGAGTCGGAGAATGAACTGAATTTATATAGGTATACGATAATGGAGTATAGTACTTACACGCTGACGATCACTGTAAAGTTTTAACGTAAACGTTATCGCCCAGCATACAGGCTCATTCGTTATTCCGAACTGATCCTGTCACATGGTGGGTGTGACGTTTGCCGATAGGAGTATCTTCATTCTCGGAATAACTTTAGCGGATAAGTAGGGTTTATGTGAAAATCCCAATGCGTTGCGTATAACTATATTAAAACCTTGAATTCTCTACGTTTTCATTAAATCATGTTATATTTGTATCCTGTAAGTCTAGATATAATTTGTTATAAATCGGATTTGCGTATATATATATATATATATATATATATATATATATATATATATACACACACACAAATACACACACATACACACATATGATTATTTATCTGTAGAATGAAATTGCGAGAATTTTCGAGACATATGGCTTTCGCGTTGCGAGTTTAAATATATAAAGAAATGGAAGAGTTCATTGAACTTTGTTAGGAGAAAAAGGTTTCTGTATGACTAGCGTAGGAGACCGTATTATGATGCATTTCAATCAAATAGATAATCGACATGGAGAGAAATGAAGTGAAAAAATAGAAAAGCGGATTGATTGCCGATTTCAAAGAAAGTCGGTAGAGTCGATACTATGCCGACACATATTTATGTACGTACGTTTTTTCGCATTCCATTTATGTTGTTTCATCGTCCTATCACCTGATACTTCCGCAAATGGCAACTCTGTTTGCCCTTCGAACTCGTACCATTAACGTTTCTGTTTACCCTTAACTTCAAAGAGAGATTTTCTCTTTTCATTCGCTGTCGATCGATTCAAGAAATTCGTTTGTTTATCGACGTACCGACGGTATCTCCATTTCTTCGTTATTCACTTTTATAAAAAATTTCTCTTGAGGAATCTCTTCTGAAAAGATACCTTGACTCAATTACGTTTTATCTATTGAAACGGAACAGCGAGAGAAATTGTGGACAGGAATCGGATAAACGCTGTATTTCTCTTCTAGACTGAAGTTTTAGGCGTAAAAAGAGTGAGTGAAAGAGAGAGAGGGAGAGAGAAAGAGGGATAAAAATGGATCGCGAATTGGAAGCTATACCCTCCGGAATAATGACAACTATAACGTTCAGCCGGCTAGATGCGAGAAGCTTTGCTCTGCTGGAAAAATTACTCCTTGATCTGAGCGGATTTTGCGAGACGTCGTTGCCAGTTCTTCGTGGATTTGTTGAGGATAAGAGGTTTTTCTGCGTTGTCTCTATGGGACTCTTTTCAGGTTGCGATGGACCTCGCTAATCGTTTCGTACGGATCGTTAAGACGAGAGTTTAAAAAAAGAAATCGTTTCGGTATAATCCGGCTTTCACCGTCGATAATCTCTCGCATAAATCGAGCTTATATCACGTTCAAAGTATTGTATTTATTTGATATAATTACAATTTAACAATAAATCGGATTACCTTCCTGTTTATTATACTCAAATATGTTGCACTACATATTCCATGTTATTGGTAACACATATCTTATTCGGTCAACATACTAGTAGTTCGAAATATAATAGCGTACATTCCGTTTCTGCAGTAAACTGAGTGATATAAACCATCTGAAAAAGCAGACCCTTGAAAAATATAAAATGAGATTTACGATACCACAGAAAAAGGTTTGCTACGTGTTTACGATCGACAACGTTTTGGTAATTCGGTCAGCATCGGTACAAAGAATTTTGAAAACCTGAGGACTCCTCGAAGTATCCAGCTATATTTTCTACATGTGAGTATTTTTTTCAACACGAAACTTCAACTTTCTTTCTATTTTCTTTAAGAGTTAGAAAAATGAGCAAGTTATTACCTGAAGTATTATGAAATGACGAAGAGGAGTAACCGTATTGTAAGGATAGGAATCTTGTTTACTTTTCTCATCATTTTTTAACAGTGGTAGAATAGTTCGCGTGTCGGAAGGTACATTCTAAGGCTATAAGCGAAAGATATTTGCTTATTATAACCGAGATAGCCACGTTAGAAAATCAAGTTTATTACTAGGATAAATAAGATCTCTATTATGTTTATAAAATAAAGTCTGAATTTCAAATATCGTTGATTACTGCAAACTTATTCGTATTAGAACCAAATTGGTATTTTTGATATTAAATTTTCTTCAATTATTAGATGTACTAGATAAATAATGAATAAAGTAGAGCCAAAACTATGAATAATATAGATACATATATATAAATATAATAGAAAACAAATTCAAGATGTATAACGTAGTTACGTGATAGAGATTGATATTCAACGTTAATATTTACTCGATGTTCACTACTTATACCTACTAATTTACTTTGATGAAACATCGTCAAATTTTTTATTCAATTATGTTCTGGCGACCAGCAAATCCCGGACGTAGTCTAACGTTGTAGCGATTCACCATTTTTGCGGTTACGTCTCAGCAGGATGAATCTCATTTTGAAGAAGGGAAACGACGAAAACGAGGTCGAAATTGTAAAGTCAGCCGAGTACGACGAGCGAAGCTTCGTATGGCATGTACGAAGCTTAGAGGAAACGCAAGTCGTCTCACGGGACCAGCTTCCCAGGGTAGCCACTGCGATATCAGCTAGACAGAAGAGAGAAGGAGAGTTAGAGGGAGAGAAAGAGAGAATGAGAGAGAGAGAGAGAGAGAGAGAGAGATTCTCTTTTTCCTTTGGGGCTGCTCTCTTCGACCAGACTTTCAACGATAGTTACTTCGGTATTCCCAGTCTGTCTCATTTACGATCAAGTTACGGGCTCGTTTCACGTTCGAACACTATTTTCCTGTCTTTTCTGTTTTTCGTTAGCACGACATTTCTTTCTGAACAGCTTTCGGGTTACCACGTTCTCGATGTTTGGATTTCGTAACTCGCTTTAATGTAAAAGAAATTCCATAAATCAAACGTTGGGCAACTGGCGTCTCGCGGACGGCACTCAGAATTGCCTGTTCTGTTAAAGTAGGAGATGATCCCCACTATTTGAAACCGCTGTGACTTATGAGCTTCATAGCTTTTATTTCTGTCTACTAATGGATAATCGGTTGGAGTGGTGGCTAGGGAATTTAGATAGTATGTGAACGGATTGATTGATGGTAAGAATTGTGAGGCTCATGGCGTAGAAGTTGCCCACGTTACGTATAAATCGTTATTCTTATGTTCAAATAGTTTTTATCTTTTTGTGAATTGATCGTTAGATGCATTCTATAAAACAATTGGAAGTGGAATAAAGATATTCATTCTGCGATGGTCTTTAAAAGCTTTGATAGTATAAATTTTAAATCAAATAACGATTACGTTTTAGTAATTGAATCTATATTGAGTCGCGTCAAGTATTTTATATTCTGTTGTTAAGAATAAAAGAAATAGAAGAATAAAGTATGTCGAATTTATTGAGCCATCAGGAACATCGAAATATGCGCATGTTCTAATTCACGAAATTTTATTTATTTTTGATTGAATGAAAAATTGAAAATAATAAAATTATAGATGTCATCAAAATGAAAAAAATTCGGGTAACTTTTTGTTATGATTATTCAATTTTTTTTTTGATAGACATATTTGATAGAACATAGAATGCTGCCTCGAGGCATTGTGAATCATGTCACTGCGTTGTATTTTGTAGATTATTCTGAAATCTGAGAGAACGATATGGTGAGAATTACATCAGTAATGATCACCTGCTTTATTAACAGCCATCTCTCGGTGTCCTCTGTTCATGGGTATATTAACTAGCGACCCCGCAACGAGGTTTACTGGTCTCTCATGTGGTATTTGTAGGTGTGCGTGCCAGTCCTCGGACTCTGTCTCTGTCTCTCTCTCTCTCTCTCTTTCTCTTCCTCTGTCTATCTCGTTCTCCCTCGTGTACGTTTCCAAAACGCGTTAGCACGTGGTCGAGTATGTTGCAGCATGTATCACGGACGAGCGAATCAACGCTTGCAAATAACTCAATTCAACGATGAGTTAACGAATTTTTCGAGTACCAACCATCACGTTCCTCTCATCGAAAAAACTTATTACGCATCTAACTACATGTATGTGTACGTTGTACGTTTACGATACAACAAAAACGATCCGAGTGATGTACAACATAAGCATTATAATGCTTTTACCAAATTTTAAAAACTACTTCACATTTTTAATCGAATATTATTATTAAAAAAGAAAATTAAAAACATTAACTCATTTCGATTATTAACGTATCTATCATGAAAAATTATTAAACAAAGTCGATCAATTGAGTTTTATCGTTAGAACTTTAGAAATGACGATGTCATGGGCCAGAAATTTGGACAATGTTGCGATTTTCTATCTTGCACGACTAAATGTTGCTGTTAGAAAACATTCATCACATCTAAACTGTGGGGATGATGTGTACGCCTTTATTAAATACGGAAAGTCCAGGTGATGGATTTTTTTGACGCCTAGCTAACGTCATTTCGCTGGACTGCCTGATGTCATTAGCTGTTTTTCACTTCCCGCCAGAAACTCATTTCAGCTCTTACACGCCGCTCGTTGATTTTGACATTTACGAGGCAGCTATCTCTCCCCCTCTCTCTCTCTCTCTCTCTCTCTCCCCCATGATCATCTTCCATTTTCAGAGTGTGCTCGTCCATGGTAGCATATGTCCTACAACTCACCAAAGTGAAAAACAAATTTTTGAAAATCGATTTTACAAATTTCCTTTAGTAGCAGATTTCTCTGGGAATCTCGATAAAAAAATGTTTTCAATCAATTCCAAATATAATTTTACTCTTTAATTAACCACTATCTACTCTACTTTCCAATCAATGAATTCAAGCCCGCATATGGGCATGCGATTTAATTTGTAATGAGGCTGAGTTCTCGATCTATGATATAATCCAATTATTACTTTGAATTTATTCCTATAATATCTACTGCCACGTATTTCTCTTGTTTTCGAGTAGTTTATAGGCGAATTAACCGATCACTATACGCGTTTGAACTGTGTAAAAAGGAGCATATCGTTACTGCGGCAATATTACGCTTACACAGATTGTATAAATCTAGAACTTAATTAAAATGTAACTCAAACGATACACTCGAAAAGAATGAAAATATTCTCGTCATCTTGGATACAGTTTTTTTGATAAGCATAGAAAAGAAAAAGAGAAATATTTATAAAAATTTTCTGATAGTTGAAAATGTGAATAAACTTAAACCTTGAAAATGTGAATTAACTTATTTACTCAATATTTTATACAATTATTTTTATGCTTGCGTTATTTTTTTAGAATAAGTTGGAATCCTTGATAAACCTTTAAGAAAACCCTTCACATTGTAGAGAAACACGTTTACCAGGAGTGCAAAATTTCTTAGCAAGAATATGCTTCTTTCGTCGTTCGCTGTAAAATTTATTGCAACTTGTTCGGGAAGATATTTTCGTTGAAATTTTGAAATTTCAAGCGTACTTTCGCGTATTTGAATTCAGGAGTTTCCTAACCCACGAAACCCTTACCTCGACCAGAGCCTCCCTCTAGATTCGTAGTTTCCCAACCGCTAGGAACATCGATATTGTTGAAACTTTCTTGCGTTCTACGTCGTGTTATAGCTTATGTTTCTACATGCCACATTCATACATACATATGTCTGGTTCTGTATGTGTACGTGTTTAATAAAATATTACTTTCTGCTTGTCAAGATTATATCAAATCTCTGTGGAACATATCAAAATGTTTCTTTGATAAATATTCTATATAAAGTTTTCATAGAAAATTACACATATAAATATATAGGAAATGAATTGAAGTAAGCTAGGAAATGTAAACGAAAAGAAAATCGCGACTACTTAATCAGTTTCTTCTCGGACAATTAATTTAGCGAAGAAAATCTTTAACGTTTCACGGAACTAATTCGAAGGCATAAATGAGTCTCGACGCCTCGATTAAAGCTGTTAATCATCCCTTGTTTTATAATAGCTTACGTCAATAATGAGTAAAGGTGTAATTATTGGAGGATTTTGAGGAACAAAATCTTATTTTTAAGATGAAGATTCTAACGAGGACATGACTTTTTTAAACTTTTGAAAAAGCTTTATTTTCTTTGAAAAAAATCGTGTCGAAAAACGGTGTTTTTTCAACAGTACTTTATGCATGAAAATATAGATTTTTAAACAATTCGAAAAAGTCGTGTCCTCGCTTAAACCTTCGTCTTTAAAATTTTTCACAAATTTTTTAAGAATTATGCTTCAATTTGATATTAGCGAAAACGCTCTTTTCGACATTTTTCGTGAAAAAAGATTTCGTATAATGACGCCACTTGTACTTTACAGTAAAAGAAAAGAAGCTCCTATTGCCATTACTGGTTTTCATATAAATGCTAAAATTGTGTGTGGTTTGTTTCCATGAAGTAAACGATTACATTTTTGTTTAGCATGCATAAACCGATCTTCAGATTTTCTCATATATCCCAAAGGAAAGGAAACGCGTTTCGCTATGATCACACGGAAAAGCCACGATAACTTATTCAGAAATTTTAATGAATTTTCAACTGATGATTTAATGGTAAAAATAAGCACATAAGTATTCAGACGTTCATGATGATAGATATTAGGAATAAATTTCATAATTATTTAAACAATGTATAATCTATGCGGGTACAATAAATTAATATTTGAACAATAGTGTACATTCGTTTAAACATTACATAGTTCGTAACACTTGTTAAATACAAAACAATTTTAATTTCAAATTTAAATATATTTAAATTTTGATCTCCGAGTCGTAGACTACATTTAATATTAACAAAACAAACGTTTGACCGACCGTGACGTTTATCGATTCAGTCAGTGTTCTCTCGCATTCCTACGAGTAAACATCGAAAGTTATTCTTTCCGTGCAGCGAAATTTCAATAACTTATAATTTTGATATTTTTCTAATTATTTAAACAAATTTTTAATGTACACGGAGTACAATAAGTTACTATTTCAATAATAGTGCATTAGCTTAATCATCAGTAAGCTCCTAACACGCGATAAACTTAAAATAAATCTTAAAATAATCTTAATTTAAAATTCAAATATTTCCAAATTTGGTTCTCATGATCGTTGGCTATGTATACTATCAACAAAACAGACTATTCACTGATTTTGATTTTTATCGAAAACGTTTTCTTTTGCATTCTGACGAGTAAACATCAAAGTTATTTCTTTTCTAATTAGTAAGCTTAAATAAATCATACTTTCGATTATTTTAGAATTATTTAATTCATTTAAAACGTGCGTGGAGTACAATAAACTAATATTTAAACAACACATTTATTAAAACATTTTATAACTCGAAATACACGTTAAATATAAAATAGAATTAAATTAATATTTAAATAAAGTTAAAATTTGAACAATCGGTCGTTGTCTGTTTACATCAGTAGAAACAAATTTTTCAATGACTTGATTGTTATCAGAAAAGTTTCTTTTTGCATTTCGATGAGTAAACATCGATGCACTCTCTTTCCTAAAGGGTAGGCTTAAAAAATCCTACTTTCGATTATTTTAGAATTATTTAAACAATTTGAAACATGCGTGAAGTATGCTATTTCATATTATAATATTGATACTATATGGAAGAAAATAAAGCTATTAGATTTTTCTAAATTTCTATAGCTTATTTTTCTATAGCTTCTCTCGGGTGGGACCCTCAGTTGGTATTCTTGAAAGTGAGTCTTTGGGTAGTTTTCTCTTTCTCATCTTCTTTCTATCTCTTTCTTTTCTTTTCTTTCTTTCTTTTTCTTCTTCTCTTTTTCTTCTTTTTTTTTCCGGATACGGGTACGAGTAAGATAGGAAGAACACCATCGTGCGTGTTAGGACTAGTCCTACTACCTAGTTCTAGTCGGACTACTCCATTTTATTGTTCGAAATTCGGAAAGCACGAATAGTCTTGATTAATAATGGTGTAT
The DNA here is from genome assembly GCA_911387935.1 of Dolichovespula saxonica. NCBI lineage: Eukaryota > Metazoa > Arthropoda > Insecta > Hymenoptera > Vespidae > Dolichovespula > Dolichovespula saxonica. The sequence continues at coordinate 1,835,830 of OU427001.1, read as the reverse complement.
GAAGTTATCGATGTTGCAAAAATTCTGTTATCCGGACTGACCCTTCTCCAGATAACATTGGGAGTCGGAATTTTCGGTAAGCTCATGTCACTCCGGAAACGCGGATCTTAGGGTGGAGTCAACGCTATCTCGTAGGTCTCCATAAGCAGCAACTTCATCGTCAGACCTGATTTGGTATTACTTACGTTATATTTGAATCGTGTAACACAAGTACTACCGGGCAAATGGCTTTATATTTCAGTTTATTTAAAAAATCATTTCAATAAAATTTTGACTAAACCTTAAAATACTAACACTATACATTGTTAATAATACTTCCACAAATAAATAAATTAGATATAGTAAAATTATATGGACAAATGTATATAAAGTATATAAATTTCTCGACTAAAATCCAAAATGTCCATTATTAGGTCGAAAATAATAATTATTGAATATATAGTTATATATTATATATTATTTTTATAAAAATCAAAACATGCGTTCGTTTCCCTACTATATATGAAGTGAAACTCCCAAAATTATTTTTTTAGTGGTTTCTCCTATAGGAGTAGTTCTATTTATATTGCATTATTACTATTACTATAGTAATAATACATAATATGCTTATATTATATAAAATAATATTTAATATATAAGTATTCATTAATTTTCATATCAGTTATATTTATTATCCTTCTCATTTATTTATATTATAAAATAAATACATATCGGCGTTCCGTCGTATTTATCACGGATTACTGCGACAGGCACGACATCATTAAAGAAAGATATAAATGTGAGAAAATGAAAATTGTGTTCCTAGCCTATTAACATTATCTATTGTAACCTACCCCACATAACTGATGTTATGTTACGTGTAAGAGGAGTGTAATCTAACAAGTTTATTGACTGATATAGTAGATAGTATTCTCCTCTTGTGCTTGTAGTTCATGTTTTGTCCATACCTGTCACTGAAATCAAATACTCGAGCGAAAGGGTGATGAATTGCCTTATGAAACGTTTTGCAAGTAGAACGAACAAATCTGCTTCGAAAGAAATTATAGTTGACCGTATGGAAAAAGAAAAATCGATCAAATTTTTAATGATGATATTTGAATCTGATCTTATTCATCAAGTATTACGTCGATTTCCTGATTATTTTTAACATTTAAAAAAAATTTTCTTTTTGCATTGGTTATATTCGCAACCATTTTTTATTTACATTAAAGTAATTTTTAAGCTTCGTGAAAAGGAACGTGTACGTGTTAAAACCTTAAAACCGAAGATACCGACGACGTTTGTTTTAACACGACTTTTCTCAGCTTAGGTGTTTCGCTGCTTAATAACGAATAAATTATACAGTATTCAAGACTACAAAGGCATAATGATCGATTCAATTTCTAACAGGAAGGAAAGATATAAGGAAGGAAGAAGTTGTTTGAACAAACTCTCGAATGTTCTCGGTTTCCGTTTGTTCTCAAAATGGAAAGCTTTCGGAGAAGAATCGATTTCGCATAATTTAACTAAGTATTATCGTAAAATATCTCATTAAAATGTTTCGCGAAGGCAAAACATTATTTCCAATTCATCAATTAAACTTTTGCAATAATGAATTAATTAAATGGTATAAATACAATAGAAATATAGTAATCAAAAATGCTTTAAAAGAATATTTTATGGCTTATGATTAATCTATAGAATGTGAGCGGATAGAAATATCTATTTATCAGTCGTAATTAGTGTGGCATATTGAAATACTTAGAGAGAACCGTAGTACAGTATAATAAAGTTTAATTTATCAAGCGATCAGGTAATGTATATTCAAGTGCGTCGAAGTAAGCGGAGTTAATTAAATGAAGGTTTAAATTTGAGAACGCCGGGAAATTCGCCGTACCCGTTTCGGCAGAATGCATCCATGCGGAGAGGTAAGCAGGGTGTGGTCACAGAGTTTGTCGGATGTTTAGGTATAATCAGGATGGATATGGCTAGGTGATAATGAGGGGTCACCACCCCGGTTCTGCCACGTGGGACCGAATGAAGACAAATAGCCGGTCTCAACACATTTACCGGCCAGTTCGGTGTATGCGTCGGTGTTGATGGTCGTTGTAATATTCCCTGTAAACTCTCGACGTGTCTAGTTACGCACGTATGCCCGTGAAGTGGGTGAACGACAGCGCGTATAGTACATATATAGCTAACCTAGCTAGACATTACTGCTTTAAATTATCCTACGATGAGCACCCTCTGTGTTTCTATGTTATTCCCTAATCGAAATCAATCGGCCGTATTCTCTCTCTCTCTCTCTCTCTCTCTCTCTCCCTTTCTCTCTTTTCTCTTCCACTCTATGATCCATTTTAATATAGTCCTATTCAGTTATTCACTATCAGTATTGTTAGTTTTGAATTAGTGTTGAAGTTACCGAAATTCATATTATATGTAGGTTCTGAAATTTGTACCATAATCATTGCGTTATATAGGATGAATGTAAATTAAATTGATAAACCTCTAGAATTTGTACAGGAGAACCAATTAAACAATGTGATATAGGAAATCAATTATTTGCAAGATATAGAATGTTAATTATTTTTATTTGAAAAGTATTTAGACTCCGTCTTATTTTTAATTTTATTCGTAACACAATCATAATTATTTAATAAATATTAATTATAACATAATTATTTAATAAATATTTTAAAATTGTACATAAAAGCAAATAATTAACAAATTACTGGAAATTTTGTTCGTAACGTGATCGATCGATCAAGCCGATCATCAATACAAGTCGAGCAGAAAGAAAGTAAAGATCCGATTAAAAAGTCAATTGTAATTCCGGACCACACATTAACCTATAGTATTCTCTTAGGTAGGCAACTTGTAAACAGAGTTCCTTACGTTGTAGACTTAGTTGAGGTGCAAGTGCGTATGTTCTACAGGAAGTAAATAAGTTTATTATTGGATTCTTTCTTGAACACTTGTGCACCCTTTTGCTAAGAAACAAAGGGTCTACAGCATGTGATTTGCTATCTCAAAATACTTCAAATGATGTCTCCTATCAGTAAATACAGTTTGTCGGTTAAATTTAGATCCACCCTATATATAAGTATAGGATCAGCAAAAAATGTGGTCCTTCGAACGACTGGTCTTCCAACTAAGCCAGCCAGTCCCTTCTGCCAAGCCTTCTCGCGAATAGTAGTTATATAATCTAGTAGTTATGTTATGAAAGACTCTTGATCCTACAGAGGTGAACTTTGTAAGTCTGATAGAGTTTCCGAGAATGAAGGTACGAGTATCTTTCTTCAATGATCCCGTTAGTCTTTCAAAAGTGTGACAAGGAGAGATTTTCTTTTACGAAGCTCACCACCGAGTTCTCGAGAGAGGTGGTAGATGGTCACGGAAGAGAGTATACGTGGAGCTTACTCGGCTAAGCTTCGTAAAGCACCTTGATTACTAGTTCTCTATCCCTAACTCTCTAATAATAGGATTATACACCTTCGACCATTCTCTTTGGGCTTTTTCTTACTCACTCTTTCTCTTCTCTACATTGCTTTTACCCTTCGCGATATCACGTTCATGGTAGTACGTTAACTTTATCTCAGTTGGATAATTTGCCGTTTCCAAAGGCACGTTCATCTTCGTAGAAGGCACTATGGAACAATGGCTAATATCGTTCCTTTTATCGTTTTCCGCTAAAGGCAATAAATTTTTTTTTGTCAATTTAAGGCCTCTGCGATTTTACGAGAGCTATTTAAGATGTTGCAATATCTTTGTAACTCGTTATAAGGAATGGTTGAATGAAAATGTTTCTTTTTATTGCTTTATCTTAACAATTTTGTGAGAAGTTTATATTAAATGTATCAATAGATTTGTCACGATGTAGAAATGCATGTAATAACTAACAAAACTAACATCATAAAAATTGAAATATACATGGTGATATATGGAATTTGATCAATTTTATACATATATACATAAATACATTTTTTCAGTGTTGTTTTTAATTTTAATTTTAAAAGTTTTATCATAATTTAAGGTAGACCTGCTGTGGGCGTTTTATATCTTCAGCATTTTTTATCTTTCTCGGGTAAAATAAGAGACACGAAAGATCTCACGAAATTTGTTTTTCCTTCGTTATATCACGCTCCTTGTGTGTTCTCTCGAAAATGAATAAACGACAAGAAGAATGCCACGATGTACGATCTACCAGATGCTCTTTATTTTCCGAGCATTGTTGAATTTCGCATTCTAAACCCTTATCGTACGATTTATTATTATTATTTTTTTTTTTCGTTAAAGTCCATTCTCACATCTCTTCCGTCAACTTTTTTTCTTTCCTTTTCCCAGTTTTCACAAAGAGTACTTGGGTAATTATTCGTTCACAAAGTGAACAACATGCGCGTCAAATGCCGAATGTGCCGATGGATTCGTTAGGCGAGCGTTTAACAAAAATCAACATGGGGAATTCGAACCATTTTGTTTCCTTTAGATAAAGTCGAGAATGCCTTAGTATGAGTGCATGCCCTGTAGGTGCGTACGTAGAAACGGATTTATACGATGTGTTCCATCGAATGCAATAGAATTTTGGAATTTACGTGCGATTTTGCGTGACGTTTCCTTTTTCGAGCATCTCCCTTTCTTCTTCGACGTACAACACGAATTTCCCCTTGATTTTCGCTCTCGTCTAGTTTCTGTCCCGTTGAGAGAGATTTCATTCATTCATGTTTTGTTTCCTTTTTTTCTTTAATTTCGTGCGGGTAGAAACTTTTTTTTTCTTCTTTCAGATCAATCTGATCGACGAACATTTTTTCCTCTCGTAGAAAACAGTTAACAGAACCGTGTTTATATTTTCAATTAATTAGATATTTTACCCGAAAGAGAAATAATTGAAATGTCAGCTTTGAATTGAATTTAATTTGAAACGATAGATCAAAAATTCGTGTTCCATCGGAATTCAAATTCGATGTCGTAAAAGGATTTGTCGAATTTATTTTCCAAAGCGAGCAGTTAGAGAAGGAATTCGAAACGATGTCGGCGGAAGTTAGGTGAAAACGTGCACCGCCTCTCTACGCAGAGGTACTTGTGTAAACACACACGGCTGTTTTCATATCTCACTTTCCATTTGAACCTTGCCCCGCCTATTCTGTTACGTTTTATGAAACTACTCGTGTATTTGCATTTGCACGAATGAAACCCAGAATAAGACAGTTTTTTTCTTTTTTTTTTTTTTTACTAAAAACGCAATTTTTTACTAAATGTACAAAGTGGTGTGAAACCCCGTTTAAGCATATATTATATATATGCATGTTTAAATCGACTCATGCATTGCTTTCAATGCGAGAAAGAGTTTTATAAATGGAACGAAGGAAAGTCAATATCCAATGACTAACAATGTCAATAATGAAAGAGAGAGAGAGAGAGAGAGAGAGAGAGAGAGAGAGAGGAATTAATAAAAATTATGAATCGAATAAACTTTGCAGTTCCATTTTATATGAAACGAGTTTACCTTTAATTATTAATAATTAAAATGTTGTAAGAAACGGGATGGTAAAAATTTCATTTATTTTTCTTATGAAAGAAAATGCGAGAAAAAGAAACTAAATGAACGAAATACTGTTTCAAAAAGGAATATTTATTTGAGCACGGTTCGAACAATTTTTCAAATATCCCTGTTTCACGTTGACACTGAAATACACCTTGGATATTTGCGGTATCGAATCTCCACTGTGCACACACCCTCGAGCAGTTTCCTCGAATTTAATCGACGCCATTATACCAACAGTTAATCTTGTTGCATAGCGCAAGCGTCGTACTCGAAAATGTGTAATACTACGATGGATATTTCTATAAACTGGTAATACAATTGGAAAACATTTCGGAGTTCTCGATTAGTAGTTCTTGAAAATGTATAAAATTAAGTTACAAAGACATTTGGATGATCAATCTTTTATTGTAAGCATCATAGTTAAATTCGTTTCAATCAAGTTTTTCCTAAAACGAATAAAAATTTGTATAGCAGCACGTATGTACACAGCAGCTTAAAATAATCGTATAGAAGATAATTTTTCTCTGACGGTCTCGAAGCGAAACGCGGTGCCGATGGTTAGCTCATTTTAGTCGATGACGGTTACTCAAATCTCCTAACCACCACCGCCAAGGCATCATTCAAGCTTTCTCTCACGTCATAGAAGAGGAAGCTCTGCGAGTTTGAGTTACCGGAAAGCTCATTCGCTCCTGTCCGCAGGATCTCATACGTCGTTAACCGCGTATTGTTATAAACAATGGGCTTGCCTGCCGCTTCGACGGTAAACTCGTTTAACTTGAAGCATACGTGACGGTTAGACGAATACGTCGCGGAACAAATCTGAACAGTTCGTCCAATGAAAAACGATTGTATTTTAAAGTTTCTATTAGTTTTTAATTTCTTATTGTCGTTTTTTTTTTAATTTCTAAACTATACTTTATCTTTTATCGTGTGAATGTTAACTGGAAAAGCTTTGCTCTTTTTTTCATCTCGATCGGTGTTTCTTAGTAGACTAACAAAAAGAAAAGAAATAAGAATACAACTAGCTTTCTTTTTTGATAGTACAGGGATCTACACGTTAGGAACTTTCCAAGATGCACAGCTGCAAGAAGTTTAAGCGAGTGGGTTGCATCACTCCTTTAGTACACTCCCTTTCGGTTCACCTTCTGACTTCTGTGTTTCTTGTATTTGAATTTCAATACCGACGGGACTTTCAGCTAGCTGTATCTTGGAAGCTCTTTCGGACGTATCTCCGATATGCATTCGTGTTCGAAAGTTGGTACCGATCTGTGTAGCGGTTTTACACCATCGTAAACGTTCGAAAGTCTTCAAAATACTAAAGAAAAGAATATGCGAAGAAAAGAATATAAAGAGAGAAAGAGCATGTTCGGGGAGAGTTGAAATTTTATTTGCATTTATTTCACTTGGATAGTTAGATCTTTTCGTGGTGAAATGAAAAAGAGAAAAAAAATTCAACAACAAATTCAACTTTCTGTCCGTTTTGAACCAGTCTTTCGTCGTTACTATCAAGATCGATGGAACGACAAGAATATCAAATCTATTTGTAGGAAATCTTGGAAAATATTGAAGAGAAAAGGTGGTGGAAATTTTTCGGTCGATCGATGTCCGAACATCGGCTGAATCAGCCAGGAAACTCGACGAAATTTTCTTCTTTTATCTTTTTATGTTCTCTCTCTTTCTACCTCCCTCTCTTCCTTTCACTCTTTCTCACTCTCTCTCTCTCTCTCTCTCTCTCTCTCTCTCTCTCTCTCTCTTTCTCTCTCTATCGATCTCTATTTCTTGCCTTGAAAAATTTATAGTAGTTTTTCATCATTTTTTTCATATTACAGAAAATGAATAAAGTAAAACATTTCTGTACAATAAAGTGTTCTCTCTAATTACCTGAAAGTAATAATACAGTTCCTTATTCTTATTCTTTCCTCTCATTTTCTTAAAATACTGAGGAAAGTTGATTTATTCGCGTGAAATGAGTCGGCGAGCTTTCTGCCTGATAAAGAAACGACCGTACCGTGACACCAGAGCTTTTACGGCTTTCAGCTTTCATCGTACGTTTTACCGATCGAATACGGCTGAAACCTATGTAACGCATTTTGCGTATATTGGCTCTTTGAAAGAGAAAGAGAGAGTTTAAAAGTACTGTAGAACTCGTCGAGTCGGTTAACGAGCTACAACGGCCACAGGACCGTCGTCGTCTCGACGTCCCACGTTGCTGCTACTCTCCGACGACAACAGTGTGGCAAATTAAATTAAATCCGCCTACGGGGCACTGGCCGATCGATAGATTTTCATTTGGCGTGCTGCGAGCTTCCCGATTGAAGGTAGGGATGGAAGAGGAAAGAGGAGAGCTCGGTAATACGAGAACGGCCGATGAAAGGATAGTAGCAACCGAGAGGGTGGTGAAGAGGCTGCTGGAGAGGGTAGAAATGAAAAAAAAAAAGAAAAGAAAAGAAAGCACAGAGAAAATATTCCCTTCGCGACCCGTAGACCAACCTTCCTTACCCCTCTCTCTTTCAATCGAATCGTTTTTACTGATAGAAAGCGTATTTGCAACCCCTCTTCGCACTCTTCCATTTTATATTACGTTTTTCTTTTTCTTCTCGACCGGAGAATATCCTCGCTTAATTTACCGATTTATGCGCCAATCACGCGATCCATCTTCGATTATTTTTCAGAGCGTCCGAAAAATTTCTTCTCCTTTTCTTGTTCAACGAAAGAAAATGGATGTATGAAGGGCGATTAATAAATGATGTAGAATAATATTTTGTTTTTATCTAGGACCTTGTTGAATGTCCTCATCACTTCATCGAACTATTACGAACGTAATAGAAAAAGCACGCTGATGATGATGAAAATGAGAAAAACGCAAGAGTTTATGAAAGCCATAACGGCGGCGTCTAACACAAAGAACGATGAACGAGCGGTAAAAATAAGCAGCGCATCGTAGAAACTATGAGCGAAAGCTTTTACTTGATTGGATTTTATCAATAAACGAACGCCGGTGGATCGTCGATTTATTTCTTCCGTCTATCGATCGATCTATTGCCATGAGTGAACTTTACTCAATTACGAATCCTTCCATAGGAAAACATTGAAGTTCGTATTTTCGTTCGATTTTTTCTTATTTTATTGGAACAAAAGGTGAAATCATTTATAGTCGACTGTATTTTCAAAAAAGACTTTCAGAGATATGAAATTTTTCGGAATTTTAAGGAATAGAAAGGATAAAAGTTCACATGTTTGACGATCCAAGCACGAGTTTCGTTCTTCCAGTACCAAATAAAATCGGAGATATGAACGCCCAGTTGAAATTTTCAAAGCAGAAAACGAATTCTTCTTTTCCACAAAGACATAATTTACTGGCGTCACAATGTATTCGTCGTGATAGAAAAGTGCATCGCAGGTAAAGGATCTTCGTCGTAGATTCGAGAGTGGGATTCGAACTTGGCACTCGAGTTCAGTGTTTGTACTTAGAAACTGAGTGTCGGCTGAAGTTCGACGCGCGAATTTTGGGTGCTTCTCGAGGAGCTGCTCGAGTTGAAGACTAATAAAGGCGAGAAGCTTGTAGAGTAAGAAGGTAAACGCAGTCGAGATAAGGAGAGGCCGAGTAGTCGTAGAGACGTACACGACGTGTATATCTCGGCCTAGTACTATATATGTTCAAACAAATGAGAAGGGAGGTCGATGTTTACATAGTGAAAAAGTAATTAACTTCGCTTACCGATAACGTTTAAAAGAGAAAGAGAGATGTTATACTCTCGTATAATTTTCAAACTTCGAAATATGCTTTTATTGGACGAAAAGAAAGTATCTTCACCGTCGTATAAACCATATTCTTAGAAAAGATCTTTTAAATGTGAATAGCTAGAGCAGCGTATTTTTGTGAATGTCTGGCTATGGAATCTCAAAGAAATCGTTTAGAAACTTCTTCGAAGAAGGAAAGGTTCGAATTGCGTCGAATAAATTTCAATGACCACAAAGATACTTTTCCCGTTCCGTGGGTACTCGTTCCGTCTTCTTTGGGATATGCCAGGATTATTCAAATTTTGGAAAAGCCTGCGTCCCTTCGAGCCAAAGTGCTAGAATGAAACGAGAAGTGGACCTTCTAGTACTAGAAAGATATAGAATAATGCAATTCCAGTATGCTTCGAAAAGATCGTCTAAGACAGTAGTCTTTATCCGGATCTCCGATCCGGATGCTTTGCCGAGTTCTTACCAAGTCTTACCGAGCAGAAACGTTTCGCCCTCTAGTAAACCTTCTTGTTTGAATCTGAGTCTTCCGAAACATGTGTAGCGATCGAAAATTCAGCATTTTTTCTTTGAGAAAGTTCCTTGATTGTGAGCTCGTTTTCTACGAATAAAGACTTTGTTAAGATAAAACGGAATAAAGTTCGAATTACATTATATCGAGTAATATGAACGTTTCGACTTAATTATTGACATGTCGAATGTCGAATGGAACAATAATTTAAAGGAACATATAAAATCGAAAAAGGGGATGAGAAAAATTGTATGCGGAAATGAAAGGAGACTAGAATATAAAGAAAGGGAAAGGATGAGAGAGAGAGAGAGAGAGAGAGAGAGAGAGAGAGAGAGAGAGAGAGAGAGAGAGAGAGAGATAGGGAGAAAATATAAACTAACCGCTGTATTAAAAAAGCATGCGAGCGCCCTTACCAATAGAGCATTAGAAGCTCCAGGAAATCAGAGAAGATTTCCTTTCGGTCGATAGATGATTCGAAACATCGTTAAGACGGAAACTGGATAGTAACGTACTTATTGTTAAAGAAGTTTAAGATTACTTTTATTTTCCTCTTAGAATGATCATTATTCTACAGATTAATCGAAATACGATCGCAGTGAATTTCAGGTAAGTATTGCAGTAATATTGATTATTTACCTATATTTCATATCAATATATAAAACAACTTTCGATTTTAAAAAATTTCGTCTGACTTCATTGTAGGGATTTAAAATGTTTATGCTTCCAACGAGTTCTTTACTTTTTTTAATGATAGTATCATTTCCATAGCTTGATGGAAAAAATCCTGCTTGGTGGAACACGTATTATGTTACTCCGGAGTAATTTCTTTTTAGACTGTGCAACGATGAAGACATGTACTTATTTGTTAGTTAGTAGTAGGATACTCGAGTTGTAAGCAGTTAGGACGGTTCCCAGTGCAGTGTAACTGTCATGAACCGTTGCCAAGCAGTCTGGACAAGCTGGTGCGTTTTGTAGGTCAGCACAGGTTTCACTGTAGGCTGCTTGACAGTTCCACAGAAGGACCGATGGAGGGTGGAGTCGGAGAAGGAGAGGGTAAAACCGTTGGTGGCGGCGGTGGCAGTGGTAGCGATGCCTCTGAATCTAGAGGAGGGTTGAGAAACGGGTTGTACGTGTCGCGAACAATGGCCCAGAGAGTACACGGCAACCTGACGTCACTTCCTGCCTCAACGAAGCCACCCTAATTGTCTCTAACCGTAGTCCAGTGACGTTCCACGAGCATGAGGCAACGCATTACGTTTCTTCGTTTTATATATTTAATTCGAGGTTTTTCCTTCGACTTGTTGAAAGAACTAACGTTTAATTACATTTAGGTCGCAGATTTAAAAGAAAACAGAAAAAGAAATTTGTAAAAGATGTGGTTAGCCAGATAGTTACCAAGTACCATGTAGTCACACATTTAATGGGCTTTACTTTTAAAGAATCCTCGAAACAAAGCACCACTTACGAAGTCTCTCTTCTTTTTCTGTACGTCTATTTTCTTCAAAATTTTGGAGCTTTTTAAGTAAGAAGAATTTGCATTACAAATGGAGAATCTTCCGAAAATAATCGATATCGAAATTCAACAGTTTGTTAAGTGAATAATGATTTAATTTCTTTCTCTTTATTTCATCCACGTTAATTTAAACTAAGTTAGTCTGTAAGTACCAACAAAGTATCATGTAGGTTGATGGCGACAATGGCAAGTGATCCTAAACGAATTTTATGGCGTTTCCTTTGATAATACTGTATTCATGAGACGATTATGAGACCGTTGAGAATTCTAAGTAGGGGAAGGATCGTCACTCGATGAGTTATTAACTTCCATAATCCAGTGTTGATCGTCGATGCGGATGTGGTGATATTACAATCGGCTGCAGATACTTTTGCGTGTGTCGTTTCTAGATTAACATCAATGTTCAATTAACGGACCGTTATCACACGAGTTAATTACTTTACCGGATCATCGAGCTCATCTTCACGCGAGCGTGTCATCAACGACGTAATCTTGTTTCGCCGTGACGTTAATTTTTTTGTCCTTTCCTTTCAAATGAAAATCAATGTTCATTTCTTCGTATTTCAAGCGTCAGCTTCCTTGGATTGATACCTATTTATTCAAAGTTTTTTGGAAATCATTATTAAAACTGAACAAAGCGGTGTAATTTTATGGGAGTCATTAACATTTCCGAACTATTAGTATTGCTAATTTAGAGGAATCAAACCATTGGCTATAACTTAGTTCTTGTTATTGATCCTATATGATTTGCTATATTCTAATTGCATATTCCGTTGTCTAAGTTTCGGAAGATTGCAGATTTCGTTTAGATCCTATTTAGATCAAATCTTTTTTGCTTAAATTTTGAAATCTAATTATAGTTTATATAGACTATTTTACTGATGTTAGTTTTAGGTTAAAAAAAAATATTTTTTACATCTATTATTTTTTCTTTTTTTTTTTTAGTCTATATCTATCGTTGACAATTCGAGTGCTTTCAGCAACCTTTTATACTCGGTTTATTCCATACTCATGCAAATACGAAATAAATTCATTCGGATGTTAACAAAATACGAACAAAAAGAAATCTTCTCTATAAAAATGTAAAAGCGGCTAAATAAAATTTCTTTATAAACGAACAATAATAGCGTTTATTAACTTTGTAATACCTTAAAGTTGTAACATTATCTTAACGTCTCCTTATTTTCAATCGTATTCCACTACGGTGAACATCGGGAGTGCTTAGAATAGCTTTGGCTTTCCTATTTCTCTCTCTCTCTCTCTCTCTCTTTCTCTTTCTATCTCTCTCTCTCTCTCTCTCTCTCTCTCTCCCTCTTATCTTTTTACTCTCTCATTTTCTAAGCAGCCCATCTAACCTTCTATGACTTTCCATGTCCATGTCCACGCTTTGGCAAAGAGGACGCTGCTTGCTCAATTTTCAAATGGAATTTCTAGTATACGAGAAAGGAAGAGGACAAATTGTATAAAGTAGTGCTTTAGTTTCATACAAATTACATATAACGTTATTCAATAAGGAACGATGGGAACAAACAATAGCATTTTAAATATTTCTTGTAGAGGCATGATATAGACTTCATTTCGATGCACGTTAATGAACGATAAAATCGAGTTGACAATGAATTTTGGATAAATCGCTTCTAAAATAACATTTAATAATCCGAGCGATTACCGATCGGTGCTAAAGATTCCTTCATTGAATTCGAACGTTATTCAGCGATACCATCACGAAACTTTAATCCACGGATGGAGATTCTTTTGAATAGTGGGTAGTTGAGTAAGCACCTTAAGTCGTTCGCTTATCCACGCGATATTGGCACCGATCTTGAAGCAATCGAGAAGCGAATAACAAATTCTTCTTCATCGATCGTCGATTAACAGCCGGGTCAACCTCGAATTCACGTAGCAAAGCTCGTATTGAGACTCGAGTCGATGTATAAACCATTTCACAAGGATGAATGGAACCGTTCGGGATTAGCCACGCTTCGATTCGCTTCTCTCAGTTCCTAAGCCTTATTTCCTCTATCTATCTATCTTTCTCTCTTCCCTCCCTCTTCTTCCCTCTTATCTCTACGACGAGTATCTAACGTCGATCTCCTTTAGAGTCTTACGTGTTTATTAAACCTCAGTTTGAAGGAGTGGCATTGGTTCTAAATACATGAGAATTCTGGGCTACCAAGAAGCGTCGGAGCGTTATTTAATTCTAAATCCTCTAATCCTTCGTCTTCGATAATATATCTTTGGCTTGAAAAGCACTTTTTCCATAAATATGAATATTAGTCTTCAAAATGAGTTCGTTCATATCGGAACATCTATCGGTGAAATTATTAAATTGCTGTAATTAATATATTCTCCCAAATTAAGATTAATTATATCTATATATAAACACGATGTCCCGAATAGAAATATTTTTGAGAGAGGGATTAAACCTATAGAAAAAGTTTTTGTCAGTTTTGTTTGGCATAAACGGGCACATCATACAGTATCAATGTTTTTTTTGCAAGTCAAGTAGTAAACAAAATTACAAAGTCAAATTTCTTTTTTAATTGTACTATATATGTCTTTTCATATTTTGATGAAAAAAATTTTCATATTTTGTGAAGAAAAATTCAACGAGGTACCATACGAGGTCATTTCTTATTGTAAGATGTTGTAAATCATATTATAATTTATAAGTTCCTGTATTCCTGGTTGCTGGTTGTTAGGCTGCATTCTATAAATAAAGACCGAATTTTCTTATCTCCCTTTGTGCTTCTCAAATTACCGACCTAAGTAAACGAAATTAATTTCGTAAGAAGTTCGGTCTTATGTCTCTATAAACGAGACATCCTGTATATAAGCGTGTTTCTGTTTTATCGTTCATCCAAACATAATCTTTTTCTTATACGCTCCTCAAAAATCGGCTAGACTTTATCCTCTATATTGTTGAGTTGTATCAATATGTAGAAATCATCTCCCATGCCACTCAGCAGAGCATTCTTTGCAAAGAAACCTATTTTGGAACATATGCAAAATATAGGTCGTCTGAAAGACAATGACACCTCATTCTTCACAAAAATCTAAATCATCTAGTAGTAAACTTCAACCAACTATTATTACCCGAGACGAGCTGCAAAGGCAAATTTATGTTACAGTTTTTTAGTTTTAACAGTACGTGAACGTTTTCACCAAAGAATTAATTAGGGAGAGTAAGTCTGTGATACGTTTTTGTAAATACAATTAAAATAAATTCAACAAAAAAAACAATATAATTTTTTTATTTTTCAGTTAGTCAGATGCATGTTAACGTAACCGAATAAATTCTAGACGTTTGCAAAATTAGACCACTAGACCTAATAATAAAAAAACATAATAAGACATGGAAGCTATAAAAGAGAAAGGAAAGGTAGAAAAGAATGACCTTGAGCTTTTCGAATAAACTAGTTGCACAGATGAATACAAGGATATACATCGTAGAAGATGGAGAAAATATGAAACAGGAGTTAAATCTACAACGATGCATCGTTATTCTCTTATAAATAACAAAAATTGCAGAAGCTAGAGGATAATATCCCTTGTATTTTACTAATTTGTTATATATATATGATCTTAAATTATAAGATATATTACATTTCATCGCTATTTATAAGACTAAATTGATAACCGTAAAATTAATAAATACAATGTATTCTGTACCTATAAATAATTAAATTAAAAATAAATGTTTATTAAAACTAAAAAACATGTGTTCTTTCTTTAATCCAATCATAATTATACCAATCATTCTGTATATAAGAAATTAGTATTTATATAATAAATTTAAAATTCCAAAATAAGAGACGAAATCGCGTGCCACCTCTTCTCGTATCATATGATCCTGATACAAAGCTCAATTTGATAGAAAATATTCGCGCTCTTAAGAATTCGAAATTTTGAACAGGAGAATATTACTAACAACGAGGTGGGAGTATTTGTCACCTCTGTGTCACCTCTTCACATATCGTGTGTTCCTGATAAAAATCCAGATTTGCGAGAAAATTTTCGTTTTATCCAGAATTTGAAATTTAGAACAGATTATAACTTACCAGGAAGTGGCACGAGATCATATGCCACCTCTTTGCACATCATGTGATCCTAATACAAATCCAGATTTGCAGAAGCAATGTCCCGTTCTTTAGAATTTGAAATTTCAAACAGAAAAATATAACTTACCAAAAAGTGCCAAGGTTGCGCGTGCCACCACTTCGTTCATCTTGTGATCCTGATAAAAATCCAGATTTGCGGGAAAATTTTTTGTTTTTTCCAGAATTTGAATTAAAATGGCCAATTGTCTACATAATGTGTTTAATAATAGGATTTTATAGAGAACATATAGAATTTCTTCTTACGTTGAACATTTATTTTTATTGTCCTTAATAATTCATACGTATTTAATAGTTAAACAAATATTTACTTTATAATATAAAGTGTTCAATAATATAATATAATATAATATAATATAATATAATATATTATAGTATATTATAATAGAGTTTTATACAAGAGACGAACTTCTTTTTTGCCTTTATTCTTCCTAAATTATCGATTTAAATGAATGAAATTTGTCGTATGAAATTCAGCCTTTGTTTACAAATGCAGTCTATCACCCGATAACTAGTGATACAGTATTATATTCTTTAGGATCTTGAAAATTTACAATATAATTTAAACATTTTCCAATAAGAAATGACCTCGTATGGCATTTCGTTGAATTTGTCTCAACAATATACTTCCGTACTATAATGTCATTATACTACGAAAAGAAAAATATGTACTTTCATTAAAAAAGATGAATTTGACTTTGAAATCTCATCCACTGTATGATGTGTCACTTCATGCCAAACAGACATGCAAAAATTTTTTTTTATACGTTGTCCTTAAAGTAATATCTCAATTTTTCGAGTTAAATGGGACATCTTATTATATATATATATATATATATATATTTTTTTTTTTTTATATATTAGCAGTGTTCATATAATTCATACAATTCTTAATAATTTTTCTGTGAAACGATATTACAGAAACAAGCTTACGTTGAATACAAAGTAGTAGTAAAGTGTAGTACTATGTCATTTATATGTAGAAATAATAAAGTATATTTTCCATATAGGATTAATAATTTTCCTTCTTATCTCTGAAATTCTTCATGATCCCATAAACAATTAGCTATAATTGTATTTGTAAGTCGATACGTCTTATAACACTTTATATAAATGGTTTTAATTGTATATATATATATATGTGTGTGTGTGTGTGTGTGTGTGTGTGTGTGTGTGTGTGTGTGTGTGTGTGTGTGTGTGTGTGTGCGTGTTCGTATACAAATAAATAAATATATCATCCTGCTTGTTATCATGTCGAAAACACAATCGAGGTTTTCATCGTTTGTTTTTTATTGTTTTCCCATAGTTGCAAAAAAAAAATTAAATATAAATAAGAACGTTAAATAAAAATTAAAATGCAAGATCTGGATGATCGAATACAGTGTTTTAATAAATTCTCTTCCATTCTGTTTGGTTTTTGACGAGGGAGAAAGAATTGTTTGAAAAATTTGATTAAAATGTCACGTATGTACTTCTCGATAAAATTTTTGGAACGAGTTCTGCGCGCGATAAAAAATTGGAAAAGTGGAATTTGATCGTACGCGATTTCTAGAATATGATCGAGGAAAATAGGAAAATTCTAACGAAGAGATTTTACAGGGATTTCGAGTTTATAATACGAAAAACTTAAGCATTCTTGTCGGTTCTTTCATTGTGATAAAAGACCTCTCAACTTTTTCTGTAAGATAATTGCATTAAAGAATTTAACTTCGTGAATGGGAATTCAAATGACTAATGAAAGAAGGATTTAAGTATATTTGATAATAGCAGATACATTAATAACATGAAATTGCTACAAAATATATAATAAATTGACTATTAAGAGAGGAATGTTTCTCTTTCTTCCAAGGAAACTATTTTACTTAATAAGATAAAAACTTACGGGATAATTATCGTCACCGTTTATTTGCATGATGTTCGTTTTCATCAAATATGATAGCTTGTGATTACTTTTATTCGTACGTATAAGTTAAAATCACGAGAGAAAAAGTAAAGAATATTATAATATAATATTAAATTATATAGGTATATTACATTTAGGCTTTGTTTTTGTCAAAGAAAATTTGTAATAACAATAGAACACTAATCACAAGTAAACCTCGTTTTGCGAGATAAAATGAATATTTGATCTCACATTTGATGTTGTTCATTAAAACACTTATTAAGCCAAAATTCAGGCTGTTTTAAACAGATCGATGCAGCAATTAACACAGAAGGAAAACTTTCAGGATTGTTGTTTTAAGATACCGTAAAATTCAATTAAGTCAAAAATCGTCTCAATATTTTGGTCAATATCAGAGATATTATAACGTTAAAATATTAATATTAAAATAAGTATATCTGAAGTAACGTTGAACAATCTAATAAGTAATAAAAATAAAACTTAGGAACAAAAATAGTGATACTGAAACTAAAAATAGTAAATAAGAGTTTTCTCTCTCTCCTTTTCTCTCTTTCTTCTTCTCTCTCAAGTAGATCAGCACCTCTCTTTTCTCGAAGCTTAAACAGAAGGGTCGCGAACCGTCTGCCGGATGGTATGCCAGTTATATGAGTCATTAGTCACTGTCTTCCGCAGAGGTGACTTACTTGGATTTAAAATTAATGGCGCGGCTTTTGCGATACTCGCGACGAAGATTTTTGCAGCACTTACGCTTCACGAACGTCCGAGTGCGCCTGAATGAAGGAAGAAGAAGAAGTCGTGCCGTAGTCAGAAATGGAAGAGTAAAACTGCGCCCTCCCTAAAGAGTCAGGGGGAAAGAAGAAAAGAGAGAAAGAAAGAGAAAAAGAAAGGGAGAGAGAGAAAGAGAGGGAGAGAGTGAGAGAGAGCGAGAAAGAGTGGGGGTATTGTCTGACTTTGTTCGCGTTATCCCCGTTTACGAGGGTTGGTCGGGAAGGAATAAAACCAGGAAAATTTTTATTAATAACCGGAGGGCCAACCAGAGCTCGTGACTGCCATCCCTTCCACGGTAAGAATGAAATTAACATAGCGAAGATACCAAAGCATCTGAAAGTGTCACCAAGCGCATATATCTCCTTAAACTATTCTATCACTTCTATCTCTTTCTCACCCTTTTTCTAATCTCATCCTATTCTTTATAACTCTTACGAATCAAGAATATTAGATTGTTATTAGTGGTAAATTTTAATGTCCCTTTTATAACATCGGTATGTTTTTTTATTAAATATCTATACATATTTCACAGTTAAATGAGCATCTCGTGGAATTGTTTAAACGATAATTTTTATTTATGCAATCTTTTTCACGCACTCTACTATTTATAGACCGAAGTTATTGAAAGATGAAAGAAGAACTCTCGAATTTGGGCGAGAAGGAGCTTTCGGTAATCTTCGCAAGAAAAGCTTGCACTGCTTGGAAGCAACAGCAAAGTTATCGTCATACGGTGAACATTCACGGAGAAAAGCTTCGGGCTCGAAGTTACCTAGTGCGAACGCGGACGCTAAATGCGATACTTCTTTTTCCAGTATGACATTTAAAAAGTCTAAAGAACTTGATATCGTGCGGAGACACGTTCGCAGAATTACCGGACATTGGGAGCGGAACGAGGAGTAAAAAAAGAAAAGGCGCAGCTTCCACATCTAACCATTTCATCACGGAGATTTACGATGCGGTATACTTTTTTCTGTTTTATTTCAACGTACATTACTCTTTCGTTGTACTTTTTATTTAAGTACGATCATTGCTCGTTCGTATCCTATACATACATATATATGTTTTCATCGTCTTGAAAATATCGAAATGTATTTATAAATAAATAGTTCTGTCATGATTATAAAAAAAATTGTAGAAAATAGTAGAGAAATATACTGCATATATATACAATTTTTATATCTAGATTATGAATAATTAATGAAGTCTCCTAAATTATTCGTTAAAATTCAGTGAAGGTACCTGATTAATTATATAAAAATTGTAACTCTTATCTTTCCAACGCCTCTTTCTTTTTCCTTCTTCCTTTCTTTCTTTCTTTCTTTATAAAATTCTTAAACTATACCAGAAAGAAACTTTTTAAACTTTCGCTAATTATTCAGCCTCCTTACTTAGCAAGTAGTTATAGAAGTAGTCTTGTAAACTTACATTACTCGTTCCACTCTGAAAAGCTCTCTCTTGCTTCGGAAAAGATTGGAGCATGCCGGAAGAAATCTGTCGATATCAATGAACAAGAAATAAAGAAATAGAGACAGAGAGAGCCAGCCAGACAGATAGACAGACAGAGAGAGAGAGAGAGAGAAGGGGAAGTTTTCCATAGCGAGTTATATAAAACCAAGAATCATATTCGCAATATACGCAAGTCGAGGAAGGTAGGAAAAGAGACGAAAAGAGGCAATTGACAGCTTTTCCCTTGAACTCTTTCTCCGTTCTTTGAGTTCCAGACCACTGAGGCCTCGCCTATCCTGCAATTTATTCTCCTTCTTTCTTTTTCGCAGAACGTTCAACTCTTCCAGGTTTGTATTTCTTTGTTGATTTCAGCTTTGAGCTTAAAATTCTTTGCTATCTTGACCGAAACCAGTAGCATCGAATTAAAAATATCGTAATAATTCGACTTATAAATAGAGTATATAAATAGACAATACATAAAACTCATCTATTACTATAATAACAGGTATATATAATAATAGTAATACAGGTAAGATTAATAAATCTTAGTCATAGATAAAAGAAAAAAAAAAACAATCATATCTTATGGAGCATTAAACGGAAATACTGCTTGGTGGTATCTCGAGTTCAAAAACGTCACGAATTCGCAACATCACCGTCTATAAATATGCTGCGATGAACAATTCGCGGAGCAACTTTGTATTTAATCGCACGGCTCGTCCCATCCGAATAACGTTGCCGATAACCCCTTGCCCTCTCACCCTTCGCCTTTCCTAACCAGGCTCACACTCCTAACCACTGGAACAACACGGGGAACTACGATAAGTCGTACGAACTACGTAATCCGTATTGGAGTTTCTTGAAACACCGACAATGTAACCAGTACACTCATATTACGTGAATTTATGCGTCGAACAATTTGTCGGTATTATCGAACTCACATGAATCTACCGGTAATCGAAGAGTCGTACTGGGAATAGAAACTTATAGTTAAAAGCATTAAAGGGAAATGGTTCTTAAAAACTTTCAAACAGATAAATGTTAAATAGTTTCTTTTACTACTCTGTAGTAAGTAAAAAAAAGCATGTAATAATAACATTTTTAATAATTCTTAGAAGAAATTTTATCGACGTGGAATCATCTACCGAGACAAAATACTGCAATTTTGAAAAAGGATATGAGGTACCTAAGAGAGAAAGATAGGAAGGGTTAGACAAGGGAGAGAGGAACAATAATGAGAAGGGAATAAGAGAAGGAAGAAGAGAGAAAATCGCGAAAGAGAAAGATGAGAAAAATGGGTAAGCACAGAGCAATTTCCGCAATGTGAAAGTTTCTAAGGAGACAAACGATGCTGATATAGCTCGTAACGTAAAGATTTTCCGTTTCTACCAGCTTTCGATTATTCTCAACCTTTGATATCGTCCTTCGTTATTCTCTGCTCGCCTATCCAGAAAACTATTCAATACTGTTTTTTCTTTTTCCTTTTGTTTTATTTTCTTTTTTTAACGTTTCAAGATAATAACATTCTACCTTAATAGGAGAGAAAAACAATCGATAAAATTCGATGTTTGGTAAAATAGACTTTCTTTTTTTTAAGAGAACGTTTGCGTCGAGTAAATAGTGAAGAGCTGTTTGCATTTAGCATCCATAAGTGTGTACGTATATATGCGCGTACATCCATATTATCTTCATATCTTCATCGAGCATTGGATCGTCGAGATACACAGCAACGATGAGACAATTATGAAGTGGTTGGTACGCGCCGCGTCGACGATTTGAATATTCAACGAAACGTGCTATTAGCTCTTTCTTGCTAGCGAAGCCTGACGATGCGAGTTAGAATGGCGACGAGTCACTCTTCGGACTATTCATCAAAGTGACGTAGTTAAAGGTGTTACGTCTTGGCATTTCAACCAGTGAAAGAAAGAGAGATAGATAGATAGATAGAGAGAGAGAGAGAGAGAGAGAGAGAGAGAGAGAGAGAGAGAGAGAAATGGTACGTGTGATCATCCAATTAATTAGCAACACTGCAGTGACAGATTATTTATGCGTTGGAAGCTTGATACTGAATACGTATTAAGACACATTACTCGTCGTATAATTATAATAACCAATTATCAACTCGAGAACATTTAACTCCTGATTACTAATTTTATTTATCAGTATCTATTAGGATTGATATTGTTCCTTCGAATAAAGGATAATTCTCTTCGTCTCTCTTAGAAGTAACTGTTCTATCATTCGTCGTGTGAGAGAATGATAGAACGATTCAAGCACCATCCTGCGAATCGTAGTTAAAAGCAAGAGCCATAAATCAGACTAGCGAAGTAGACGAGGATAGAGAAACAGATGTATCCTGCAAATAACCGACCGTATAGTTACACGTAAGGTAGAAGAAGTTGGAGAAAGGGGAAAGAGAGAGAGAGAGAGAGAGAGAGAGAGAGAGAGAGAGAGAGAATGAGAGAGAGAGAATGAGAGAGAGAGTGTGTGTGAGAGAGAGAGAGAAAGTGTGTATGTGAGAGAAAGAGAAAGAGATAGCAGAGGCGGGGCAGGACAACTACATAACGAAGAGAGGGAGAAGAAATAAAGGCAGGACGATACGCAGGGGGTCGTAAAACGGGTCGGCCCGCCGCAATGTTGTTACTCACTGCTTTCGAGCGTAGAATTAATTAAAATGCATATAAAATGACCCAACAGCGACCGTCGAGCAGCCTCGACTTGTTCCCCAAATTGAACCGAACTTATCTCCTTCTTTCTCTTTCTCTCTCTACTTCGTTTATATACCACGCCTTTTATAGGATATCCTCTTTCTCATTCGTAGAGTCATATTGAATAGACTCGAGAATGCAAATTTTCCAAAAAGCCACCTTCAAACGCGATTACTTTCATCGCTAACAAAAGCGAGTAACATTTCAATGTTTCTAAGTAACAGTACGTTCTCATTTCATATGAGAGTATTGTGCGCAGATGCAAGCATCTCAGGAGGTTCGCAATACGCGTCTTGATAAAACGTTATAATTCATCGTTCGATATAGCAAAAGGAGGAGATAAAAGAGGATAGACGGTGCATAGAGACAGTCCTAGTATAGTCTCTATGAAAGTGCACTCAACAGTACCGAGGCTCATGCATAATCATATATTTACAGTGCCATGCCGAAGACCCTCTCCTTCCCATTCGCTAGCTCTTCCACCAGCGATGCTATACTCACTCTCTTCTTCTGGTCTCACGTATCAACGAGCATATACGTACGAACACATAAGAGAGAAGAAGAGAAAGAGAGAGAGAGAGAGAGAGAGAGAGAGAGAGAGAGAGAGAGAGAGAGAGAGAGAAGCAGCATGTGCCGCCATCTCCGACTGCTTTAATTAAATATTTGCATACAGGAGAACCTACATATGTATAGCTATATACGTATACATGTGTATTTTTATATATATATATATATATATATATATATATATATATATATGTATTTTTATATATACATATATATATATATATATATATATATATATATATATATATATATATTTTTCACGCGTTTACAACGATACAAGAAAAGACGCATAGTCGTTCTTCATATCCTCTCTTGCATTATATTTTTTCTCTTAAATTATGTGAGGACGTATAATATAAAATATACATGTACCAAATTAAATGGTTTAAACTTTTATATCTCTGAAACCAATGCTAATTAAAGTACTCTAAACGTATCTATAAACGTTACACTTTATTATCAACGTGTTGATATATCGTTTTAACAAATAACTACATTGTTAAAAATAGAATGAGAATAAGAAACATTGAGTATACGTCAATTTTTACACGTAAGAGTTTATACCTTTCGAGAGTTGGATGTAGAGTTGTTAGGTAAGTTTGTAGCTTATGTTACCTCCATCACACCTGGCTCCAAGAATCTTGAGAGATTAACCGCAAAATCGCGCTCCGTTGCTCGCTACTAAGCATAAACATATAGACTATGTATCAACGTTGTGTGCGTATTTCCCGTATGCGTGTATATGGCCCCTAAACAATGCATTCCTTCTCGCGTGTACGACTGAATTACGGACGGTCGTTATACTTCATCATTTTCACCCCTTCCTCCATTCCCTCTTCCTCCTATGATGTCCTTTCTATCTTTTTCTCTGTCTGCTTGTTTTTCTCCCTCTTTTTCTTTCTTCTCTTTCCGATCCCTTTTTTTATCAATACATACAATATTTAGCTGCACGAATTTGAACATGAACTCGAATTTAGAATATCAGTTGATAAAAATAGCGTGTCCACGTCGTTTAAATCAAATTATTTAAATTTAAATAAAATCGCCGTATAGAAACATTTTTGAATTAGATCTTTTGTTTCGTAATTACCTTATGTGGACACGTGTTCGTTCATATCTCACTTTAAAGTATTCCTCGATTTAAACTGTCAAAGAGGATTAAATTTTTATTAACTTCTTATAACGTGAACAATAAAATAATACTTTTAAGATTTTCGCTCATCCTTCTATTATGCGTCTCTTTCGTTCTTTTTTTTTTATTTTCCTCTTTATATTTCCTTACTCTTCCTTCTTTATGACACTCCACTCGTGCTACTAACAATAACGTTTCTCACCAATTAAGATGCTTATCTGGAGGAGCACGGTTACCGCGAAATATTTGCCGCTTCCAAGCACGACTCTTTAAATCAGCTCGAAGTATCTCGCTGGTGGTAAACTAACGGGTGCAACCGGAGTAAAAATTTCTTCAAGTGCTTCAATTAAGAAGAAACATTAAATCATTTCGATGCGATCTGCATTAGTTTTTGAAAGAAAACATATTCGCGTGGGTTCATTGTCACGTTCGCATTAGTTAGTTTAAATAAAAAAATAAAAAAATAAAATAAACTGAAATAAAATAAAATTCGTTGAAAACTCGAAAGTTTTTGCAATCAATAAAAATTGTTCAAACAAATCGTATATTTCCTTATGTTTCCCAACTTGCTTACATGTCTTAAAAAATCATCGATTATCTTCGTTCGAGGAAATACATAAAAGAGTTTTCAGCAAACGAAAGAAGAGAAAGAAAGGATAGGAAGCAAACTTGTAAAGATGAAAAACGAAAATAAAGAAGAGTAATATGATGGAAAAGGGAGCAAATAAGAGGAAAGAAGAGGTTTCTACCCTTCTGGGAGGGGAAGAGTAAGGAAGATTGCTCCTCCTATGGAAGGAAGAGGATGAAAAGGAACAGAAAGAGAGTGAGTAGGTAGCCGAGAGAATCCTTGAAATGAGAATAGCGTTAGACCCTGGGCTCCTGATGGGAAACGCCGCTTATACATGCGGCGTAAACTAAAACTACCGGTATCACCGGTGATACACCGTCGGTGGACGCTAGGCGAGGACGGTTTATTGTCCATTCGTATTCTACGTTTTGAGTTTTCTCCTACGTCTTTCTCTTCACTTCTTTTTCTTCGTCTGTCTCTGTCTGTCTCTCTCTCTCTCTCTCTCTCTCTCTCTCTCTCTCTCTCTCTCTCTCTCTCTATCTATCTATCTATCGATCTATTTTTCTTTAGTTTTTCTCTTTTTCTGTGTTCTCTATTTTTTTTATCTCTCTTTTTCTCTCTTCATCTATATCTTCTTTCTTTCTTATTGTATCTGTCTCTTTCTTTCTCTCTGTTACTTTATCCTCTCGTTCTCGTTTTCGTATCAAGAGAAAAAGAATAGTATTGCTCGCCTTGTTTTTTCTCCATCCGGTGTATTTTTCTGTTTTAGACGTAGACCGAGTGCAGTCAACGAGATGGTGCGAGCTCTGCTTTTAGCGGCCTGTCCGAGGGCATCAGTATCTCTAAACGACCGACCGTCCCTCTCAAACCCTTTCATTGCTTAACGCCAGGTCCACTCTTCCTCTCAGTGCTTTTCGTGCTAGTGCGCGTTCCACTTCCGACTTTTAGAACTGGCCGTTATGTAAAACACGACGCCCAACGGGTCTTTTGATTATTCTAGAAGAGGAAGAAAAAAAAAATAACTTCGTTAGAAACTTACTGGAAGATAGGGTGAGTGAATGAGACAGAGGAAGAAAGAGAGAGAGAGAGAAAGAGAGAGAGAGAGAGAGAGAGAGAGAAAAAAGGAGAGAGAAGAAAATCTCAAAATGAAAAGAACGCGGCCTCGCGTTTACTCGCTTTAGCTCGCATAAAAAGATTGATTTAGCCTAGCTTGAAGCTTCGTTACACCTGTCAAACGAACGCAAGAAAAATCTCGACGATTCTTTTTACAGCTTTCGTCGTTGACTAAGCAAAAGACGTGTTAATTCGACTAAAATTACTAAGATAATGCTGTTTAAATTTTCTGAGATAATCACAATATATGTGTAGATATGCATATGTTCTTTAAAATTATACTGTGATGATATATACCACGAGAATAAAATTAATACAAACATTTTGTATTACTCCAAAATATTTGGATTATACGTTTATAAATAATAGTAATAATTAGAGATTATAATTAGTAATACTATTTTGTTTTACTTACGTTTACTTTACATTTAATTCTTGAATGTTGATGACAATCGTAGTTGAGAGAGTTCACGTGGTCGACAGAACAAAGGCGATCGTATCTTATGGCGATCAAAAGCAGTACACAAGATCGTATTTGTTTGCTTAAAGAGCATTAATTTGCTACTGCATTTCCACCACTTAGATGCGTTTGAACTGTAATGGAGGATGTAATTAATCCGGAACTTGGAGACTTCACGCTTGAACGACAAATCTATTACGATGCAACTGAACGGTTAATTTTGCAATTAGCACATACTCCTTTATAGAAGAGAATTAGAATCGACGCGGTTAATACTGTCCGATTAAAAAGAATTCATTTTGTTTTACGTTTATTCGATTCTTTCGAATTCTTTATAATTCTTACATATGTCAAGATATTTCCGAAAATGGTAAAACATATTTAAACCATCAATTGATTTCCATCAATTGATATTAACGTGGATACGTTGACGCTAAGAGAATAAAGCGAAGAGCGTTCAATGCGTCGATCGATACGTCGAAAATTACAGCAGTCAATATTACACGCTTAATTGTTGTTTGAATAATCGAGCGCGAGTAGGATTCACGTTTAAACAGGGTCTTGCTTTTCCTCCATTCCTCTCTCTCTCTCTATCTCTCTCTCTCTCTCTCTCTCTCTCTCTCTCTCTATCTCTCTCTCTCTCTCTCTCTCTCTCTCTCTCTCTCTATCTCTCTCTCTCTCTCTCTCTCTCTCTCACTTTATCTTTGTCTCTGTTTCTCTTTTTCTCTCTAGCCGTATTAATTCGTACAAACGTTTAAACGCGTTTGTTCCAAATTATCTCCCGTCCTGATATTATTCCTTTTGATGTGCAACTCCCGTGGATAGTAAAACGTAGATTTCATCTAATTTAATAATTGTAATTCACAAAAATCGTCATAAATCAAAAAGCTTTGAAGCTTTTATTTAACTGTTTAAGCGTGTCGTGAAATAGAAAGTAGGTTAAATTTATTGAAGTTGACAGATTAAACCGTTAATGTTAAATTTACCTTTACAATTTTCAAACTTCCCTTATTAATATTTTATTTAATAATTACTTCCCATGACTCACTTCGATATCGCATTAACGTATCACCAATCTTCAATCTGGATATATGTATATTAATCGATTTTTCCAATTAATATTCGCGATGTTGCATATTTTGTTCGTGCTCGAGTAGAAAGTCATTAATCTCGCGAAGGGTATAGAAATATTTTATTTAAAAGGTACGAGAAAATTCAAGCGAAAATTCTCTTTCGTTTATCTTCCTCTCTATCTATCTCTCTCTCTCTCTCTCTCTCTCTCTCTCTCTCTATATATATATATATATATATATATATATATATATATATATATATGTTTCTCTCTATTTCTCTTTATTTTTCTCTCTTTCTATCTCGTCGACTTCGAAACTTCCAGTTATGTTCTCGAAACGAACGTCGTATACAGTACATGAAGTCTTTCTTAATCTACGCACATTATGATTTACAGCAGTTGCTGGAGCATCTAACATTGAAGAGCGTGCGGCACCTTCGTTCTCTTCCTCTTTCTGTCTCCCGGTGAGCCATTCACATTTCTCATTTACTTAGAGACGACCGACGACGACCGTATGAATTATCCAGACGAAATCCCAAAGGCACGATTCAGTACGTAAGAATAATGATACCGGAGGTCTAGCCGGACACGAAAATCGTTCTAAATAAATCGTCCTCTGCTTGAAAGAGAAATAGAGAGAGAGAGAGAGAGAGAGAGAGAGAGAGAGAGAGAGAGAGAGAGAGAAAGAGGCAAGTTGGTACCAGCATGTATTCCCTTCGTTAAATAGAATTTGTAATAGATGCGATTAAATCAGGCTTGGAAATACATTCACGTTTTTGGACGATCGATATTATCATCTGTTTAAATTTAATCGGGGAAAGAAAATCGGAATTGGCTGCTCTACCTGATCTATATTTTGATTGTAGGACAAATAATATACAAGCGAATAATGTGTAGATCAAACGTGAAACGATATAAGAGTATTTGATAGAAATTTATGATATTACCCTCGAGCGAAATTTATGATATTACTCGTATAATATTAACTGGACGTGTGTTATATATAGTTATGTCTACACGTCTACACATATCTACATAAACATACGCATGCGTACTCGTTACACAGAAATATAGACGTCATCTTGACACGCCTCATTAATTATCAGAACTATTCTACCCTTGTCGCGTATTCGCATGACACGTAGAATAAAATTCACCATTTTTGTCGTATTAAAGTGATCGATGGATCGGGACCTTGACGCTCCAAGTTTCAAAGTGTCCTACCATCCGTCGTCTGATCTCTTAGGATCGTATTCTTATGTTGAAGAGAATAAGAATTATTCGATAGAATGAAAAATGATAAGGTTTTACCTTTTTGTAATGGATACGTACTCGTTTCTTATTTTCCTCGAATGTTACGTTGTCTCATCAGTATGATAATGCTGGTAAATTTTAAAAACTTTCAATGATATTACGATGATACGAAGAAACAAAAAGGAATACAACAAAAAACGACGAAATTGGATTGCTTTCCAAGGATATCGTGTTCTTCTGATACTCATGATACGGATTAGGAATTCGAGTTTCTATTCGATATAGTTAACACTTCTTCCCGCTTGCAAGATACAAAATTACGTTGCAGGTGCATTTTCTTAAAACAGATCTCGCTTAGGAAGATGGGAAAGCTAAGAGAAAGGAGTTATCGAAGAACGTTCGAGTGGAGTTACCCAAGTGGGAAAAAAATGTCATTGGCATCGAATGGAAACTTTTGCGATCACCTGAACTCTTTTCCTTCTCTTTCCTTTTTCTTTTTTAGCCTCGATGTGCTTGACTCTACTCTAACTACTCTTTTTCAGTCCTTAAAAGTGTCCCTTCTCGTACTACAAGCTTTTTCTCTTTTATCTTTACCTTAGTTTATTAATTTTTCTATCTATTGTCATTTTAACTTGGTATATTGATCACATAAAAGTTTAACATTCCATTTAAAGTAAGGATAAACTTCTTATATTGATCTAAAATTAGTAGAAAATTAATATACGTCATTTAAATGAGATTTAGCATTTAAATTTTCATTTTCTCCCAAAAGCTTTAGGTTTTGCTCGCCCAATAAATAAATTTAGTTTCCTCTATCTTATTTTCTCCCCTTCGATTCTTTTCGTCTATTGAGAATAACATTATCAACCACCTTGATTTTTCTTTACTCCCTTTTATCGAAGTTCACTCACCACGAAATACAAGGACCAACTCCAGCGTGTTTTGCCAGTCGATTCGATGTTTACCACCCGCCATGCTTTAAAGCGGAACTTTTCTTAACTACTACTGACATTTCCAAGACTTCTCTCTTCATCATCTTATCGTAACCTTTGTCAGCGGATCTGTAATGCTAAGAATACTTTCGACGAAGACCTTTTGTTAACCAACTCTTCCCTTTTACCAACAGATACTCTCGTTTCCTTTTCTCCTTAACTTCTTCGCGTTCGCAAGCTCTCGTAAGATATCTCGTAGACGACGATAATCTATCTTCTTTCTCTCTCTCTCTCTCTCTCTCTCTCTCTCTCTCTCTCTCTTTCTCTCTTTCTCGTAAGAGAAACGAGTTAGCTAGCTCCAACTCGTCTGTATCCGTTAAAAGAAATTGTCACTTTCCAGGAGACCCGTAGAATTAGCATCGAGCGAGTAGTCCTCGTGGATTCTATGTGAAATAATAAACTGGCTCAACACTTTTGTAATGTCTTTGAAAAGTAAGAGAATTCATTGTGGCGAGTAAATCGCGTAAAGTTCGAGTAAATATATTACATATATGTATATACGTGTATATGTACACGGTGTATGCGTTTAAATGGATCCATCGAACAAGCAAAAGAAACTAGAAATTTTCATGTGACCAGTTTTCGTATTCCATTTTATATAAATCGGATATAAATTTTGGTTTCAGCATCGATACGTTTTAATTTCACTTTAATTTTGTAATAAAAATCTATTTCGATCGAAAGAGAGAGAGAGAGAGAGAGAGAGAGAGAGAGAGAGAGAGAGAGAGAGAGAGAGAGAGAGAGAGAGAGAGAGAGAGTGGAACGTAGAGAGGTGTGATTACTCTCTACAGGTTTACAAAAGAAAAGAGAGCAAAAAAATTAATAGATCAACTAATCTTTATATATAATTTCATCCATATAATTCTTTTCACGTTATATAATTTCACTTATACACATATTCAAATTTATATTGAGAGCGATACATAAAGACTTATTGCGAATAATTTGCTACAGATACTATACGTACACGTGTGTGTACGTGCTATTTCAATGCTACTTACAAATCGATGATACAAAAATTGATTGTTACTGTGTATAAAATAAGTAAAAAAGGAACAAAAGAGAATTTGAAATTAATGGGTAATTGCGATTTAGTAAAATTGACATTATTAATCGTTCGAATTGATTTCGTCGTTTTTTTTTTGATTATACATTTTTATAATAATATAAAACGAATGAAACAGTGAAAAATGAACACACGTTCTCAGTCCGATTGATGCTAGCTAATCCGATCTTTTATTTTATTATCCAAACTCACGAATTCTTAAGTTGCCGTTCATCCGAATCTGATTTCATGCTTGCTGCTTTTACTGTCGAAGTTACGTCCAGCTAGCATCGCTTTTACGATCGACCTCGCGTTATCCGTAATTCTACGTTCTATTTCTCGTGCGATCGTACGCCGGTCAAACTTCCTGCAGACCAGTCGTCTTACTCGCTTGACTTCTCCTTTGAAACCACCGGATATTTTCACGAAATTTTCGACATTTCCGGTTAAAACGAAGCTCCCTCACCCTCTCTTACGGTTTCTCGTAGAAGAGAAATAAGATCTATTTCCGGCATTTCGCATCGTGACATCTATCGAGAACCTTCCAACCACGTACACCATTTGAACGAATCTCCCAGTTGTATTGATTTATTTGTGCGACTATCGAAGGAAAAGTATTTGATAGTGTATGGCAAAAAAAAGTCACGTTCGCATAGTACGCAGATAACGAACGCAGACTATTAATTAAATCATATTATTTCCAAACAAAACAAAATTTTATTTAGAAGATTAATTGCGCTCTTTCTCTCTCGCTCTTTCTCTTTCTTTCTCTCTTTCTCTCTCTTTCTCTCTCTCTCTCTCTCTCTCTCTCTCTCTCTCTCTCTCTCCCTCTCTCTCTTTCTCTCATCTATAAGATGTATTTAATCGTTAGCATATTTTATGTTCGATAATAAGAATTCGATTTTACATTTTAATTATTTAATAATACGTTAGACAGAAAAGAAGGTTGATTTAATTATAAGCTTCTCGTATAGCTTTATAATTGATGGGTAGGTACTCACGACAGAAGACGGTAAAAGCGATGACAGCGAGGAGAGTTGGTGCTCTTAAATGAAAATAATCGATGGCTAAAAACCGACAACGGCACGACGAAACGTTCATAATAAGATCTTATCTCGGGTTTATGAGTCCAGCTCGGTAGCCTCACGATGTTTTATCCGTCCTGTCGAGGATAAGCTGGATAAATTTTCATCGTAACACGCACATCCTACTTTACCCTCGACCCTTAAATTGACGCAACGAAATAGAAGCTTGACATGTTAAGGTCAAATTGAAGTGAATATATGTTCGATTTTTATTTAAGAAAAATGTACACAATTTTCGCCTTCTTGAATTCTTTTTTTAGAAATGTCAAATGTTTATTTCTTATCTATAGTATTTAAAAATTGAGAAATTTAAAAAAATAGAAATGGTGAATAACACTGCAATTAAATTCATGGATACTTTTTACCATGGTCTAATTATCTAAGTGAGAGCGCGCAATATGAAACTTCTGTGCTTGAGTTATGTTTAGTAAATGTTCATTGTTCAGTTAGTAATATCTACTTAACATTGAGAGCTTTCAACTAGAAATTCTATTATTTAGCTGCAGTTCGGCGCCCAAACTAGAATTCATTGAAAGTCCGAGTGAATCCAAGCGTGATATCTTCTGAACCTCGTGATCCGTGGTACGAGATAAGCGGTGGTCGCACGTTCTAACGATCGACTCGATGCGGAGAACCGAGGCTAATAGAAATTTCCCGAGAGATCTGATATCGTTGGTTGGAGAGTGCAAACGCGAGGGCTGCTTGGAAACTCGCTTGACGTGTCGCGCGCGGCCTGACGACTACTCGGGCCAAAGGGTTAATGACGTAGGAGAAGTTGCCGGTTGTTAGAAGGAGAGGACTTTGACTAATCATGAGAGAGATCGACGTTGTCCTCTTCGCTTGGGGAGGTCAACAGTGCTTCGTGCGAATCGAGCTTTTATGTCTCTCTCTCTCTCTCTCGCTCTCTCTCTCTCTCTCTCTCTCTCTCTGCCTTACCTCTTTAAATTAAAACGATCTATCTATCTATCTATCCAACTTTCTCTCATACTTTTCCTCTGGGAAGTATTAATGCATTAATTGATGTCACGAGTGCTTATATGCTATGCTCCTCCACAACCTCTCCTTCTCTTTCTCCCTCTCTCTCTTTCTCTCTTTCTCTCTCTATCTTACATCTATTTTAAGAACACTGCTATTAGAGATTCCAAGAGATTGATGACTCCTTGAATAATAATACTGTAAACGGCAGACCTTATAATTTGTTTAACCGCTAAATGTCAAGTAGAAAAATAAAATTTGTATTTTATTCTAATAAAGTTGTACAAATTATATCTTGTCACTCAATTACTTTTCATTAATTTCGCTGGTTGCCATTATTAATTTTAATTATAAATAATTCTAATTTCTATTGAAATAATATAAGGAAGAAACGCTTTTCGATTTCATGCTCGCACATCTTGCAAAGAAACGCCAAAGTACGGCGTAACAATCGAATATAACATGGCGAATGAACCGACCTCCGTTTTTTACGTTCCTTAAATAATACATCTACGGTTTGATCTAACACCGGCGTTTATTCTTCCTATCAAACACCCTCGAAAATCGTGCTCTCATTCTTTCTTTTTATATCTCCCTCCTCGTCTTTATTTCATTCACTTTTTTGTTTCTCTTACTATACGTACACATAGACATATACATACCTATCTTTCGTATTCTCGAAAGACCTCTCTTTTTCCTTTACTCTTAAATAAAACATTCGAAATACATTCAAGATTAAGAGAATCGAGTAGAACTCCCTTGCTGGTCAAAATGACGATCGCGGCCGTTTCGAAGGACGAAAGACAAAGTGCAGGCATGTACTATATAGAGACTACTGAACTATGTATAGAACTTGAAGGAAAAAGAAATGGAAGGGAAAAGAAAGTGGAGCGATTTTATTGGGACGAAAAAAAATGTTGGATTCTTTTCTTGTTACGTTGGAAGGAGGAGGAAATGAAGAAGGGATTTGAGAGGGATAAAAATGGAGATGTAAAGAATAAAAAGAGAAAATGAGAGAGGAATGGTAAAAAAAGTAAAAACGGCACACGAAACGATTTCTTGACCCTTTCCAAAGGTTGGCCCACTAGAAATAGAATCGATATATATATATATATATATATATATATATATATCACTGCTGCTTCGTTAATCCTGCCAAAGGTTTGATAATCGTAAATCATGAATGTTCCTAACGATAAGACCGTTTCGTGTGTTAGAACACAACGTTGACAACGATGTAGGTGGTTTAACGTCGACGTATTTCAGGATAAAGTTATACGCGGGTTCGTACTTTTCAATCGATATATTATATAGGTACCTACTAGTGCTTCAAATTTTGTTACTTTTAATTACAAGCTTCACGATCTAATATCGTAATATTTGATTATCTCGTGATATTTGTCTCATGCGAATAAAAAATTTTATCCGATATATCAAAAACACATTTGTTCCTTTCTCGTAATAAATATAAAATTTAAAGAGAAATACGTGAAGCTATAATTATGATCTTATTATTATCACACATTCTCGGTTGACTTCCTCGCTCATAAACCTTATAAAAGTCAGTTTTTGCCTTCAGTGGGACAGTATCAATTTTGCTATTATTATATATGAAGTAATTTTGTCTTCAGAAAGACGTATTATACAAACTGATTAAATATTGGGATTGTCAATCTGTCCATTTAACGGATTATTTTTTCTCTCTTTCTCTTGTTGAATTTCCTTCTTGCATCTTTAATCTTAGCCACGATAGAAACGATTCTCTCCATCTCTTTCTCTCTCTTCCTCTCTAATTCTTCATCGCATCTTTGCTTTTGTATTTACAGAATAATATGATAAAACACATTAAATAATAAAATAATAAATATGATAAAACACATGATCTGTTTTTCTTTTGGAGCAAATGCCAAAGGTTTTTTTTCCAACTGAGTCCACTGTAAAATCGATGAGAAGTCGGATTTGACGTAAGCGGATAAACCGGACTGTTCCTCTCACATCACCTCACCATTTTCCTATTTGTCCTACGGTACTCCGGCTTAAATTATTACGCTCGCGGAGACTTGCTCTTCTAGTAAAGCGACACACATTGGATCTTGCTAAGCTTCCAATTATCGCGTAGAATGCGAACGTATATTGCTTTAGGGAGCTCTCACGTAGGTGACTATTTCCATGTATAGAGACGCGGCCTCTAGGAAAACCTGGATCTAGTGGAAAGAGTAAATTGGAGGATAGTAATCGGACTCGTTTTCCCTAATTCACCAAACCTCCGTTGCATCTTTCTCATCTCTTTGCGTATCTCCCAATTCCCTCACTCTCTCTCTCTCTCTCTCTCTCTCTCTCTCTCTTTCTCTTTCTTCCTATCCGCTTACCTCACAGCTCGCCACAAACACGTTTGCCAGGACGCAAAATAATGAATAGTTCTCAAGTTTTCAGAGAAAGAGAGAGAGTTGCATTCCACGATGGCCACTGCAATCTTCCTTTCTCTTTACCACTATCCTCGAAATATTCATCCTACCTACCGGAATCCCACCGCTCATTTCGCTCCGGTTTAACGATCTCGCGTTATACATAAACATAACTCTCAGAAGAATAATGGATGATAAAATGCTCGAAAATGTATGAATGTTGATCTTTAGCTTAACTGATAATTAATTTTAATAGAAATTATCATTATATATTTTATATTACATGTATATATTTTATATTGTGTTTACGACAGACTGACATAAAATTGAATAAGTATTGATCCTGAAGTAATTATTTTCCAAGCTTCGTTAAAATCGAACGGATAAAATTCATTTTCTGAAGGATCCTTCTGGCTACGTGTTATTTTCGAACAATTTATATTTCATGTTTTTATCGAAGAAATCGCAAAAAGATTTGAAATGCAACGAAATATCGTTAACAAGCTTTCAATCTTCATTTTCTTTCTTTTTTTTGCACCCTGGTATCTTGCCCTGCGTAACATAAGTAAAACTTGTTAAATTTAAATTTAACTTTTCGGGCTTTCTATTATCAATCGTCGGCCTCGTTCAGTGAAAAATTGACGTTACCGAATTTTTTTTCTTTTAGAAAAACTTTTTAACAAGTATAATGGCGGTATGTTCCGCTGTGTAACAACCCTTAGCGGTAAGAAAAAAATAGAGGAACATATAAAGGCCGCACGTTCGGTCCAAAAGATTTGATCGATAAAGCTTCTGCATCTATGAACTGAATTTTTCTTCTTTGCACGTGTATTTCTGTTCTGTTGGAAAATTTACTTATTGTAATACGCTCTCGAATAATTACGTTCACGCATGCATGATAACAAAACAAGGAAATAGTTAAATAAAATATTGAACAAAAGAGAAAGAGAGAGAGAGAGAGAGAGAACGTATTGCGAATTCGATGAAAGGCGACGAATCGTATCGTTTAATCGATAGATTGATCGAAACTATCGATGAATTAATACGTTTAATGGATTGGATTCGAAACTGTTATATAGGGTGAATCTAAATTCAATCGAGAAATTGTATTAACTGATAGGAGACATCATTTAGAGTATCTTGAAATAGTAAACTATATGCCAGAACCCTTTGTTTTCTTTTTTTTTTTTAGCAACAGACTTGTAAAAATAACCAGAGAAGAATCTGATAATAATATTGTTTCTTGTAGAACACATGTTCTCACACTATATCTCAACTTAGTTCACAACATAAGGAACACTATTTACAAATGGCCTATCCAAACAGTGCAATGGCTTGGGATGCAGTATCTTGTTATTAACAGAACGAAGCACTCGCACTGTATCTCAACTCACAATCAATCATAAACTAAGGCATTCTACTTATAAATATTTACCCAAACAGCGGTTTGAAATACTGTATTACTAAATCAATTTTTTTATGGTTTAATTAAATAAATAAATCAATCATGATTTGTTAAAACTAATTATGATTGTGAAACAAGTTAAATTAAAATATAACGATAGAGCATAAATAGTTTCCAAATAAAAACGATTAAGTTGTTTTTTATCTTGTGAATAATTGGTTTCTGACTAGTTTCCTATCTAAAATTTAATATGTCATCTGCAACTCCTTGAGTTTTATAGGTTGGAGTTACATTTATCTTGTATATCATTAGCCACGGCTGTGTCGAAGGATCTATAGGATGTTTAAGGCGTTATTTTTTAAAATACGCAATAATTCTAAAGCGGTAAAATGAAATAAAATG
This sequence comes from Dolichovespula saxonica, assembly GCA_911387935.1. Taxonomy (NCBI): domain Eukaryota; kingdom Metazoa; phylum Arthropoda; class Insecta; order Hymenoptera; family Vespidae; genus Dolichovespula; species Dolichovespula saxonica. Next base: position 1,799,120 of record OU427001.1, on the reverse strand, counting down.
TTCTCTAATCATAGGTGGCTATGTTAAGACGAGATTGTTAGTTGCGAATGTTTTTAACACCTTGTATACTTCATCACCGTGTTTTCGCAAAAAAGCCAATCTACTTCCAGAATACTCGAGAGGGATTCAACATATGTATGTATGTATGCATATATGTACGTGCATTCATATTTGATTCAAACAAAAGCCACGACTTAGGATCATTGCTCGAAAGTTCGGTCAAACGCGTAGGTATTTAGGTTGAAGGTGGGAGACATTAATAAATAGCAAGCTGCTACTACCGAACCATATACCACTACTATCGTTCCGCAGGCCTGGTGTTCCATGGTGCACAATAGAAATGAGAAACAATGTGCACTCTGTTTGCGCCTGGTCTTATCCTTTTGCTTTCCTTCAGGCTTAGAATCCAGCGGCATCCTACAGCTTGAGGCTCGGAAAAGCTCGACGTGTGTATTAGTGAGTTTGTGTATATTCGTGTTCGTATTTGTGCACGTTTATGACCCCTTTTTATATATGTAAATAGTACTACGTAAATGAAAATTCGATCCTTCGTGCGGACTATGTTTAGGCGAAACGCGTTTAGCGAACAAAGAAATCATGTAAAGGATTAAGTTGTTTTTCACGAGCTCATTCTTTGTGACGTCTAAGAAAATTCAACGATTCTCCTCGTACAACTTCTTTAATTTAATGGAATAATTTACATTGAGATAACATTAGTCTGAAGTACTAAAAATTTTCACTAATTGTTAATAAAGAGAATCGCGGTTATGGATAGAAAATAAAAATTACCTTCTCGCAATGCTCTAAACATCTAATAATTATTTTTATTTGAAAGTATAAGAATTATTTACAAAAAATATTGTAAGAATCAATAAATTAATTAAAAAAAAAAAACAAAGCAACGTTTTGTATCTGTACAAATAGCCGAATAAGAATTTTATTCCCTTAGAAACCCCGCTCCTAAGTTCTCTATAAAACGTCAGGAAGTAATCAAGGAGAATAATTACATTTACTTTGTAGGCAGTAATCATTCTCCAGCTTTCGGTCGTTTCTTCGTTCGTATATTAAAAGTGAGAATTAAAATAAAATAAGACGACAAAAGGGAAAGTATAAAATAGAACATACAAAAAGAATACTTTCTATGGAAGTATTTAAGCCCAGGCTCGTAGAAAATTCGTTCGCTTGGCGAGTTTTCTTTCTTTCTTCTTCGAGTTTCTCACGATGGTTGGTTGGCTGGCCGAGTCGTTATTAAAGCGCCGAATGGCGAGGAGGATGCCGCGTCGTGCCGCGAATAAGAAATTAATTTTCTTTTCCTGTCTCTCGGTGACTCGAGAGACGAAGACTGGACCCTTTCGCGGAGCTAATCCAATCGCTAATAATAAGCGAGGAAGCCACTCAACTTTATAGTTACAAGCGTAAACTTCATCAGGAGGTTCCAATTACTTTTCACCGGTAACTGTCGGCTAGCAGTTCTCGCCTCCTCCTCCTCCTTCTTTACCATTTTTTCCTTTTTCTTCTCTTCCAGTCTCCTTCACCAACCATCTTTCCTCTTTACATTCCACCCTTTTCTCACTTTGCCTCCTTCCTTCTCTTTTCCATTTTCAGTGTTGCTCTTCAACCATCTCTCTCTCTCTCTCTCTCTTTCTCTCCCCTTTTCCTTCTCTTTCATTTAGCACCATCTTTCTCACTCAGGAAATGAAAGCCGCTCTTATTGTACGACGGAACATTGCTGGAAGTATTGCCAGGGGCATTTGGAACATGTCGGTTTGTATGTGAGTCGTTCTAAGAACATACTATCGACCGAAGTTAATGTAACTTACGAGGGATGATTACGATCGACGAGGTTCTCGATGTAATAAAAAAGATTTTTACAAAATTTGAAACATATTTTTAGACATTATTTATATCTCGATTTGATATATACGTACGTATTATGGACAGAATGATTAACCGGATATTATGAATAATGACGAACAAAATGGTCACTGTAATAAAGTTATGACGAGAATATTTTTAGAAAGAGACAACGCTGACACTGAAATTTATTACATTGACTGATTCTGTTTGTCGTTACTCATAATTTTTATATCAATCGTTTAATTCATTTCATCTAAATGTATTGTTTCTTTTTATTAAAGATTTAAACATATTTTTCGACTACAAAATTGATTTATAAAATATAAACTTCATACGATAGAGGATTGAACAAAATATCGTTCAAAAACACGAGTAAAAGAATGGCGTTTATAAATGTAGGCGATCGAAATTATCGAGATTGGGTCATTGCGGAATTGCGTTTTACTTCGTAAATTCGTTGCGTATCGAGATATCGTACGATCAAAAGAAGTTAATTTTCTTTTTGAATTTGTACGTTCAACGGACACACATAACTTCGATCTAATTGTCAAAGATAATAACGATACGTCTCTTCGTTTTACACGAACGTCTGCGACAATACTTATCTTTTCCTTTTTCGTTAACGTACTTGCTATTCGAGAGGGAAGGAAACAGAAATTATAAAACGTTCATTCGTCGACTCTTTATTGCTCGTTGATTCTACGAAAAGCACGTATAAGGTACCTTCAAATGTTACCTTTCGAAATGAACCTTCAAGAAAAGGATGAGGGAAAGATGGTGATAAGATAGTAACTTTAAGTGCGTGTATCAATTAAAGTGGTGATCAATCATAATTTGTTAGTTGAGCTAACACGAACGATCGATATTTGGCTGCCTAGTATTAAGCTTTTACACGAAAAGCACTCTCCTCTCTCTCTCCCTCCCTCTTCCTCTCCCTCTCCCCCTCTTCCCTCCCACTCCTCTCCCTCTCCTCACTCTCCTCTCTCTCTCCCTCCCTCTTCCTCTCCCTCTCCCCCTCTTCCCTCCCACTCCTCTCCCTCTCCTCACTCTCCTCTCACCCTCACCACCACTTCCTCTTCCTCCTCTCTCTCTACACAGGTGTCGTTGACAATTCGAAACGATGACACCGATCAAAAATTTTTAATAAATTAAGAAGTATCAAAAAAAAATGTAAATTATCAATAATCATATCATCGTATTCTTTGATCGCAATATTCTTCTCTATCATTGTTTATTGATATAATGATTGATTTGTATAAACTTGTTTAATAATCTGGAAAAATGATAAAAAAATATTAAATTTCAAATGAACAGCATACAAGATTAAAAAAAAACGTTCGAAAATTGAGAAAGAAATGAAAATAAGCGATAAGTGTGGAATACGTTTTCCTGTTAGAAACATACACGCGGTGATGATGATGACACGAGCTTTAACGATAGTAACAATGTTACTACCAGCTCGTTCTACGATTTACTATACTGCATAAAGTCCATAACGCTAACGTTGAAACACGATGCAGATAAAATGTCAACTTTTAGTGTTAATACGCGCGATAATGGCCGAATGAAGACGAACGAGGACAGCTAGCCGAGCATATAGTGTATCTAGGGGATACTTCTACTTCGTATAAGAATATATTTTTTTCCGTTATTCGGCTAACAGCCATTAGTTATAATATTGGCAAGGCAACGATGAAAAATGAGGAAATAACTATTCTGATCGTGTTGTAACTCTATCGTTGGCTTGTTTCGATATTTATCTGCCTCACGTAATAAAGGAAAAAGAACAAAACAAAAAATAGAAAAAATTAGAGCATCCAGCAGATAAATTAAAAAAATATGTGATAGCATGATCTAAATGTTGTATCCTATGAGAGAAAAAAAGAAAGAAGAAAAAGAACAAGTTTCATTATCATTTTTGCATATAGAAAATCAAATTCGTATATTGATCTATAGGATTAATAGAAATACGTCATGGAATACTTTTGCGATCATTTCACGTTTAGAAGGGATAAAGCATTGGTAAGATATCAGCGACAATGAATCCGCTTTTCACAGAACGCATAGTATGATTTCTAAAGAAGTTCGGGAACTCTACGTTGTCATCTCGTAAAATCTCAGAAAATAGCGGCAATAACGGATGTACCTCTCTCACGGGGGTACAGGCAATTTGTAGGAGCGAACAGGGAATTTACAGACATCCTGCGAAAGGCTACAAATGTTCTTTGATTCTTTCCATTTCGTATAGCAGCTTCCATTTTCACACAATACCGCCATTCCGTCGTTCTTTCAACTATTTTTACGAATCTTACTTTTAAATCTCGTTTCTCTTGAACAACGTCAAAAGAGACAAAGAGAAAGAAGAAGAGAAATATTATTCCTCTTGTAAATCTCCTACTGCCGATTGTTATTGCTTTAAAAATCTTTATCTTCTTACTTTTTCCTTTGAAAAGACACGAGACGAGACAACAGAGAAACGACGGTCTCTCGTGGCTCTCTAACTTATCCAAGTGATATTATCTCGTTTTATCGATAAATTTTTCTTTTGCTTTTCTACTATATATTAGGACATTGACTTAGGCTTAACTTTTACCAATACTCTTTGCCTCTCAATAAACGTTCCCTCGTTTCTCTTTCCTGTTTCTTATTCACCCCCTTATTTCGACGCCTCGTAGCAGCCACAGGCAAAGAGAATAAGAGGAGGATGACAAAGATGAAGAGAAAGAGAGACAGAGAGAGACAGACAGAGAGACAGATAGAGAGAGAGAGAGAGAGAGAGAGAGAGAGAGAGAGAGAGAGAGAGAGAGAGAGGGAGGGAGGGAGGCAGAGAGAGAGAGAGAGAGAGAGAGAGAGAGAGAGAAACAGACAAAGACAGAGAGAAAGAGAGAGAGAGATACTAAAGACGACAGTCAAGCTTGAAACTAAAACGAACTGTAACCCTCCCGTAACTGTGTAACTACATTACAGCGTACCACTTGTATAAATTAACTCGAATCTCAAGAAAGTAAGTGGCCGAAGAGCAAAGCGCTAGTTGACTTGCTAATGCTATTTACTATCTCCGCGTACCAACGTAACACACCGTACGCTTCTGGAAATTGTTCTTTAAAAGGACGAAAGGGTGCCACCGCCCAATGCTTTTGGCCATTGGCTCGCTCTAATTTTACAGCTGTTGCCGTTTCTATGTTCTTTACGCTGTCGGTTCTTCTTTTCTTTTCTCTTCTCCTCTCTTCTCTTCTTCTCTCCTCTTCTCTTATTTTCTTCCGCGAACTTTTCTTCCATTTCATTTTATCTTTGAACAAACAATTGCGAAATATAAATTGCGTACATGACTAACGTTAAAAACAATACCGATTTACTTATTTTACATCTCCTTTGATATTTCACGAGCATAAGATTTTACGAGGATGTACTTGTTTCGATCGAACCGTTTGAATTTAGAGGTATATTTAAATACTAAATGAGCGAGTGTTTAAAATCTTGGGTTCGTAACAAATATTCCACCAAGAGAAAGAAAATATTTGTCCAAAAAATTATAAAGAATCTTCTATTGTTAAAAAAACGACTTTTGTTTATATCCGTTTATTTAACTGTGTGTGTGAGATCTTTGTTGAGAAATCGAATGTTTGGGAAAATAAAAGCGGAGAAGTGGGGAAGGATTCTGATTAATTGCAGGTTTACGTCGCGGGAGTGGGAGTAGTAGGACTTAGGGCTTAGAACAAGTTATGGTCGGGTAATGTCTGTTCTGTATATTATTACACACGATGCAGTCTTCTTACAATTACAATAATAATGACAATGATGACGATAATAATGATAATATCTATATAATGATGATAATAATAATAATAATAATAATAATAATAATAATAATAATAGTGTGGATGGTAGAGTGAAGTGTAACAGAAAGAAATATGAAATATGCTTTTTTCCAACGAAAAAATAAAATCTCATTTGTTTGTCTAACCTACTTTATTTTCATATTTTTTTTTTTTTCTGTTTCTAAAATGATTCTCGTTAAAGAAATACGAAATCCTTAAACTGGATCGTGGTCATGGTTCTTCAGTTAAGAGAAAAAGACGAGTTGTGTCTCTAGCTGCGCCTTTCCCTCGCATTTAAATCGTTTCGGTTATAAATATGCAACGTCACTCGAGAAATTTTACGCGTCCGGAAAACTTCTTCGTCGTTTTCTCTCTGATTCCCGAGAAATCGATTCGTTGAGATTTCGAGGTTCTCTTCGTTTCCCCACTGAATAGGAAGAAGTGGAGAAAGAAGGAGATAATATCGAACAGCTTGACGAATTTAAAATGCCTATTTAAAATTCTTCCTTTTCAAAGAAAAAGAACCACGGTAACTTAGATTGTATGCGTTGATTACATTGACATGTATATGAATACGATCGATAGAAAGGTTCAGAATGAACGTGTTCATATATGTATAATGTGCGTGTATATATATATATATATATGAATATTTAAACACAGTATCCACATACTTACACTATGTTAATTCTAATTCGTGTTACATTAGTTATTAAACTAGTTAGAAACTAGTTTGATCTCGAAGATCTTTTTTATATTATAGAAAAACAAAACAAAAGATATATAAGAGATTGAGGTTTATCGTGTGCAATACTTGGTATGTTTCACGTCTCCAAACTTCTTTCTACATTTCTATGGCTTATCTTGGAAACTTCAGATGTATTTACTCGACAAGCTTTGTTTGCGAGATAAAGTTTCACAAGTGCCACAACGCTTTCCGTCGAGCTAGTTTCTTGACTTCTTGAACGAAGGTACATAACCAAACTACCCTTGCGAAGATTGGCTCGATGCTTTTATCAACAAAATATGACGAAGACTAATTTAATAATAACCACCTTATGTTACCTTGGAACAATGAAGAAGTAACAATGAGAAATTCGAGAAAATGAACGGAGCTAAGTTTTAATAATATTTATATGCCATGGTTTTCATTCTGTTTTTACGAGTTATAAGAGAACAAAACAGTTCGATGATACATAACATTTCTATATTTTATAAAATCTTCTTATAAATTTTCAATAAAGAATCGATTCTATTAGTTCCTCATTTTTTTTTTATTCTTTAAATATCGAAACGATTTAGGCAACGATAAAAAAGGGAAGTATAAACTTGGCCGATTAGTGCATAGTACGATTACTGGCTACTTTAAATCAATAAACGTGAATACCACCTAGTAGTTGGCTCGTATATTACAAATTTAATCGGGCGTTTATCGTCCCTCTCATAGATATACATACCTTTCTTCTATGTCTATAGTTAACCTCGAAGATAAACTAAAGTTACCATAACAATAACAGTTCAAATAAAAATTCATTGTTACATGATAAGTGTAGATACATATGGTAAGTGTGTCACAAGTTTAATATAAATTAATAAGAAATTAATTCTATGTATACGTAACGAATATCGTATACATACGTATGAATAAAAAAGGACATGAACATTTTTCTATTTTATTAATAAAATTAGATTTAAGTATATTATTTACATTTATAATTTATTTTATTTTTATTATATTACGTGTATTAAATAGTAAATCTTATTGGCACGTTTTTAACAATGAGTCGAGATCATTCAACGTCTTCAAGTTTGAAGAACTAAAAATATAAAGTACTAGGTTGAAAAAACTGTTTCTGATAGAAAAAAGGCTTTGTAAAAACTATATGGCATAGATGAAAGTTATTTATCCATCTATCTCTGTCTCTCTATCGCGCAGTTCTCTTTGTTGCCTTGGCGTCATATTTAGCAGGTCGTCGCTTAATACGAAGTTTTATGAACACGGGAAAATGTAAATCCATTAGAACAAGAAAGAGACGGTGGTTGTTCTCTCTCTCTCTCTCTCTCTCTCTCTCTCTCTCTCTCTCTCTCTGTTACACTATTTCACGTACACATTCTTACGAAAGAAACTGTGCTCACTTTGCCATTGTTACCACAGATTGCCACGATGTGAGTGAAAGTGCTTAACTTTTCCTTCGAGTGAGTACTTCAATCAAAACTACTCTTAATATTGACGTATGTACACAGGGCGACCTTATTTTTTTAGGCTAACATTCTGTATTCAGACTTCTATTCTTTCTCTGTCTCTCTGTCTCTCTTTCTCTCTCCCTCTGTCTCTCTCTCTCTCTCTCTCTCTCTCTCTCTCTCTCTCTCTCTCTCTCTATTTTTAATAACATTATCCTACGATGATTTTCTTTCTCTCTCTTCCTGTTTTCCTATTCTTTTTTATTTTCTCTCTACATCTTTCTAAAAAATTCCACATTTCTGACTACTTTTCCCAACACGATTCTCCATCTCTTTCTCTCTCTTCATTATCGTCCATCTCACTCTCATACTTTTCGAAGTTCCGCGAGAAAAGATACGAAAGTGGGATACCGCAAGGCAACGAGCAAAGTAAGAGGGTCGACTGCGATGGAAGTACGCAGTACTACATCCTGGATAAGTTTCTTGGACACAGCTTCAACGATGGGGTCGTAAAAAATGATCTTCGACGATCGTAAAAAAGAAAATCTTGCGTGCGAAGCACCAACCAATCGCATGAAACTAGCTCTCTCTTCCGAACGATTCTATCTACGTGTGTGTGTGTATGTGTGTGCGCGCACGCATTATTAATAAATGTTGGTTAGACATATCTAATTTGTTGAAAATATTTAAAATTCTAATGTTGAATTATCTGAAACTTTGTGTTATTTAATCTATAATATATGTACATTTACAATTAGCATATAATAGAAGTAGAGTATAAATATATATATAAATATATATTATTATTATTATTTAGTATAATAATAACAATAATATATTGTTATTATTATTTAGTATAATAATAACAATAATATATTGTTATTATTATTATTATTATTATTATTATTATTGTTATTATTATTATTATTATTTAGTATAATAATAACTTAATAATCTATTTTTAAAAACTAAAGAAAATTCATTTTTGTAAATGGGACCCTTCCAATTTAAATCACAATTTCTATGCGATTGTGATAAAGCCATGTATATTGAAACGAAATTTTCTTCTCCTCTTTTCCAAGCTTTCATTCTAGAATCGATTTTATCCGCCTCTTTCAAGAAAGATACTTGAAGAAATGGCGTTTCATGAAACGACGATATAAAAGTTTGCTAAGCGATGGATGATATTTGAAAAAAAAAAAAAAAACTAAAAAGATGTTGAATTAGAGGAAAAGGCTTTAAAAAAATGAATTGTATTCTCGTTTAAGTTAAGATTTGTTTTAATTGTCACGGAATCCGTAGGAGTACCGTAACATGCTCAATTAGTCGTTAGTTAGCCGTTATACTTGCTATTGATCGATGACATGTATTTGAAATACTCATATTTCTATTTCATATTATTCGATTGCATCATCATCTTTTGTAAATTGATTCAAGATTATCTATCTATTTTTCGATTCCAAAAATCGTGTCTTTTAAATAAAATTTGTTATTTTGGTACTGTTTAAAGTTCATCAGAAGAAGTTTGTTTTAACTACTAAAAAATAAGAAGATAGTAAAAATAATAATAAGAAGAAGGAAGATATTTCGGCATTAGAATTTTATTTCTCTTCAAAGACGTTTGAAAAAGCTTGAGAAATTGTTCGATGGATTAAAATCATGGCACCAGGAAATTTGATTACATTCGATATTGGTAACGCGATAGAGGCATTTTACTCGTACCTTTTTTATTCTTATCGAAGAATCTTTTTTTTACCTTTTGTATTACTGGTCTCGTTCCCTCCAAATGTTCGAAGAAAAGAGCTTGTAGTTGAAAGCTACAAATAGTAAAGTGTTAGGACAGTTTAATACATCGAGTCGTCAGGAGCATTGTTTAAAAAAATTTACTATTATAAAATATATATCATACGCTCGTGAACGATTACGAAAATAGCAAAACGATTATGTTCAAGGTGGAGGAATAAAAGCGTGAGCTGCAATTATGTTCCTACGGTATGATACAAGTCGCTATTTTCTATGCACCGTATTTTCAGCATGAAACTATAGAACGTGGTTTATATAGAACAAACGGATGAACGAACGAAAGAACGGCTAGATAATTTAACGTTCGTAATCGTTTTACCTCACTGTATCGATCACACACAGTACGAGGTTCTGAATAATATATACTTCTCCACGTATAATGAATGGTTCAGCAAGTAAGAACAGCTTTTACGCCGTGTTCCTCAGTTTCTAGTATGAACTCGTCAATTATTAGAACGACCTACACCTATCGACGTATACCATGAAACTTTTTTTACGCAATTTCAGTAGGTGCATCTAGTTCGTAAATCTTGGCGCCATTCGGCAGGATCGAACAATCTTTGCAATCTTGTAATAGCTTTAGATCAAAAATAAATTGTTAATACAGTATTAGATAATTTTCATATTTCTTTTTCTTTTGAAAAAAAACAACGTATTTGATATTCTATCTTTTCTCGAAAAGAAAATAGGTTTGTTTGTCTACCTGCAAGATCGAAGAAAGGCAGAGTATATCTACCAGATTGGATAGAAAATAAAACCAATCCCTGTCCTATGTTCTTAACGTCACGCACAAGCTTAGTTGCCAGAAGATACTCGAAAGAATCTTCCCGAATACTTTTAACTAGCGTCGTCTCGTATTCTAACAGACGGTTTTTCTTACCAAGTCAATTTAGTTTCGACCGAGTAGTGTTCGCACCGATTCGCTTAAACGATTTTGGTTGTTGATTCGACCTCAATATGATGGACTTTTCAAAGATAGGAACGAGGTCAAGTAACCTGCAAAACGACACGTTTCGCGAAATTACCTTTTGCGGATTTGCCCATGGAAAATGATTTTCCACGAGGCTAAGGTCTGATCGAGAACGTGGTTCGATCGGTCCTTGCGGTTACAGAGGGAATAATGGTTATAGTAGGAATTAAAGTGGTCGTTATCGGAAAAGCTATGCGTCTTACTCGTGCGTTCGTTCACAAGGAATAATCGTCCGCGATGAACAATCGCAGTGGATCCAACGGATCGTTCAAATTATTAGTCTATTCGATTAGAGATTCCGAACAAAGCGTACGAGGCTAATTGAAATTCGCTGAATTATGCGTTTGAATATATAAAAGAAAAATCTAATACCTTTGAAAGCGAGTTCTCTTAGTTACTCCCACGATTCGCTTTGACTATCTCGATGCATATTAATGAAAAATCCTTTCTTAATGACACCTTTATATAACTTTGAAAGTTGAAATATTTATGTTTTTTAGGATAAAAATTCTTTATTATGCGATCTTCTTTGATAAATATGAAAATTACAAATATCTTTTATGAAGTCGTGATAAATAGTAGATATGCTCATATTAGGTATGCGTCATGAACACGCTTAATTTCCACTCAAACGATACTTTCTTATCAAAATAGAAAAGATAATGATAAAGGTGGAAGTAATTCAACCAGATTTTTTTTTTATTGCTTTGGTGTTGGAAACCGTAAATACCTAAAAAGCATTTTTTTGATGTGGAACGTAATTTAATTATAACACAGAAATTTTTTTATTCACGTATACAACAGTATTTATTACGTGTCAAAACACTATTTGTGAATAATAAGCTGGAATAGTAACTTTTCACGAACATTATGAGAGTAATATTTATTTTCTTACAAGAATCTCGTCAAAAGTTGAAAAAAATGCAACACATCGAAAAGATAAATGTCATGCGAGTAAAGAAACAGAAATTGTAATTTTTGTGTAAACAATGTAACAACGGCGTATATTGATCAATCGTTGTCTGTGCAAGGAGAAGACTTATATATATATAGATTTATAGAATTATTGTGTATTGTATATTATTATTACGTAATTAAATATAGCTTATTTGTGGTTCAAAGAGATACATTGCTGTGGCGAAATCGAATGAGGAAGGGAGAGAGGAGGACGAGGAGGAGGAGAATAAGAGGAGAGTAGGTCGCTTTAACAACCTTGGAGGCACGAATGGTGCTTAGAATAATAGCTTGAGCCGATCTGTCCTACCTTGTGCTATCCCATTACCCAGAGACCAGACTCTCTCTACATGTATGCAAAACGCTCTAACGTCCAGGGATTTCCAGGAAATGCTCGAATTACTGCATTTCATCCAACAGGATTCTCTGTCTATCTCATTCTCCTACTAGCACCTTCTATAATTACATAGGATGCTAATAGGCATGCAATGATCTGTTTCAGATTCTCAGAAGCAAATGTCTTTGTCATGAGAATTTCGATTCTACGATTTCAAACTTCAACGAATCACGTTATGAGAGAGAAAGAGAGAGAGAGAGAGAGAGAGAGAGAGAGAGAGAGAGAAAGAGAGAGATCACTCGTTTTCAAATCATCGTAATATAATAATTTAATTTCTCAAATTAATGATCTAATTATCATTATTTATTAAATTAATTAATAAATGAAAACATTATTATTTGATAAAAAGCATATACATATCCTTAGCCTTATTCTGATACAATCATTATAATATATAACAATAATAAAAAAAGAGATGTATTAACTATGCAATATTATTGTTCACTTACCTTCTTTGAGATCCTCTTCGAAAGAAATCCAGTGATTATTCTTACTTCAATACTCAATGTTTTCTTAACACGAAAAAAATGCTCTCAATGCTGAGATATAATATCCGTTATCGTGTAATTTATCTTAAGAAGAAAGGAAAAAGAATGAAAAAGAAGGAAAGCTAGCGATTCGTATCGTTCACAGAGATATCCAGACTACTAATAACTATAGGAGGATGGATGGCGACGTAGTACAAACAGGGAACAATGAAATCTCTCTTTCGGGGACGATATACAGGGTGGATGTGGAACCTTCTACTGGAAGAGGAAGTAAATGGACGGTGGAAGTGCACGTTCTAACAATAAGAGGAAATTCGAGTCACGCGCACGAGAAATTTCACCGACTCGTTTCGTTGAGTTCCTTTATACCTTAATAGAGAGAGAGAGAGAGAGAGAGAGAGAGAGAGAGAGAGAGAGAGAGAGAGAAGATGAGATGCAGCGGTTAGGGTGTTAGGGGGTAATGTAGAGATGGAAAAGGGCGGGGCAGGGAAAGGAATCGAACAATTTTGGGATACTACAACAAGATCGTTTATGTTCTTTTTTTCTTTTCTATAAAACAGATAAAACGTATTTCTCTTTATTCGTACGCCATTGAATTTTTCCGTTTGTGTTATGCTTTATGGCTCATTTGTTGAATTAATTAATTATTGACGTATTTATTTATTCATTTATTTATTTCTTTTTCTTTATTTTCTTTTCTCTCATTTATGTTTATCGAATGAAATTCGGACATTATTTTGACTACTCTCTACAGGTGTCTCAGGCTCAACGCCTATTTACAATAGATTCCTTTGTACAAAAACTAATCTCATATAAACAGTAAAACGTACGCGTTAGCACGAACGCGCGCACGTGGCAGTGTCGATGAGCGGGAACGAAAACGTGTTGCGTCTCTGATCGTCGCCAACGAGTATGCTCTTTTCTTTCTTTTCTCTTTTTTTCGTGCTTTTATATTATATTCTTTAGCGCCTCAATAAAGTGTGTCTTTCTTGATTAGAATGATTAATAAATGGGATGAATTTATTTATTTTAATAACTAGTATTTATATTTGTTTATTCTTCTTTTCTTGCTTTTGTGTTGCGTTAGCAGTCTTTCACAGTTCGTGTTCTTGTAAGAAATATCCTCAAAATATATTTATGTATATATAATATACTTATATGATATATATATATATATATATATATATATATATATATATATATATATATGTACGTTTTATGGGTATGTATGTGTATGTGTATATATATATACATACTTCTTGATTGAAACTATGTTTTTCTTCTTTTTTGCTCAATCTACGATGTCCTTTTCGATGAAACACGAAATAACGAATATGTTATAGCAGAAGAATATTGTACGTCTTCGAGAACACAGAAAAAGTGATTCGTCGAAAACATTTTTAACCGAATCTCGACGACCAAGTCTGCGTTCCCGCCATGACGACTTTGAATTATATCGTCTATTCTTCGAACGAAGTTTTGTACAATCAACGTTTAATGAAAATCCCGTGAACTCGTTGAAAATGATGATCAACGTAAATTACGTAATGTCAAGAGGATTTTTTATCGTTGGTTTCTTTTTCTCTCTCTCTTGTGTCCTCCTATTCTTCTTATCTCTTTACGTGTTTATCCGTCTATCTCTTTCTCTTTCGCTTCCTCTCATATATTAACTATATACGATAGATCACAGAAATATTTGGCACTTTTTAAAATTGATTCACTTGTTCTAAATCGAAGTGTCTTTTCTGAATTCTAAAGAATGAAAAGAGATATTAATTTAATGGTCAAACGATCAAAAAGAAATAATTTTAATGTTAGTTTTAGTAAATTCTTGATGAACGATTAAAAATTCAGAATGCATCGCTCGATTTAGAAAGAGTTAACTAATTAAAAGTATTGTCCAAACATTTCTATGATTCTCCGTAGATGTGGCATTACCATGAGAAGAGAAAAAGTAAACCGGGAAAAAGAAAAAAAGAAAAATGGAAAAGTAAGAGAGAATGGGCACTCTCTTATTATATACAGCTCTCTTGTATTCGATTCGACCGCGTCACCACTTCCGGCTGATGAAATTTCCCCTGAGCAGAAATTGACGAAGAGACTGGCCTTTGTGGCATCGACGATAAACATTTGCTCGCCCTTTGAAGGCTGTAATACACCTGAAAGCAACGCGAATGATATTTTTCCACCGTCGTCGTCTTCGTCGTCGTCGTCTTTCCTATCACGTCTTAACAAAGGCTTGCCTCGTGAAATGACGCGGAACAAGAAAGAAGTGAGCTTTCGTAATCAACGAATCGCCTTTTTACCGTGTTGTGCTTGCGGACTAAGAAGAACGTCACGATACATGCATCGATCTACAAGCTTTTTATGAAAGATCTTAATGAACCTCGCTAAAATCGATATATTATCTATCCAAATAAAAATCAAACGAGCGAGTTAAAATAAAAAAAAAAAAAAAGAAGAAAAACAGAAAACTAATGTCAAATTATAAAAGTATTATATATAAAGCGAAAGAGTTTAAGGAAATAGTCTGAACAAAGCGAGTACACAAAATTATAATTAACATTGAATTAAACGATCAGATGTTAAACACTATCACATGTTATTGATATAATACGTACGATTAAAGTGAGATATCTTTCGGAATAATTCCAATTGGTCGAAGATATTATTTTGATATTAAAATTATTCGAAATCACCGAAGGCAATCACCTTCAGGGCAGATACAAAAGTCGGCTTCGAGAGGAGTTACGCGCATCGGGACTGGACTCCTCGAATTATCGAGAAAACTTCAAGGCAATTAAACTTACGAAGGCACAGATAACCCAAGGCTCCCCTAAACCGGAAAAGTTAAAGTGGAAGACTGCCGCATATTAAAGCGAGTGAACTCACCCTCCTGCAACCCCTCATCACTCTTATTCCCAGACTTTTACCTCTATCCCTTCCTTCTCGTTTTACCTTCATCGTCTTCCACTGAAACTCCAAATCTTTAAAAGAAGCTCATTCGTTTAGTGAAGGACACTTAAAGTACCATCGTACGCTACTCGAGCAGTTAAAAGAACGAAGAAAACAGATTGAAAATTACAATATCTATGAATTTGAATCTTAAATTCTAACGTTTAAGTGTTTCAATATTATCATTCCCAAAAATTTACTTATACCTTCGTTTATTTTGGAAATTATATAATCTTACTATAATCGCACGTATATCATATAATTATATCTATATAATTAATACGAATATCTCTATATTAACATGCAAGTTTCTAAAAGTATATATTAATACTAATCGTAAGGGAAATATAATACATTACAAAAAAAGAATTCGCTCTTATGATCAAAGACTCGGTGAGTATTGCGTCGGTATCAGCCATGCATGATCAAATAGCAAAAGTTATCGATCAAAGCGTAAAATTATGAAAAACAAAAATGGTAAAAAAAATGCCTTACAAAAAAGATCAAAAAGGAGGTTGATCACTCACATTTTGGTTATTACGTTGGTTATAGGCGTCCATCGCCATTTGCTTGAAGTCCGCCATGGTTGGTTGATGGCCATAAATTGTCTGATGGGTGACATGATTTTGCGGATAGTTAATGGCGGGTGTTGAAAGGCAATCGGCGAGCACAGGATCCGATGGTAGATCCAAACCGTGTTGAACGATCGGCCTTTTCTCAGGCGAAGTTGCTTCGTCCGTGACTCGATCCTTTTTTCTTCGTTGAGGTGGTGTCTTATAGATGGGTGTATATGTTAAAGGTCTTCTTTCTACGAACAGATTTTAGGAAGCCATGTTGAGCCACGCTAAGTCAATTAAATCGATTAAATCAAAATGGAAAGATTAAGCTTCTCTTTCTTATCTCTTTTAGCTTTTTCATTTCTTCTTTTTTTATCGTTTCCATTATTACGAAATTTAACTGATACGAGAGTAAGCTAATCATGAAAATAAGAGACAGAGAGAGAGAGAGAGAGAGAGAGAGAGAGAGAGAGAGAGAGAGAGAGAGAGAGAGAGAGAGAGAGAAAGAGAAAGAGAGAGAGAGAGAGAAATCATAAGAAATTGGATGGACTTTCTTTGGTAAGATAGAAAATGACCAATTTATATTTTAATTCTTGATTATAAAGAATAGGAGATTAATGAATACGCTTGTTTTAACTTTAGTGAGAACGTAAAATTGAAGATTCTCTGCTTTGTTTAATATATATATATATATATATATATATATATATATATATATATATATATATATATTTTTTTTTTTGTTCTTTTAACTGCTTTAATATTCGAGAGTGTTCAGGAATTAAGTGTGCTACGATAAAAGATTTAAAAGAATTCCTACGCAGTTCTCTGGTAAAGCTGAAAGGTCTTACTCGCTGATAAAGTAACGGTATTCCACGGTAAAGCTCTTCGACTTTAAGCCAAGTAGCGTTTAAAGTCAATTTAATATTTTACACGTGTACTATCAGCCACTTTTGTAGATCATGTATTTTTTCTACTATTCAAGGGACTCTTGAAACTCTTTTAAAATCCGCTCATATTCCCATAGAAATATTCGAATGTCTTGTTACTAGAGTTTTAATAGTCTTCAACGAATGATGAAATACTGATTCAAAGAAACGAAATTGTGCCAGTAAACAACTTTTTTAAAGATTAAGGACTGTAACGATAAAAATTTTTAGATTTCGCGATCGTGAAAATCTTTCCCTCGCTGTAACATTTGATACAAGTAGAAATGTTCAATTCTTTTCGAAGTTCTACCTGCATGAAATTTTTAAATACGTTTGGTTGTATGGTGCAAAAACTTTCATGAATCTAGCAATTATGTAAAATAAGAAATAAGAACATAATTCCAGAATGCAAAGGAGGTCAATTTTTAGTTTGACTGCCTGGGCTAATTTAGTTTGCAAGTCAATCTTCGCTAAGTTTTATGAGCCTCTAAAGTTGTACTTATAATTCAGCGATACTTCATCGCTTAGCTTTCAATTATTAACTCTCTTTTTTATCAGCTAGTATAATAAGTATCGAAGGAAAAGTGATCGAAAGGCAAAGGTGAAGAAAAGTTAGGTCGTTCCCTCACCGTATTCGTTCGGTATAATGTCCGGATCGATGTCATCGACCGCCTGCTTGGTCTGAGGGTGCACTGGGGTGGTTGCACCTGCATTAGGTGGCTCGCACACGATCGGAGCGTGCTTTGGACTTCCGGCACGGCCGTTCGAATGCTTCCGGTAGAGCGCCGCCAGGATACCAGCTACGGCCAGGGCCAAAAGGGTCGCCGTAGCTGCCAGACCCAGTAGCAATGGACTCAGCATCGATGTATCCGTGTTGCCTGTCACAACAGCAACGTAAAATACTCGATCAGCCGGAACTTGTATCGATCTTCTCGCTACCCTTCCACTTTTATCTCTATAAACCATCCCTATCCTTTCATTTCTCTCTTCCCATCTTTCTTCCTTTCTCTCTCTCTCTCTCTCTCTCTCTACAGGCTATTCCATTTAACTTACTCTTCTAAAATATATTAGCCTGATTATACGAAAAACTATTCAGAAAGAAATCGCGTAATTCATATTCTTAAAAACATAAATAGTCTTGTTTTGAATGATTTAATACACATTATATCGATTGAATTTTAATCAAATTTTAAAAATATTATTAAATTTTAACATTATAAATTATGATGTAAAAATATCATGGAAATTTTTAAAAGGATAATATTGATCAGACATATCCCATACTTTGTAAATTATACGTTCAACCATTAGTCAGTCAAGAAATCGGCGGTGTCGCTATTGCGATTCTGGATCATATCTTTCTCCTTTTCTTTGTCCCTCTTCTTTTTTTTTCTCGATCTCTCTTCTCACGTCGTACTTCTCGGAGCTTCTCGCTTTCGGTTCCTATGCTTTAAAGTTCGATCTCCCTTTGTTCACGGAAACGAAGGTACACAGATGAAAGATATCCTACAACTTCCCTATTATTGACATGCGACGGTGTGTAATACAAAGAGAGTCTGCTGCTGAATGATAGATCTAAAAGCGATCATTGCAGTGAATACACGCTGAGTCACGTGTATAAGCTGACTCTTTCTTCCTTTTTCTCTGTCTCTATCTTTATCTCTATCTATCTATCTATCTATCTTCTTCATTCTTCTTTTGAATAATACTTGGAAACTTTCGAGTTCGATTTGAAATGCAAAATTCTCTTTTCCTGATAATAATGCTTTAACTATTCGAATAAATGGATATTTCAAAGGAATAATTATGGAATCGTATTTCAAATTTTTTTAATATGCTATTCATATGATATACGGCTGGACACGAATCACCGATCTTTTTGATTTTAAAATAATTATATACTTTTTCCCTTCATTCATAAGAGATAGATAGATAGATAGATAGATAGATAGATAGATAGATAGATAGATAGAGAGAGAGAGAGAGAGAGAGAGAGAGAGAGAAAGAGAGAGAGAGAGAGAGAGATAGACGAGACAAGACGAGACAAGATCTATTTTCTTCTTTCCTTTTGTATTCCGCTTTAAAAATTGCATGGTTTCTAACTGATTGAGACATAACTAATTTTATTATTAATCTTAGAAATTATTAATTAACAGCAACTAAGGGCTACTTTATTAATCCGAATTTAGCTTTCTTCATATATATTTCTACATATTTATTCTTTCATTCTCTCTCTCTCTCTCTCTCTCTCTCTCTCTCTCTCTCTCAACCATCAAGAAGCAAATGCGTTTTCATTGCGGTATTACGAACATATACGTACGTGCCTTTCGCATCTAGATAACGCAGAGATATGGAAGTTACATTTCTCTCTCTCTCTCTTTCTCTCTCTCTCTCCCTCTTTCTCTCTCTCTCTCTCTCTCTCTCTCTCTCTCTCTCTCTCTCTCCCTCTTTCTCTCTCTCTCTCTTTCATGTTGGACTTGTCTCACCGAAGCATGCGACAAACTCGCCCATCAATATCACCGAGGTCAGCTTAATAAGCAGGACCATAATTAACAAAGGTATGTCTATAATGACGCTATTACCTAGCGTGCGTGTATAAATAGAGATGCGCGATCCTGTTACAACGTGTTATACACTACGTATTTCTAGGAGCTACATTATATGTACACGTAGAACAATTTAAACGACTTAACGTCACGTAATGATCTCCACAAAATTATCCTTGGAGAAAAAAATATAGTACAGAAAAATGTTTACAATAGAATTTTCATTGCACGGTCGTATTTTATTCTGCTAATATAGCAGAACGTAAACAATAATTTTGTTAAACGTAACAATTAATAAGTAATAAGTTTTACGCAATAAAATAAGTAAAACGTAAACAATGATTTTATTGAAAATAAAGAATAAATCCATATAGAGTAATATACATTTATAGCAATTGAAATATGTGAAAGCACTACCCAGTTGCAGTAAATTATTTATGTTACGGTTTCCGTTGCTGATTTTTTAGTTTTGATCTCTATGTTATATTCACGAAGAAAGGAGAGTTATATGATAAAATTAAATTGATAACAAATTGTGAAAACAGAAGTGCATAATCGGTCTATTGGTTATTGCATTCGTAGTTCATAATTAATTGTACCTCAATCACTACTTGAAATGACACACAATTAAATCGTATTTATGTAATACGTATTAATGGTTATTCAAAGTAAGTACCACGACCAGTTCCTATAAACTCATATATACAAACGAGATCGTGTGAAAAAAATATGTTGAATATACTAGTAACCTGATCTTACGTTACGATCAGTTACATAAACGTAAATGTCAGTAAAATAATTTTATAGATGTTTCAACGTAATTTGCAACAACACTCAACCCGTTAATTCATAATTATCAGTACAATTTACAACCTACGACAACGCTTGGCTATGGTCGAAGTTAACGACGGGCAAGAATCCAAACTCGTGAATTTGCATTAAAGGTACTTACTCGGTGACTCAGCAATCGTACTTTAAACATATACCTATATATATATTATATACGTCGACGTACTACATCGTCGTTCTCTACCACTGACAAAACTTGCGGAAACGAGCCAATGTGAAGTGTCGGAGTTCGATCTTGAAACAGAGTTATGGGACTAATGGTTAAATGATATTTGTTTTTCTCTCTCTTTCTCTCTTGCATTTGGTCGAATATACATAACATCTTAAAAGACATTGTTTCGTCTATTTAATATATTGAAACTTTGGCTATGCTCGTATCCTCTTACTAATTGGAGTTAAAATAGAAGCAAATAATGATGCAGCAACAACGGAAACGGGCACGTGTACTGCCTCGACTATTTTCCAAATATTGACTTCGCCGTTGGCACAACGCTCAGCAATAGTAACAAACGAGAGACAGCGAGAGAGAAAGAGATGGCCAACAGCTACAATACGAGACTTCACAAAAGCTGATTAATGGTGCTGCGATTATCCGACGAGCCACGCTGCAACGCCGATTTGTCTCGACAGCAATCAGAAAACATTCCATTGCTGTTTCCTTTGCAGGCATTGTTATTCAACGCTTCTTTTTTGCGAGTACACTTAAGATAGACAATGCACGTCGATCGAACACTACTTCTCTGTTTCGGTGAACAAAAATACTCAATCAACAGAGTTTCATAAGTGTACGATATTTCGCACATATACATTCGATGGTTTTGGTAAGTATATCATCAATTGATATTAGAAACGATACAAATAATAACAAAGAGATCCTTCAATTAATCTTTCTATCAATTAATAAAGAATTATTCATAACTAAACGACAATGTGAATAGACTCATAAAATGGCCAAAAAAATAATGAAAAGTAGGAGATATCCTGCAAATCAATATCACATTCATCGTACATTTTCCGTTGTAAATTATGAATTAATTTTTATTCATGTGAAAGCAAGCACATTCATTTCATACAAGTGAAGCATCCATGGAGAAATTGACTGAAGGGCTTGGATAGCTTAATGGTTAAAATAACTGCTCGGAAAGTGGAAAATCCGGATTCGAGTGCCAATCCAGATTACCCGACGGCCCAATTTTTTTCATGTATCATACGTTCATAAAATAGATATTCCATATATTGTATTTCTTTTCATTTCTCAGAAACAATAATATCTACATACGAATTTTTTCTAGAATGATATTTACTTGCTTTTTCGCTTGTATTCATTTTCAGAAGTATTACTTCTCGTTTGTAAATCATCCTTTTAGGAAACGAATTTGAGAGTTCCGATAATTCGTCTTCCCAATTTTCAAAGAGGGTATCACGGAACATCGAATCTTCTTCGAATTCAAGAATGATTTTGCTTCGTTTCTCTATCGAAGGGTTGCCATTTTTCGGGCAAAGCAAAGCTCGCTGAAGGGGATAAAAGCATGGAGCTTGAGTCAATACGGTAAGAGATACGGCTGCCGTTCGAGTAGTTTCGATATCGAGAGAAATAGAGGAAAGAGAAGAAGTAAAAGGAAAAAGTCGAGAAAGAATCGGTGTGAATACATGTACGTGTAGATACATATAAATGTGTGCGAGCGAAATAGGAGGGTCTTCGCGAACGACGCGAGTACTCTTTTGCGCTTTGGAGGTGGGCGAATGGCGCGGTGTACCGCGAGGCCGGCCTGCTTTAAGGCAACCAAGCAATTCGTCCTAAATCGAAGCAATCCCGCGGAAACCCGAAACCAATTTCGAAAGAATTGCATTCTAAAACCATCCGCGTAGTAGCTCCGGGCTAAACAAGCGGCCACGCCGCGTTCGCTCACTTTCGGCGAAAACGTATCGGCAACGAAGAGAATAGCCAAAATGGACGAAAGACCAGACTTGTCGATGTTCACCATTACGATCGAACATACTCGAGGAATATCACCATTTCCCTATTCTCTTTCCTACGTATCTTATTTCCTTTTCTATCCGAAAATATGATTTTTTTATTATATTCAACGAGATTATTTCAATTATAATTTATAATCATATTTTTATATATAATTAATAAAATTACAACAGTTATATTACAAAATAAAAGATATCGTCTAATTTCTTGGCTATAACTGACCTGTTCCTGCTGAGTGAAATACGTTGCAAAGAGACCGCAAATAGGCTCTACCCAGCCGTGGAGGTAGCTTGGTATTCGAGCAAATCAGCGCCGCGGGCTTACGCTCGTCAAATCAATATTTGCACCTCCGCGGGGACTCGCGCATACAGAGATAGAAAGAGAGAGAGAGAGAAGAGGGGGAGGGGGAGAGAATGAATAGAGAAAGAGTGTGAGTAGAAAACAGAACAAAAGTAGAAGAAGAAACGCCATGTTTGACAGATTAAATAAGAGAGAAAAAGAGGAGGAAAAGTACTAATAATTAAGAGACAACAAAGCCATTTAACAAAATTATAACTATCTTCGTTGCCAAACTTGAGTACTATTTCATTTCAAATTATTATTGTAATAATTTAAATAATAATTTATTATTTAAATAGTTATTATTTGAATTAATTAACTTTTATTCTAATATTTTATTTTATTCTGATACAAACTTATATAACAGAACAGAGTAAATTATTTATCTTATTAATTAATCCGGAGTTCACCTACGGTTCCATGTTACCGATTCAATTCATTGAAATTTAACATGAACATTAGAGATAACTAGGTTCAATATGAACAAACTTTTAACCATAAAATGAAGAACCAGGTTCCCATATGATCCGTTTGTATAAATACATAGAATTCGGATCTAAGCGACCTAAAGGAAGGAATACGCCACGTTTAGTTCACTCTTCGTAATCTCTTTTGCGGTGGAAGATAAGAAAAGAGAAAAGAAGGTAGAAAGGAAGGAAGGAAGGAATAAAAGATGGTTTCTGCTAGCGTCGCTAGCCGAGAAGCATGGACCCGGAAAATCGTCCTTTTCGAATAGCGTATTCTGCGGTCTAGGCTTTCACGCTTGTCTACCCAGTATATTTATTATATACAAGCGAGCTTTTCTTTTAGATATAAATACATTGAAAAGCGTGGTGTATGGACGCCATTAGTTGTCGAGACTTTCCGAACTTCAAGAAATGAAAACGCATTTCTTTATTCTTTAGCTTTTTTTTGAAGAGGACTATCAATCAAAACGATTGGTTTTGAACATATTCTACATAGCGCGTTTGTCGATTATCTTGTTAAAAGGACGAAAATATCATACTACTGCTTCGTAGTATTCTCTGTTTGTCGTCCCTAATACGATAGAAAGTGGAAATGAGATGGACGTGTGCAGGTTCAGAGGAAGAGGGGGAGAGCGAGAGAGAGAGAGAGAGAGAGAGAGAGAGAGAGAGAGAGAGAGAAGTTGAATTAGGGATGGATGCATCGAAAGCTAGCATCGGAATGGTCGACGCACGCGTTACATGGTCAGAAGGGAAAGGGAGTAAGAGTGAGAGGGACGATGTTCGTTGATTGAGAGTAATCTGTTTTGTTAATTGCAAGGTCCGCAGAGTCCGATACCTGTGGTCGCGTTGCGCTGTGTTCAGCATTACAAGCCAGCCCTCTCCCAGGCTGGAAACTGGCGATTCCTCTTCTCTCTCTCTCTCTCTCTCTCTCTCTCTCTCTATCTATCTATCTATCTATCTATCTATACATCTATCTATCTATCTTTATCCCCTCCCTCGCTCACCAACTCTGCGATCCACCTCGAAACATCAGCGACCACGGTGCGAGCCTCTCGTGAGGGGGTGGTTAACCGACTAATTGCAATACCGACGCGTCTACTCTAGACTATTTGTGCAATCGCGATTATATCCGTCGTCCTTGTGTCTCACCTATCAAGCTATGTTTCCAGCAATTTCGAATGGCGTCGCGTGCCCGTTGGGAAGCAAAATGTCATTTTGTTAAGTGCGTATCTCTGGAAGGATTTCAAAAAGTAACTAAGATAATCGATCGAGCTCGATAAAACTACAGAAATTCAGGAGGACAGTTGCACAAAAGCTTTTATAGTAAAAACGTTTGCAGTCGATACAATATGTACGTATGTACGCTTACTGTTAAAAATAATATAAATATAAATTCTCTATAGTTAGTTCCATCCTTTCGTCCATTTCTGACGTATACTATTATATCGGAGATTCTAATTTCATACTGAGAGAAATGCGATAAGATGTATCGCATACGCTTAATCGAAATGACATCAAATTGGTCCAACATAAATTGTTGAATTTTGTGCATACTTTTTATTCTACCGATACTGTGTATAGATATTCTGTTACATACAGTTGGTTAAATCTAACTGAAATATTTCTTTCAACACTTTCACGCTCTATGATTCTCGTAAATAAGAGTCGCACCAGTAGCAACGTCACTCACGAGAGCTTACGATGTGTTCCATGGGCTTGCAAACTGCATGGGAACTGCTTCTTTCTTTCTTATTCCCTTTTTTTATTTCCTCGTAGTTCCTTTCTTTTCACTTGGTTCTTCTTGATATGTGAGCGAGATACTACTTTCAACTCGTCGCTGATATTTTATCCCCTCAGCTTTTTGGATACTCCTAGACAACGAGGCTGGCAAACGTTCCTCGTATATTTTTATTTTTCTTCAATATATGTCCTGGTCTTTTTAACGTCAAAGTCTTGTATTTTCAAAAGGACAGTTCACACGGTGAATTAAAATAAAAGAAGGAGTAAGGAGGAGGAAAAAGGAGGGAAAAGTTCTTTTACATTCTCAAAGCTAGCTAAGTAGAAACTTAAAAAAATTTAACGAATAATAAATGTTTTGTGTTAAGCAACGAATTACGAGCAGATTAACATCTATAATACAGTTTCGGTAATATTTGAATCTTTATCGTTGGTCCTTATTCCTTTTCATCTTTTTTATTTATGAAACGAGTTAGAGAGACTATTTAACGTCCAAATCGGTGGAAAATTTCGTTTGAAAACTTTTTCTTTTCTTTCACATCCTTTTTTAGATTTCAAGGGACTGGAATAGTAGTATCCTTAAATCTCTTCTGTCGATTCTGTTCGGGTGATAACATCTATTCGCCCAAATCAGAAGGTGGTATGGCATTCACAGCGGGACTATTCAATTGGTTCACACCGTCGCTTTACAACATATACCTAGATATGCACACACACTTTGTTCAACCATTTTCAAAAGCACCCATCGCTCCAAAGACGATTCAGTTTCTCCTTTCTCTTGCTCGCACACTCGCTTACTCTGGTAGTCGGAGAGTAATACAAAAATAATAACGTCGTGTAACGAGAAAAGTTCTCGCCTCCTTTCAGAATAACACGCGACTACGAAACGAGATTGTTTCTCGAGGAGTTATTAAACTTGAAACATCGCCGTGTCACGATTGTCCCGAATGTAGAATCGAAAGTTTACGCTAATGGATTCGTTTATATCATTTAATCTGTAGCTTTATATTGAAAAGTAGGTTATATCTCTTGAATTCATTTACAAACCTTTCTACAATATCACGATGCAATACGTATGCATACTTGATATATAATATGAACAAAAATTCCAATTACAATGAAAAGTTACTTGCAGCCATTATATATACAAATTCATACAGATAGAAGTAAAATATTTAACACGTTAAAAAACTAATGAATTTTTCATAAATTTACATACCGGTTATCACTTTTTAAATAATATAGTCATATATCTCCTACTTGTTTAATAAACAAATGTTTCAAATAGAAGTTATTAATTTTTTTCTGGGAGAGAAAAGAGATTAATGTAATATTTATTGTAGTTATTTTATAGAGTGCATTGTTGTCAAGATTCGAAAGTCATCAGAATTTTTTTTAAAGAAAATTGATATTTTATTGTGTTTAATACTTTTCAAAACGAAATACAAGAAAAATTCATTACCTTATTATTTTTTTTCTAATAATCTTACTAAATATTCTAAAACGGATCATCTGCGTTTTAAATGTAATAGAATTACTAGCAACGTACCCATGAAAATAAGATTAAAAAATATTTACCAGTTGTATACATGGCGACGCCCTTAAGCGTGACAGGCTCCAATATGGTGGAATCGCTTCTACCCTTGGCGTTAATAGCGTAGAGATAGAGACGGTAACTTTTGCCGGTCGTAAGGCCAGTGACCTCAAAGATAGCTCCATTTGAATTGGCCGGTACTGTTTTGTTCAATAGAATCGAAACTCCATCCTCTTCGGCTACGACCTCCAATTGATAGCTATGGATAGGTAGGCCTCCGTCGTAACCATCTAAGCAACGTACGATCAGACCAGTTCCTGATTTCGTGCCAAGCTCCTCCACATCCAAGGGTGCTGACAATTCCGTAGTGGTGCAGTTGTGTAAAGGGTAGGGACGACCAGCCGCTATCACCTGAAGACAATTGTCCATAGGTTAGATCGATTCACCTCGATCTATGAGCTCCTTTTGAAAGCTCTAACGTAGTTAAAGCTATAGCTTCGATATTACGAACGTGAACTTGGTCATGAAAAATGATAGAATATTTAAATATATTGAGCCACAGAAAACACTCTTTGTGTTCAATTTAGCAAATATTATTTACTTAATTAATATAGTTATATATGTGTGTATATATACATATCTTCGGTTGTTCGGAAAGTCATTTCGTTTTTCCGTAATTTTTTTTAATTTATTATTTTATTCTATTAATAACATTATCCATCAAATGTACTGCGCTTTATTTACGAGATAATGAATTTAAGCCGCAATAAATGTGCTTCTCGTGGAAATGTCTGTTATACAAAATAATATTGTTAAAATACAAAATATGTAACAAAAGTAAAGAATAAAATTCAACTTTAGTTATCTTTTCTTTAGATCACAGAGATAAATTTCGAATATGAGAAAATAAAAATTACAACCTGAAATTGGAAAAGAGTAAAAAAGAAAAGAAAAATAAATCAAATCGCATCCAACTAATTAAATGGAGCCAACAAGAACGAGGCTTACCTGAAAAAGGCACGCCGATCTTTGCTTCCCGACCTGGTTAGTCGCCCAACATGCGACTGTACCGTAATCCATTTCCGTCGTGGGTGTATAGTTAAGTCTCGAACCATGAAATTGTTGATACTCTTTCAAACTCTCCACGACGGACGGAGTTCCGGCTACTGATGCATGAGAGTACCGCGAATGTGACATCTCCATCAACTCCCCAGAATTATTGAAAGTCCAATGAAAGGTCAACGGTGGTGGATGACTCTCCACCGCGCAAACCAAAGGAACTGTTTCCTGTTTGAGAGCACCAACCACAACTTCGCTTTTACCCTCTTTGCAGACCGGCGTATCTGTAATGAGTATTAGTTTCCTTTCGTAAATTTAAAAATAATTTCTTATTTAATGCTCGACATTTATTTCCAAACAACAAAATTCCCTTTTCTTTCTAATAAATTAAAAATTTTCCTTGTTTTCTTTTTATTTATTATTATTACCATACGAACTGGATACAAAATTTTTAATTGAATGATCCAACTTATAATTTATAAAGATATAAATTAATTAATAAAGAAAAATTAAATGATTTTGAATTTTTTTTATTAGAAATATAATGATTAATATAAGGCTTCAAACTTCTGAATCCTTTTTTTAATACCCTATATGTGTACATATAAGAATAAATATGTGTCTTCCTTAAATTTAAATAAAGTATTCATGATGCTTCCTTGTAAAGATAAAATATTTATTTTCCTTGAACCGATAGATATACATATATGTAGTTATACATATACATACATACATACATACATATACATATATATATATATATATATATATATATATATATATATATATATATATATATATATATACCATGTCATATAATTTGTTAAGAAAGATATCCATTTTATTCGTAATTCGTTCGTTTTGAACAATCAGAACAGAAAGAAGTAGACATTAATAGAAACTGTCTTAATTGACATAAAATATCGTATATTTTTTATTTCGATGTGAATATATAAAGTATCAAGAAACTACTCCGTCTATTAATATCTATATTGATTTTGCATACAATCATCGAATTCTCTCGTTGAATGATATAAACCATATTCTCACGAAAATCCGAGACCCCGAAGGAATACGGACGATTATGTAAATCCATTGTCCACGATTATTGAAATTTAAATAGGATCGCACGGTGTGCGACGGGTAAATCATTCGGTTCAGACGTGCTGCCGTATTCACCTAGTCGAGTTAAGCTATTGCAGCGGTAACCCGTTCAATGTGTCACAGATATGGCACGACTGCACGTTAGTCAATTGCGCTGCTTGACACTTACTGAGGCAATCATCTATCACTCGAGCACGTTTCTCACGTAAGCGCAAATTGCTTTGTACTGACTTAGTTCCTGACGTGAAGCTCTTGGCTCAATTAATTAGGACAAAAGTTTTTGAGGGTACTCAACGATTCTTTTAACTACATTTCTTTGACTACATTCATAATAATTTGAAGAAAAAGTAACCGATGTGTGTGGGTGTTGTGTTTTCACATATAATATACTTACTAACTGATTCTTGAGTATTGTACCAAGAAATCGATAAGACCAAGCTTCGAAAAAAAGATATGTTGGTTTTATGCGCAAAAACGTTTAACTTGGTGAAAATAATTCGTACTTGAGATTCGAATAAGATCGGATGCCATTAAGCGGAAGAAGAAGCGTCGAAGCTGGCGGGTTCGTTCGATCGATCGTCTAATAGGAAATTCCCTTGACATCGGTATTTGCGATAGGCCACGGCATACGGAAGTCCCAAATGGCAGGGAACATGATTTACGTTAGTGGAGAAGCCGAGAATCGCGAATACGTATGTATATACGTGTTGTACATATATATATAGTATATACGGGCCATAGCAGAGTGACGCTTTCAATCTGCCGCATTTGATCTTCCTAGTGATATTAATTGCTAATAAGAGAAATTGACGGCACCGGTAGGAGATCAAGCATGTCACAAGACTGTTCACGTTTCCATCCTCGCTGATGAAGGGGAAGCGACTTTACCAATCTAATCAAATATCGACTCACTGTAACCTTGATCTTAAATATTTCATTCATTTACAGTCTACAGGTCAACCAAATTTTAAATCGTCAGAAAATAAGTATTTTATATAAATTGACCAGTAAATTGAATTTTTTTAACTTAAATTGTAAGCCCCTTCGATCTGACGTATAAAAATATCCTAATCTAAGATAAAAAAATAAATGTAATAATAATGTTTAGATATTATTTTTGAGATTACCATATGATATGAGTAATACAATGAAAAATATTCATGTATAAATTAGGACTGGTGTGTGACTCCAAATGAGGTCAATTAAAATATTATAATTATCTTAGAAGTATTTAAGAAATGATATATTATTTATAATTTCTTATCCGATCGTATAGGTATAATAAAAGATCGTATAGAATAATATAACATTGTGTTAATAATTGCGTACAAAGTAATGTGAAAATGTATTAAATTAATATATTATTATTTATTTGATATTATTTAAAAATGTCATTTATGTATATCTCTCATATCCTATACTATTTACGATAAACTTGTAATAAAACATTCAAGATTAGAAATCTATTTATTGAGGACTCTTCTCGCGTTATTATTTCTGCGATTATGTCACCTGATAAGATTTGTGCTAAAGACAAGGTCGACCTAGGGCGTAAACACGTGCAGATAATGATCGAAGGGCGATCGAAATTGATATCAGCGTTGAGGGGGTTGAAAAGTAACGATATAGGTGTTGGACTATCTCTGTCTGCCACTCTGTCTCTCTCTCTCTCTCTCTCTCTCTCTCTTTCTCTCTCTCTATCTCTCTCTGACTCTCTTCTCTCACGTCACACACCGACCCTGTCCTAGCTTAGCACATTGCCAGACTACCTTCACCCATACATGAATATTCAGCTACGCTTTCCATACATTGAATATGCATCGCAGTCCTTCCTTCCCTCTTAGGTCATTTACAAGATGCAGATACGCCGAGCTACCACCGGGGCCACCTACCATTCTAATAGAATAACCCGCTCTGTGTTTCAGAGAAAACTATCCACCCTATCTTCGTACCCATCCTCCTTGCCGTCTTTCTCCCATTCTCCGGTGACCCTTTGGCCTTTCCTATTCCCTCGGCTATACTCTCACTCTGTCTGTCTCTCTCTCTCTCTCTCTCTCTCTCTCTCTCTCTCTCTCTCTCTCTCTCTTTCTCTCTCTCTCTTTCACACGTACACACACATGTCAAAGTGGAGTCTCTCTTCTCGTTTCCTCGACGCACACTCTCCCGGAGAGTTGCTTGCCATCGATTAAGTAATTAACGAGGAGTCGAGGCGTTCGGTGAGAATGGCCAAATTAGAGAAATGCTTTCCCAACGACGGCGAAAGCCTTAACTGTAATTGCTCGAGAGTGTTACACGACGAAATAAAATGAATATTCTGTTCATACCGACATAAAAATATTTATGGTTAACCGTGTAACTTGATCGTTTGTAAATTGGTTACATTTGATTGAGCGTTTGTTGTTAATAAGATTTGAATATCTTCTCCTCTTTATGTTAATTTGCATATTCTATAGAATTACTCGTATGATTGTTCACTCTCTTTATTGATAAATTTGTTTAATTATGAAGTACGAATATTTTCTAACTTACTAAACTCATCGAATTATTCGAATACGTTAAGATCGATATCTGAGAAGGAATAGAACTTCCTAATTACAGAGATAATCCATACCGAGATAAAACTCATCTCTTCTCTATGCTATTTTGAAAATTAGCTCGAAATTTTTTTCTACCTACTCTGAAGATAACACATTCTTTTTCATGCATAGAAATCGAGATATTTTGTAAAATTCGCCATGAGTAGTTACCTATCGATACGTAAAATAATAAAGCTTCAATCGACTCACACATTATTTGAAGGGTCACGGGATTACTAGCGGTCTTGCCCTCGCTATTTGCGGCCAGACAGGTATAGTCGCCGGCAGAATGCCGAGTTAAGCCTCGAAGCACCAACGAGTGGTCGCTGAGAATGACGCCGGCTGTGGCATTGTTCTTCAATTCTTTACTCTAAAAGCAGAGAAGTAGCAAAAGTTAGTATGCTCTTTGAGTTAACCAATGCCCGCGGTCGGGAAAATAAATCAATTTTACAACTACAAAAGTTTGGCTTTTTTCTCAAAAAGTAAAAATAGGACTAAGAAACCATTCGCTGCAAACGAGATTGTCTTCGATCTCGTAGAAATTGAATTCCTTAAGGAATAAAGCGTGGAATTCATTTGGCAAAGATAAAGTAAAAAGAAAAACTAAAAAGTAAAATTAATGGAACGAAAAATGTTCGTAAAGATAATGTTACACTTTTGAAATAAAAAATATAATAAAATATAATAAAAATAGAAAAATAGAAAAGAATACAAAATAAAAAGATCAAATATTCTATTGACCTTTACTTAATTCCAGCATCTTTGTGTCGCAAATAACAATTTTAACAATATTCTTTGAAGAAAAATATAAATTAAAAAATTGCTATTTTTTATGTGGAGCAGAAAAGAGCACAAGTTCTACATAATTTTTACTCCTTCGTGTCAATTTTCATTTTTACGAAATCCAAAGAGAGCAATGCTAAATTTAACGACATAAACGAACAATAGAATTATTTTAAACGACCAATGTCTGAAATGAATAATTCTTGTTCGTTTTCTGCCAAAGCCTTAGAAAACGATAACGTTCATGATGTTACAGTTTGTACTTACGTCTTTGAACCAGGCAAGTTTGTACACTTTAGGATTCGCTTTCACTATGCACTCGAAGTAAACGTCGTCACCCTCTTTGATGTCATCTGGATTAAGTGTCTCTCCCATCCTCAAAGTCACCACCGGTTGATAGTGCACCTCCAATCGCCACTTGTCCTCCATAGCACTGTCGGGAATCAACGGGTTCTCAGCACGGCAAGTTAGATACTTCCCATCGTCATCGATACTCGGTACGAAGCTTAGGATGCTCATAGTGTGATTGTTGTCCAGAGGATACTGTGATATAATTGGGTAAATAGAAAATGCGATGCCATACAACGTTTTCCATTAGAACGACGATTTTTCTTGGAAGACCGTTCTATCTTGCGAATTTCAAAATTAATTCCGATTGATAAGAAAAAAAAAAAACGTCGACTTGGAGATCGCAACATACGTACTTGTGAATGCAATGAGAATTTTCTCTCGATATTTACGATGAAAAGGACTGAAAATGAATACAATACGAAAAAGGGAGATATAGTGGGGACAGGTCGTTGACTTTACTCCCTTTCTATCTCGCTTTTTATCTGTCCATCTCTCTCTCTCTCCCTTTCTCTCTTAACCTCTCTCTCATTTTTTCTCTCTTTCGTTTTTCACGATGTCATTTTAATGATAGCGCCGATGGGCATGAATATCGGGGAAAGGCTACGTATCTGCATACATAGAGAATGGGATGAATGGAAGTAATGGTTCGTCAGGATGAATGTCGTGTACCACTCTCTTTCTCTCTCTGCACCTGTCTTTCACCTACCCTCACCTATCTCTCTTTAGGTTAGTCTTGTTTTTCTTTTTTTCCTCCTTTTGTGAACTAGTACAGTGCTGAACTTCCGATTTGTCTCAAAGCGATACGATAGATATTTACCGATAGAATGCATTTGAGAACGTCATCGTTCACTTCCCTTCTCTCTCTCTCTCTCTCTCTCTCTCTCTCTATCTCTCTCTTTTCTCAATCCATATACGACGTAGAAGTGTCATCGAGATGAAATAGTATTTATATTTATTTAGAAAATTACTACTATAAGAATATCTTTAAATTTCGACTAGGATTTTCATGGATAAAATTTAATATTAACGTAACATAATTCTATTTGTGCTTAGTGCGATTTCACTATTATCTATGGAAAGAACGATGGATATTATGGAAATTTCTTTACGTAGAAATAATACTCGATACCGATGGAAGAATAAACGACTTACAGCGAATTAGATGGCAAACGCTTTGCACGCTGCCATTGCTCGCTTCTCTTGGAAAATCGACGAGGATCTCGCGTGATGCAATTTTACACCTCATTATGCGAGTTAAGATTTCGTAATAACAGAGCGGATACGTAATACGCTATAATTTCTTGCAAGATAGACGCACGGACGTATCGAATAAAATTTTGAATTGCGTTCGTGCTTCTAGGATAATAATCGAATATAATGACAGATGAAAAACAATAGATAAACTCTGCAATAGATTTTCAATTACGTCGAAGTTAATTACAAAATAAACGTGGCAATGCACTAATACATACGAAATGGAAAATAGAAAAACAGACAGACAGAAAGACAGACAGACAGAGAGAGAGAGAGAGAGAGAGAGAGAGAGAGAGAGAGAGAGAGAGAGGGAGAAAGAACAAAAACGACAGAAAAAAATAGATGCAACAAGAAAGTTCGTCCTTAAAGAAGGAATCCGCAGGATAACTTGCGAATTTTCGCGTTCTTCTCTGTCACCTAGCGCAAGAAGGCGAGTTCGAGTCGAACTTTAAAGGTCAGAAAACGAAATAGAGGTAAAAAAAAAGAGAGAAAAAGCAGAGAAGGAAAAGAAGAAGAACTTGGATGAGTAAAAGACGAAGAAGGAGAAGAAGGTTGTTGAGAGAAAAACGAAATAACCGCAGTCATGGTTGCAGTCGAACTTTGGTTGGAATCCCTGAAAAGTATAAGGAATTTTAGAGGACGCCAGTGGTTTCAAGAATTTTCCTCGTCCTTTGCTCTCTCCACTCCTCTAACCGTTTTCGCGATTCAACGCTTGAAACGACTATATCGAGTTGGTGGGACACCTTAATAAAAACGAAAAACAACTTCCTCACGAGTTTTACACTCGGGAGATCAACACACTGTGGAAAGAGGGGGAAGGAAAGGCCAGGAGGAGGAGGAGGAGGAGGCGAAGGATGTGGTGGAAAATCGTCTTGAAAACTAGAAAGGAAGATGGAAGATGAGGATGCACTTTCGAACTTTGTTGAGAGAAGAGAAAGGGAGAGAGAAAAAGAGAGGGAGAGAGAGGAAGAGGGAGGGAGAGAGAGAGAGATATATATAGAGAAAGAGAGAGAGAGAGAGAGAGAGAGAGAGAGAGAGAATATGGTGAGTCGTATTTACGGAGCTCTAAAGCATTATTTTGAACGAAATCAAGCGACGGTGATTATTACAAAGCGATGGACTATTCTGATTTCACTAAACATTCATAAAACTATGAGGTAGATGAAAAAAGGAAAACTTACACTCTGTGCCATCTTCTTAATCGGTCTGTTCGCTTTCCACCAAGTTATCACCGCTGTGGGTCTCGATCCTGTCGTTGTACATTCCACCTTGTAGTTCTTCTCCGCCGAAACTCGTTCCTCCTTCGTTAATATCTGAACATGCATTGGCTTCACTGCAAATGAAAGATGATTTTTGCTTTATACGATAGAATTTGTTAGTACTTACAATCGATTGACCCTTTAAGTTCATTTATGTTTATAATCACAGATTAAACATATCAGAGTTGTATACAATTAATATCAATCTTAGTTAACATGTTATTTTAATTAAAATGAAATAGGTAATATTATACATTACTCAATAGAGAGTTGATAAGAAACATAACAAGGTCTAAGATTTATCGTTAAACTTTGCTCTCGGCACGAGATTGATTTTCCTATGTCCTAAACGTGACTGACGCTCTGAATATAACAGAAGGAACATAACATAGAAGAAATGGGAACATAGCGGTCACTTTATTACGCGACAAATTTACTATAGACATTTGTTCAAATATTTTCCAATGAAATATTTAGTTTAACACTTGAGCTTAATAGTTACTATTATTTCTTCTTTATTAATTAAAAACTGAGATTGTATTTATTGACAAGTAAAATTTGAAATGCAATTTAGTAATTGTTTTATTATAGATACTAAAGGAGTTTAGTCTCGTTCTTTCTATTTTTACCACCGACCTTCTTCGCGAGGAGAATCAGCTAGAAAGTAAACAAACGTGAAAAAGGAGTTATCGCAAAAGTTCTTAATAAACGGGCATTATCGCGGGACGCAACGCCACGAAATATATATTGTTCTCAGTTAACTACTTTCGAGCTTCCTTGTAAACGGGAAATTTTGCGAAGAGCGAACGGTACAACTTTAACAAAGTTAGATGAATCGCCTCGCTTTCGAACTAATCCCGTTCAATCCTCTCTCTTTCTCTTTCTCTTTCTCTCTCTCTTCTCCGTTATACCGAACGCTTATCCGTGGAAATTGCGAGTTATTTGGACAAAACGTCAATTGCTTTTTTCTTTTATTGTAGACAACATAAAGGCGTATTTTGTACCTTCCATTATTATTAAAAGTGATGGAATCATTCTAAAAAAAATATGTCTTCGTTTTTACAGTTATATCATTATTTAGAAATCCTATATAACAGTATGGAGGGATTAAGCTTCGAGAAAACAAGCTTCCGAAATTTGCTAAATATATATAACATATACCTATTTACAAAGTACGTTTCTATACAAGATCAACAAAATCGATCTTATTATACCGATAGTATCTAAGTTGACAGATAAAAGGAGAGTATTTTCTTTTATAAAATGGTCTTTGTTCCATATTTTTACGACTTTCTGTCTCGAAAATATCATCTTCGGAAATACTGCCATTCGTAATTCGTTTAGATTTATCTAATACTACAGTAATAATAAAAAAGGTATTGA
Organism: Dolichovespula saxonica; assembly: GCA_911387935.1. Taxonomy (NCBI): domain Eukaryota; kingdom Metazoa; phylum Arthropoda; class Insecta; order Hymenoptera; family Vespidae; genus Dolichovespula; species Dolichovespula saxonica. Next base: position 1,762,992 of record OU427001.1, on the reverse strand, counting down.
TGTCGTATTCAGCTGCGAGTCACGAAAATTCATAGAATTTATGTAGATCACGGTGTCAACGCATTTCTTTAAAACAATTATACATGTCAGTTGTTTCCTATACCTATTCTTTATTTATGCTCATTAACATGGAAATATCTCAAAAAATAAGAATCTTAAAAAGATCGAACAAAATGATAGATTTTTTCCTATCTTATTATTATATTGTTATTAACAATTTATTATAAACAGTTAGTTATAAGTTTTTTTATTAACTCATTTTCATATATTTCAAGAATATGGAGGGTTGATTTTTTCAACTTTTACGTCATATTAATAATAATTATTTAACAATTTCTTATAAACAATTTGTTAAATATAAAAATATTATATAAAAATTATTTCTCCAAAAGAAAATCACTGATCTTCATCATCGTCGTCGAAATTATAAAGGATTATCGACGAAGCTTGCATAACATGATACTTTCGAGGAATAATATATGCAAGGTTTCCTTGTTGCTCTTGGCATTAAGAATGCTACTTCGAGACAATTACGGTCTAGTTAAATGAACTATTGTATACTCGAACGAAAGTAAGGGAGAATGAAGGAGGGTGAAAGAGGGTAAAAGGGTGATGGGCGAGAAAGCGAACCACTTCGACGTAACTAAGTATTAGACATACTTACGTTAGATGAATGAGTCTTTTAAATTCCATGCTGCACGATCTCCTTTTCTTAATTATTTCTTTTTGCTCCATCAAGAAAGTTCGCCCTTAGTTCATCTATCTCTATACCTCGTTCATTCTTTATACTATCGAGAATCTTTACTTTGATCTTCAGCCTTAAATTCTTTCCCTTTTGCTCCTTCGAATCTTATATGTCTACACGTTATTTTATCTATTTCGTAGTATTTATTCTTTGTAATTTGTTTTCTTTTTATTTTTTTTAATTTAATTAATGCTTTTTTGTGCATACCTTCTATACGTTCGATTTTCAATATCAGTATCGTGTACATCGTAAACGCGCGCTTATGACTTTGTAGGAAGATTATTGTACGTAAAGGAACTTGAAAGGAATTTAGTCACTTGCATTGATCTCACGGGAATAGACGAGCTAGCGAATGCCGATCATTCGTAATACCACACAGGTAGTCAAGCGGTGGGCCTCCTAAATTCCAGACCATGCTTATGCGCTGCCACAACCAGCCACTTGTACGACCCTAATTGCCATTAGTCAGTAGCCACTTCTCCGGAATTGGTTCACCTTGTCTCACCTCGTGGTTTCTCTCCATACATTGTCCACTTACTCCTTTCTTCTATCCTTTCTCTCTTTTTCTCTCTCTCTCTCTCTCTCTCTCTCTCTCTCTCTCTCTCCCTCCCACCCTTTGTGACTTTGAACCCTCTGTTTACATTGTATACCCTAATTGTATAAATCAGAAATGCACTAACTACTATTATATTAATAATACAGTCGACTTCCTTTTTTTTAATTCATTGATAAGCTTGAAACATACTAATCTCCTTCATAAACTAATTTTAATTTTATATAATAACCATTACCTGCATTAATTATATTTTATACCAAGATCTCATAATTTGATATGAAAGTGTACGTTATTCTTTCTAAGTAAATGAATGAATGAGAAAATAAGTATTAACTGAATTGTGGAAACGTGAAAATGACGTATCTAAAGTATGCAAAAAGACACTTCTCGCGTCTCGAGAGGACGAGAGTCTTACGCGAGGCCGACGTTGAGATGGTAGTTACGTCCATCTGCCATGGCGATTTGCGATGCTGATATCGCTCTTTCTCATTCTCTATCCTTGTTCGATCCTAACACGTCATATCGTTCTCTTCTTTCTCTACCTCCTCTTAATTTATTCCTTCTTTAAAATTTATTAGCGATCGAGTCAGCGTGCACCTAGCGAGCATCGCGAGCGTTTTTATTTGAAAATCGTCGCTTCTTCTCTTTCGAAATTAAACGCGTTACAAGCTCGATACGTCTAGGTTTCACCTGTATTTTCTTTCCGAGTTACACGCGAGACCCTTCATTTGCACCTTCATCCTTTCTTCTTCAAGAATTATATTCTATACGTGTGTTGAAGTTCAACAAAAAAAGAAAAGAAAGAAAAATAAAGAAGAAAAACGAAAAAGAGAAAATATGGATATCGTGCGTCACGCTACTATTTTGACGCGTTTCATAAATTCGTGCCACGATAAACTGCTTCATAATTTAGACGTTTTGTTATCGAACTATTTGTCGAGGTTGAAGAGCAGATTCGTAACTTCAAGGATATTATCGAAAGCTAATGTATGTGTGATATACTAGTATAAATCACATTTCTCAGAAAGTACACGAATATACGATTTAAATAGTAAGACCATTCTTGTGAACAAAGATAGACCACAATTAAAAATGCATACATCCTATTCACATTTTTATGTTTAAATGACGAATAGATTGTTGCGACGTTTAAATCATTTCATACCAAATCTTCCACAATCGTTTTTTAGGATAATATTTCTACTTTTGTTCAAAATCAAATATGTTATAGTTTTTAATTGTGATTAAAATTATCTATTTTAATTTTGCCCGGAAATATCAAGCTTCTCAATAAAAAATATGAATGTAACGTGTGCGCGCGCGCACGCTCAAAAACATAAATATTTAGCAACATCTTTTTTAATTTTTGGTAAATAATCGTGGACCATTAACGCAGAAAACACTGAAAAAAGTCTAAAAAAATTGCAGTATATTTTTTGAACTTTTGTCTTTCAGCATACGTTTTATAATGTATGAGCACTCTGTAAACAAAAGTGCACCGAGCTTATACACACGCGCATAGAGTAATTTCACTGTGCGTACGTTCATATACCTGCTAGTTGTACGTAGTACTTGATTGCCTAGACTTTTTATGTATAATAATTTATTAAATTGTACAGATAAAATTACGAACGTTCATCTTTCGTATCTTTCGACTACTTTCTGAGAAAACATGACACTGATGTTCCAAGAGCTTAGGATAGTTTGTAAAACGAGTTATGTGGAAGTTTGTGAGTGGACGATACTCCTGGATCAAACAAAGAGTTTGTGCGAATTATCGAGGATGAAGTGGAAGTACTCGTAGGTACTAAACTGTTCGAGACTTATCCTTACTTTGTTCCGGACGATTCTGGATCGATTGAGTGTATCTACGTGAGAACGAAATAACAAGAAGAAAACAGGGAGAAAGAGATAGAGATACAGTTAGAATGAAACGATCTGTCACAGTTATCGATTCGTATTGAGTTACGGGCTCGCAATGGAAGTCGAACGACTTGTGACTTTCGGATTTGTCGGATGTCTCGTTGAATCTCGATTCGACTGCTCGCTCGATATCACCGTCGTTTTCGATAGATTTTCTGTACCTCGCAAATAGCTAGCATCCTGAATTCTCTTTTCCTCAGAACTCTACATAAACTGAAACGCTTGAAACGATCGAACTACACGCAATCTTTGCGTGTGCGAATTGATAATATAATATACAGTCCGATCAGTATATTACATTCTGCATACCTCGTTATTGAACCACCTTAAGTACTCCGGATACATTTATTACATGAAGAAAATTAAAACATTATGAAATACGGCCAGGGTGTAAACTGATGTTTTATCTAGAGCAAAAAAAAGAAAGAAGATTTGCAAGGCACGAGTCCACCTCTTAATCAAGTTTCAAGTATCATGGATATAATAACGGCTGTTATTGGCTGCTCGATAACGGCCAATTAAATAGGTCGCAGAATGTATTTATTGAAATTGTACGAAAGTACGATTGTACCACAATGACTTTTGCCGAATCGTATTAAATACATTTTAAAAATTTGTCTAACGATTATCTAAAAGACAATGGTTTTGATCAGTGAAGCAAAGTATATATCTTCCGATAGCAAAGTTTTAAACATCTTCGCCTTTTCGATTAAACTGAATAAAAGCTTATGACCGTAGATAAATTAAATTCCATTATCTTTCATCATTTATAGTGAAAGTTATAAACAGTAAATATACAATGAAATGTATATTAGATCTATAAAAAAATTCTATCCGCTTAGTAGACAATTATTTTTAAATAAAAAAATAGTTTTTTATATAATAATTTAATAATGAGAACTTTGCGATAGGCCTAATTTTTATGAATATATACATCAAACATATAAACATATTGGAACATTATTACTATAAATATTAACATGTAGCTATTAGTCGGAAAGATTAAAAGACATCTTTTCTTTCGAATAAGTTCGATTCGATGAGAGAAAAAAAAGATAAATGAAACGTGAAAGGTGTAAAGGAAAAGGAGATTCATTTCAGCGTTGATCGGTAAAACGAGACGAACAGTAGGACAGGGTACGTCCAAAATGGATGCTCGGATGATCGGTCAACGCGTCGACCACGGTTATTAATCATCGCTCGTTGAACAGACTCGACGCGCATCACCGCGCGCGAATAAACATCAAGGCACAAGCGTGTACGCTCGCTTTCGTGGATGTGCCACGTATATAAACAATGAGAGATCGAGCGGACATGAATTACCAACGGCACTAGGGACGAGCCGTTGAAGCTAAACCAACCACCGTTTGCTCCTTCATCGCGAAACCGAGGAAAAGCTGGGCTTCTGCTTTGCTCTTCCGCCATCGCAGCCATTCTACCGTCCGTTCGACGAAAGCCACCGTATAATGTCGCTCATGAATAATGTCCTGTCGGCTTCTATCCTACTAATGAAGATTAGTCGAGTTCCGTTCAAGATATTCCCAATAATCCTCTCCTATGTTATATGTGCAAATTTTGTTTCGGCATTAATTTTACCAATGCCTACATTTTTTTCGATTAAATTGATCAAACAATTTATTAATTGAAACGTTAACATTTTGATCTATAGTATTTTATCTATAACGGCAAGATTTTTTTTTCTTTTATACCTATACGGAAAGCGTGGCTTTCTAAAGAGTATTTCACGCTCCTCCCACAGAAAAGAGAAATTTTTGCTCGCACAAAAACAACGTTTATCCAATCGTAAGTATTTAGGTCGATATCGTGATTGGAATAATCACACAAATAATACGGTGAACGATTCGATCGAAATTCCTCGTTTCTACCCAATGAAATTTCACCTCGCTTTTCGGCTACCCCCAACTAAGTGTGAATCAACTTTCCAACATGGTGAATCTCTCACGCCCTTGAGTCTCAGTAATACCCAAAAGATAAGACATAATTTGTGCCTCTTAGCCCACGGATGTACTTGTAATCGCGCTGCTTCTCATGATTCTTCCAATGCGAAGGTTCTTGCTGTTTCGCTTCATCGAGAAGTAAAAGGAAGATAGATAGATAAAGATAGATAGATAGATAGATAGATAGAAAGAGAAAGAGAGAGAGAGAGAGAGAGAGAGAGAAAGAGAGAGAGAGAGAGAGAGAGAAAGAGAGAGAGAGAGAGAGAGAGAGAGAAAGGGTGACATTAATGCAGTATAACAAGTCTTGGGAATTTACACACATAGTTGTTTCTCTGTGTGTCCTTGTGTGTACTTAACGTTCGATCACGATCAACCAAGCGTGAATTTAACGTCGGCCATGACTACTAGTCTTCTACTCCTTAATGGTTATACGCGTGTTTACATTAGCGCTATCGACGCCATTAAAGAGTGTAACAGGGGAGAGAAAAAGTCAGTTCAACCCTCCTGCTACTTATCTTATTCACACCAATATCTCTTACCTTTCAAATCCTTCGATGGGACACTATCATTGGGATCATTACGTTATATATATACTATAAGAGAAATGTTTGTTAAAATTACAAAACATTTCTTCACCTACATCGTTAAATTCTTTCGATTTTAGATAGGATAATCATTTATCAAGTCGTGTATAAAAAAATATAGTATATAAAAACAGCATTGATGGTAACTTATTTCCAATGAAATTTTCATATTAAACACTATCGTGATTTACACAGATTCTAGAACGCAGAACACCTAATCTCTTTTATCACTTAATGGATTAAAAAGTCTATTTCTATGTTCCGTGACAGAATAAGTATTCTAAATTGACCTTTGTGCTCGTGAGAGAAACGGCATTTTTAGGTCCTCAAAAGTCGAACACACTAGCCGAGTAACACGGTGCAAAGGACACGCACACGTTATGACGACGAGCAGCAAGCATTGTCGTCATCAACGTCGTCGTTTTTCTAAGCTAGATGGCGACGCAACAACGACAAAGCTTTTGGAAGTCAGTGCCGTTGAGTCTCTCTGGTGCTGTCGCACGCCAAGAGCTCGTATACGAGCACGGAATCGAAGGAAGGTGAAGCACGCTTGCACGCGATCCTCTGATCCGTCTTATAAGAGGCGTTACCGTTATCTTCGTTGGTTAATCTCGAACGAACGACTAATAGGTTCACCGTGTGAACGTGTCTTCCCTGAAACGGAACCACCTGAAAAGGCTTTCGCGGCACGCTTTACTAAGACCGTACTGAGAAAGAAAATGATTGAAAAAATCTAAGTTTTTTTTTTTTAACATTTCCAAGAAAAGACTTTTCCTTCTCACTTTGGGAAAGTTAATGATGACGCTTGAGAAAGGATAAAAAATATGAGTATATGTATGTATGCATAGGGGAGGAAGAGAGATCCGAAAGGTCTCCGTGCGGCTTTATTAAAATTTTCTCAAAGATCGCCACTATCGTCTCTTTCCTTGGCTAGAGACGAGCTCGTTCAAGCTCGCGGAATTCTTCTCTTTCGCCGACGTGACAGGGAGAAAATTATCACCAAGTCACGTCAAGTGGGTCACGAAAGTTCTGAGAATGCGAAAAGAGAGAAAGAGGGAAAGAGAGAGGGAGAGAGAGAGAGAGGAGAGAGAGAGTGGGAGTGAGCGATGGAGGGAGAAGGTGAGGAAATCGAGGTTCTTTTCAGAAAGAAAGAAAGAAAGAGAGAGATTCAACGGATATAAAGCTGAGGGTGAAACGGTTAAAGATGGTGAGAGAGTTTCGACGAAACGAGAGCATTCGTGGACTTTAGAGACGGATGAGCAAGATGGGGAGAAAGCAAAGATTATGAAAGGTCTCAGCAATAAAGAAGGAAAAAGAAAAGATACAAAAAGAAAGATGACTTACGATTCATGTCGAGAACGAGGACCTTGCTCTGTGGCGGCACCAAGTTGGTGTTGCTGGCCTGACAGATCAGCCTTGCGTTGAGATGTTGCCGGCCGACTCTCGGGTACGACAAGTGGTTAACCGTACGCGCAAACTCGTGGTCATAGCTATAGGACTCGTCTATCACGTTGTTGTCGAGGTACCACGTCAGCTTTGGAGGTGGCTTGCCACCTCTAACCTGGCAGATTAGTTTCACATCGCTATCCTCGTTGTAGGGTTCCTTGATCCTCGATATGTCCTTCGTCGTCGTGCTGTCCAGAATCTCGGGCTTCGAAGGAGGCACTGTAACGTACAAGCGAAAAGCTCGTTCCACCTGATAGTATTCAGATTATCTTCTACCGGGGTGGAAATCATATAAGTTGAACAAGCTATGGATTAGGGGATCTCCTGTTACACGGGAGTGTATCGATATAAAAGCTACTATCTGACCACCTCTGGCATTCGAGTTGGCTGGAGGGACTGCGTTCCAAGCAAAAAAGCCTGTGTCATTTGTAATCACCATCGAAAATAATGGTCTCTCGCAATAAGTTGTCATAGAAATGTAATATTTTTTATTTCTGTGCAAAGATATAAGATTTTTTGAATTAATATACGAAAGTACGTGTAAATTACGTTTAACTATAAACAACGAATCGGTTGAATCTAATCTGACAAATTGTTGTTTTAATCTAAACGAATGTATTATCCAATAGTATAAATAAAAAAAAAAATATGTGGTAGTATCTATATTTAAGTCTATATTTATGTGTTATATCATCTTCTCTTTCATCTTTAATTTTGTAATAAAACGTTTTTATGACATTCTAGCCTACGAGAAAGATGCGAGTTTTAGCTTATGAGACATTATTTATGATCTCGTGTATTTTCTCTCTCTCTCCCTCTCTCTCTCTCTCTCTCTCTCTTTCTGTCGACGAAAGCTTAAGATCTCGCATTATCTCGTATAAAGTTCAAAAGAATTTATTAACGGGTGGGTCGAGGTAGAAGTGCTTTAAAATTAAAATTCATAGAAAACGCTTTTGTTATAAAAAGAGCACGTGGGATTTATCGAGATAAAAAGGTACCAAAAAAATGGTTGCGCGACTACCGGCTATTCTATACGTCTATGTAACATGCATATTAAACTCATATAAAGTGAAAAAAAAGTATAACGATAAAAAATTATTCAGTTACATTCAAGCAAATTGAGATATTTATCCAAGTGAATCTCAATATATTAATAAAATTAATGAAAGAGAATGTATGTATAGCCAGTGGCGTCTGATGTTTATAATGATACTAAACTAACGTGTCGCAATACACCTACAACGTCAATGCGATTAACGAATCAAAAGATGTTTTGCAAGTAGCTGAATATCAAAGGGTTCGAGCTAATTAATTTTTTCTCCCGAACGATAAAGAACTTACCAATTACGGTCAAGTTCATCTTTTGATTTTGAGTCGGAGTGTTCTTAAAATCCACCATACATCGATAGATTCCTTCGTCCTTGGCCTCGAGGCGGTCGATGCTGAGATGTGCCGGATTCGTAGCCGTGATAAAAAAAGCTCTTGATCCCAATGCTGTTGGCGACGACCAAAGTTGAGCATTGTTGAACTGTCGACGACCGCGTACGTCAAAGCTGCAAGCGATCATAATATTATATGTTATTCCTTCGAGCGAAAATATCCTCAAAAAATAATCTTTATTGGTTCGATACACGCTTCCTTTATTGCTTTTATGCTTTGAACGTAGGAATTACCTAAGTATATCCGCTTCCCGATCTTTGGCATTAAAGAACGTTAAAGAATATGATTTCACGGGCCATCATGGTCGTCCGCTCAACCCGATTAAAAGACGTCCGACCGACGAAAGAATGCATGAAGGACGTACGGATGATCATTCTACCTAATTTGTTTTATGGCGTGTCGAATCGTCACGTAATTTTATCGTAATTGGAACACGACGGGATACACATATAACAACTTTTTGGTACGTGCAATCCGGTTTTTAATAGAGCTAACGATTTAACATATTCAAAAATTTTCTATCCTTCAAAAAGGTTAAACATCTCTAGTCAAGAACATCTAATCTTTGAAGACCGTTTTAACATGGAAAAATGAATGAAAAAACAAGAATAAAGAGACAAAGAATAAAAGAGAAGGATCTTTGAAGAAGAACGATACCATACGTGAATTGTAATTCAAGTAGATGGTAGCCTACGTGGGGTATACCTAGTTTCTCACCTGGGAGCCATCCTCCCTGCATGATCGCATATTAAGCATCCAGAGCAGCCGAGAAAGCGGGAGAGATCAAGAGAAAGAGAAAGAGAGATAGACAAATAGACAGAGAAAGAAGGTTCAACTGAAGAACGAGAGATTACGAAAAGAGGGAGAGAGAGAGACAAAGAGAGAGGAAGAAAGAGAGAGCGAGTGCGAGGCAACGTGGTTCCTCGCGAGCGAAGGAGCAACCGACTAAAAGTTAAATTGCGTTCTACGACTGCAAGAGAGTTCAGATTTCCGCTCGTGACTGAGTATTCCCAAAGATATCCCAGTGGCACGACTCCACTCGCTTCCGCAGCATTGACGATGAAATATGATTTAATTCTTCCACTTCGCACTTCGCGAAGATTCTCGTCGCAACGTGGAACTATCTTAGCAAACGATTCTCTCTCTCTCTCTCTCTCTCTCTCTCTCTCTCTCTCTCTCTCCTCTTTTTTTTGTTCCTCGTTTGACAACAAGTATGGTTCTCAAATCGGAAACATTAACCTCGGAAGTGATTTTCTCCTATGGTCTCTCGAGTTTTTCATCAACGTTTAAATGTACATACGAGAAAAAGTAAGTACTATTTATTAAGAGCTTATTTTATCATAGTTCTTCGTCGATCATTTCACTAATATTATAAGAAAATCGTGGTGATAAATCGACAATATTTAATTTACGTTAGTGTGTGTGTGTGTACATGCGTTCACTTGACTATTTAATTGTATTCTTGTATTATCAATGGAAATAATTAAGATTGGAAAATCATATTAATATACTACAGAAAGAAGTAAAATTAATTAGATAGAATTTCATTAAGAGAACGCTTTGAGAGATAGATATATATATATAGAGAGAGAGAGAGAAAGAGAGAGAAAGAGTGGCTCGAGCTTTTTCTAGTTAGGCAAGATATTGCGAGTCCGATCTTAAAGGATCGAATAATCAAGCGACTAAATGTGAAACTTTCTAAACGTGCTGTGCTCTTAGGTCTTTTTTCTTTTTTATTAAAAATATATTATTAGTTCAAATAAATTTTAAGTAAAATAATGCTATGATATAATCGGTTATAATCAAAAAATGAATGAAATGTGTCACATGAAAACGAGCGAATCGAATTTTTGCGTTAGAGACAAAAACTATTGCGGAACACGCGAGAAAGTGACGAATCGTGCTTTGAATAAAGAAAAAGAAAAGAAAACAAGAAGAAAAGAAAGAGTAAGTTTCGAGTAAGCGGACGAGATTAAAAGAAAATGATAAAGACTTATTCTTCTTCTACTTGTTCCGTAGGATTATACTTGGCTCTATTCAGTAACTGTTCGACAAGTTCGACAGGGTTGCAGTCGTGGCAACGTCGAGTCACCGCATTTGGCACGTTCACTCGAGTGTCCTGAACTTTCGCCGCCTTATTGCCAAGATATTTTAGCGCAACCTTCGAGATCTTTTAAAGAGGAGGAAGAAATAAAAAGAGAGAGAGAGAGAGAGAGAGAGAGAGAGAGACATAGATAAGAAAAATAGAAAAGTTAAAACAATTCTGTTAGATTTGGCCTAAACGTGACAGCCAAGAAGCGTACTATTCTGTCGTTCTCTTTTCTCTTCTTTTATATCTTTCTCTCTTTCAATGGCAAGAAAAAGAATGTTGATACCAACGACTATTCTTCTTTTTTCCAACAATTTTTCCTTTCTTTTTCTTTCGTAAAAGAATGAGCACTTTTAGATCTCAGCCGAGAAAACGATACCGGGTAAGGCGCGAATCGGAGTGAGTGAAATACCTTGAAACTTTTCGACCAACGAATAGAATCAAATGGATTTCAAATAGAATCGGATATAGATCGTCAAGAGTTTTGGGGTAGTTTCCCCGGAAAATATGGTACCTTAAAAATAGTTGAAACTACTTATCTTCGCGGTTTCACTATCATTTTTAAGCATTTGTTGTTGCAAAAATTCGATCGATATTAATATTTTATAAAAGAAAATATCGAACAAATGACGAAAAATTATTTACTATATAATGAACTTTCTTATGTATATTTATTCTTTTTTGCGCACGTTAGCATGCATTTATCTTCGCTAACGTGTAATCTTCAGAACACAACGACCGTCATTATTATCGTTGTACGTGGAAAACATGAAAGTGTCACATACCTGGCATTTTTTATTTACATCGATGTCACTCACTACATTTCTCTCTAGTCTCTCTTTCCACTCTCTATACCTGTCCTTGGGGATATACGAATAGTGCGACGTTACACGAAGTTCCATTAAAAAGTAATATGCGAATCCTGGCGTAGAAAAATAAAAGAAGATAAATTAAAGAGAAAAAAATTCTGACGAATAAACAAGGAAATATCTTTGAAGCTATTATCACGGTTTGCTCGGTACTTCGAAATATCGATCGTAGATGTATACAGGATGGTCCAAAATAAGTGACAATAATTTCAGAATTTGAAAATTCATGAATAAAAAAGAATTTTCATTGTTCTCTTTTTTTATTAATTAATAACACAAATAGAAAACTATATTTTACAACACGTGTTTAAAATGATCAACTTTACAAACTAATAAAATCATTAAGACGTTTTTAAAGTTTTCGACGATGCTCGCCCACTCTTTCAAGGTTGTTTAACGCTAAATCTTTTCCAAAGATTTTTTAAGTTTGTTCCACTGTAACGAATTTTGAATAGTATTGAGATCAGGATAGTTTGAGGACCAAGCACTTTTATCTAAAATCTCCGGAAACAATTCTTTGCACAATTTGATCAATGATTTTGCTTCATGTGCAGGTACCTAATCCTAATGAAGAATCCGATATCTATTTCCATAATGCATGCGTGCAAAAGATATTCTATTTAAAATAATTAATCTAAAATATTTTACTTCTTATCGACGAAAATTTCAAAAAGTATCTTGACGCTTGTATTAAATGTAAAGATGATCATTTTTAAGAAGTTTTATAAAATATAATTTTTCTGTTGTTGTAATGTTATTAATAAAAATAAAGAATACAATACAAATTCGTTGATATATCATAAAATTGAAAGATCCGAAATTATTTTCACAATTATTTTGAAACATGCTGTAGTTTATTTCCACAGAAGGTACGAATCATGATCACATTAACGTTTCATTGGAGATTCCATGAATAACTTTACGTAGGCGATCATATGCCTATGTGTATGTATTGCAGAGAAGGAGAGAGAGAGAGAGAGAGAGAGGGGGGGAGAGGGAGAGTAGTCATTGCGAGCAGGCAACTGATTTATCGCGTTCAAATTAATGGCTCATTAGTTCGTTCTCTTGCGCTAATGAGTCAATCGCCTCTCAGAAATGGATAACCCTTAAGCGTGGCATATGTGCTTAACACGATCGTTTACAAGACTCGGTACTTGTGCCAAATGAGACGGTACGCAAAGCAAACGAAGATGATGACGATGAGAGAGAATCGAATATTCAAATTTCTGTCGGAAATAGGAAGAAGAAGACAAAGAAGATAATTTACTCACATATATTTCTTTCGTTGCTAATATATAACAATAAAAAGAAAAATAATAATAATAATAACAATAACAACAATAATCAAAGTGATGCAATAATAATAATAAGAATAATAATCTGTCTTTGTGGATAGGACACGACGAAATTATTAACCCAACTAGCTTGTGAATAAGCAAGTACATAATTATTGTATACATCATGCTTAATGAGATGAGCGTAGGGGAGATATATGCGAAAGCTTCGTTTCAACGGAACAAAGGTAGACTGACTTATACCATTTTTATTTTCCACAGTTCGTTACTGAATCACAATTATTCATGCAATGATATTTTTCTCTTGCTACTTCCGAACGATACTATAGAGGTTGAAGAGCAATAATTGACCTTATATAATAAATAATTATATTATTTAATTATATTATATTATATTATAGAGATATTTTCCAAAGTGAAAGTAAACATTTAGGATGATCAAGTATTAACCCTTATCACTCCAACCGGTAGTAATACTGCCAAGCTTTAGCCAGCGTTCTACTCCAACCGGCAGTGTCACTGCCAACATTTTGCAATGTTATGATTATTGTATTTAGTTCATTGAAAGCCAGCTATAGATAAGGAACAAAGACTAAATGGAAAACTCCACGTAATTCGAGTTCTTCTTGATAAAAAAACCAAAGATTTTCTTGGTTGTTTAAATTCTAATAAAAGGTGTAGAACAACATATTATTGCGACACTTGCGATCGTAATCTAGGGATACATATTGGCGATTGTTTCCTTCGTTATCACACAAAGAGGAATATAAACAATGAATTACATTTACAAATGAATAAGAATTACACAAATCTTTTTATTTTTGTATTTTGAAACAAACAAACACATTTTTATTTTCTTTTAAACTAACATTTGTGGAAAAAATCATGTAAAAATAACAGTAAAATATGAAAAAATACTTTTGTACTCCTTCTTGTATTTACTCAACATTTATAAATATTATTACTAATAAAAAATTACCTCATAAAACCTATGGAATGTCTTTTTTAATCACTTCTAAATTAATAAAACTTGTCTGGAGTTGGCTACAAATCACTCTGGAAAATTCTTGGAGTGATAAGGGTTAATAACCTAAATCTTTAAGTAATTATTTTGTAAATCACTTTATATTTAGGTTTAAATGAAACAAGATTATACGTTGAAATCCGATTTTCATGTAAAAATACATCGAGAATTCCTGTACGCTTTCGAAATATGTCTTAGATATGTTCCAACAAATTCGTATTCTATTCACGAAAGGATTCGTCGTGTAAAACTTTCGCTTAAAATTTTACACTTTTGAAAAAGCCGAATGGTCGTTACGAACGAACGAATGAACAATAAATATGGGAACAAAGAAAAAGAAGACAAGAAGAAGGAAGAAGACGAAAAATAGGAAAGACGTTTGCTATGAGAAAGAGAAGCGAAAAGTATCTTCGCGTAACAGTCTGTGGCACGTACGATAAGCGAATAGGATGTCGCACAATAAATATTTTACTACGTCGCCACGAGAAGGAAGACGGCTTAGGAGAGTGGGTGGGCCCATGACAGGAGTGAAATCTCCTAGAGAAAATGTACGAATTCGCGAGGTCGCCTTTAAATTTAAACTTTCTTGTCGTAGTAAAGATTAAACTGACTTTACAAAAGTTGATGCGGGTCTTGGTTACGTGTTTCATGCCTTTACTTTGCTATCTCTTTACATTCACCCTTTTCACTCTTAAGAATGTTATTTTATGTGTGATTTTATCATGACACATTATGATATATTTAATATCTATATATAAATAAAATAAACGATGAACTTAACAAGAGATTAAGTCCTATTGCCTCAATTTTTATTTGCCGACAAATTTTAGATCGAATATATTATAGGAATATTATAAATAATATTATATTTACATTATATTCTGCATTGAATACATCGGATATATCTCAATATGTAAAAGTAAACACTCGACGGTGTTCGTGGAAAGAAACGAAAGAAATTTTGCTCAACGCGATGACATCGACATTCTTATATTTTCTTATTTTCTTTCCTTCTCACTCTTACGAATTCGATGCTCAACTTTTCGATGCGAAAGACGTAGATCCGTGAACGGGATAACCCAAAGCGATGAGAATTTCCATCCTTTTTTTCCTACCGTTTTTTTCAATAAAACGAAGGACAAAGTTGGGACGTCGAACGTGCATGTCGAAACGAGAGAACTTTCCCATTATCATTGAATCGATGAAAGAAAACGATAAAAAAAGAGAGAAAGAGAAGGAGGGAAAGAGAGAGAGAAAGGAAAAGAGAGAACGAGATGAAGTTAGGCGATCTTGAAGAAGGAACTATCGACGTGATTCGAATGAAAATCGTTCGAATAGTTCTCCTACGTAATACAATTCCATCTATCGGATTTCTAGCTTTATTCTCTGAAGTATAAACGTAAAGACGAGATTTTCCCGTCGAGGCGTTATAATAAAATGATTTACTTATTACGGTGCGATGAACGATACGTCGTTCGTATACGTGATTTACCTATAAATCGGATCACCCCCGTCTTCCTTGAACCAGAGTACCATGTTGACGTTGTCGTCGTTGGGCGCATGTATATCGCACGGTAGCTGCACTTTATTTCCCACCACACCTTCTATTGTAGTAATTGGCACTGAAATTAAACGAGAAAAGAAGCAATAGAATATTCGTTCTGATTTTGATATATCAAAATTCATTGAAGTCATACTAGTTGAACAATTGTCTGTTGCAGAAAAAGACAGCTATATTAATTAAATCTGATTACATTAAGGTATAATAACGATGTAAACGATGACCATATTAGAACGAATACAAACGTGTTGTCTTATTAAACTAATACATTTGTATTCGTTTTGTCGTATAGCTGAACAATTATCTGTCTTATAAAGAGGCATATATATATATATATATATATATATATATATATATATAATATAAATATATATTAATATAAATATAATATAAATATAATTTA
The DNA here is from genome assembly GCA_911387935.1 of Dolichovespula saxonica. Lineage (NCBI taxonomy): Eukaryota > Metazoa > Arthropoda > Insecta > Hymenoptera > Vespidae > Dolichovespula > Dolichovespula saxonica. Next base: position 1,747,099 of record OU427001.1, on the reverse strand, counting down.
TATATATATATATATATATATATATATATATATATATAAATATATATAAATTTCATTAGATGAAAATATAGTGACGATGTGGACGATGATCGTACAAGAATAATTAAACGATCTCGAAGAATAATTCGAGAATAAAATTTCACGTAAGTGAGTGAAAGAAGAAAGGATGTCTCTTCAAATCGATGAATTAGACAACGATAAATGGGTGTTTGATGACGCAACTGTAGGGCGCGCTGTTACTAAATTAGATTTACATGTTGATAGAGTTATCTCGTTTTAACAAGTTCCTCGCAAGAACCCCTTTACACCCTCGTCCCTTCTTATTTGTAGACCCTAATGGAACTGGTATCTGAACCTAATTTGACTGTTAAGTATTACAGAGTACTATTGCTTAGCACACCTTGCCCCCTTCAAAACTGTTAAATTGCCCAACAAGATAATTTAAATGCGAAGGAAAAGAATGAGAATTATGAGAATGGGAGAATGGAAAAAAGACAAGGTGAACACATAATCAATACTTTTCCTTCTGTTATCAATTATAGGCCAATCTAAAAGGACAATTTAATTATGAAGAGAAGAATGAGAATGACAGGTAAGGGAGAAGACGTAAAAGACAAGAGCACATGGTCAATACCTATTCTTTTATTTATTTTTCTTCTTTTATTTTGTTGACGTTGTTGATTCTGAGGAAAAAAGGTACGGGAGAGAAGGAGTACATTAGCGTGGAAAACTCTCTTGGAGACCGGATAGTCAACTTCTTCCATCTTCCCTTTTCCTCACCTTTCTCACTCATCCTCATTCTTCTATAGTTTATTGCACCCTGCTCGGGAAACTTGCGCCGCGGTTGACCTTAATGGTGCGTTCACCTGTCGCGTGAAGCAACACGAAGAGATACATAACGTCGCTCTCGTCGAATAAACGAACGAACGAACGAACAAACGATAGTTAGATACACGCAGTGTGCGTCAAGTTTTACGCTCGACTCGATCCAATCGATCGATGGAACGGACGATGCTTTCTCTGCGTATGTAAACGCTGGATAGTTCCAGCAATCTCTCATAAATTTTTCAATTGCAAATCTCTGCAAACAATTTTTGCGTAGTAATAAACAACGCTCATATCAATACAAGGAACAATTGAAATGTTGCAATAATAAATTCCAAAGTGAAAATAGATACTAATTAGAATCTTAACGATCGAGATAATTGAAATGAATCTTGCGAAGTCTCAAAATTAAAATTCGTTGAAGAAACAAGAAACGTTGTTCTTTTCATAGTCATTGGCGTCTCGAATCGGATATAAACGTGTACCACGATTTGTTCATAAACGCCCACATCGTTCCAAGAAGGTAACGAAAAGAAGACACGAGAGATATCTACACGGTGGTCTCGTAGGGAATCCCATAAATAACTTTTCTACGTAGAAAACGAATCCATCAGTTTGCGGTACGCTTGAGCGTTCGATTAGTGGAAACATCAAAACATGCGTACGAGCGCGCAACTCCTCCCTTCTTCTTTTTTTTTTCTTTCCCTTCACTCGTACCGTTCAGTTCCGTCTTCCCGCATAGCCATAAATAAGTAATCATTCGGTTTCCACGTATCTCATAAACTATCATTTCTGGGACCGGTATACTCTTTCTTGGTACACCAAAATTTATTTTTCTTTTTTTAATCGTATAACCGAAATTCGATGCTATTTTCCATTTTTATTTTTTTTCTTCGTTCGTTCGTTCTTTTTTACTTTTCGGTAACGTCGGAGAGTGAACTACAGGGTTATTTCATCGAGGATACTCGGAGCTTCCGATAAATCGGCAGACGCCTGCTGACTCAGTCCGTTTATCTCCGTTCAAAGATAAATGTGAATGTGGTCCGAATCAAACCTGAATGCTCTTCGAAATTAGACGCTGATGCTCGTTTGTGTTTAAATCGAGCGGATCGAGGTTTTCAAGGCTCTCAGTCATATTCTTCTATACGCTCCAGTATGCAATAAGTATCCTTCTGAACCGGTTTTAACAACCCTATTCAGAGGGAAACTCATATTTAATAAATAGTTATCTTTAATGAAAAAATCGAAATACCTCTTTCTTTTTTTTTTGCATTCTTTCTTTCCGTTGCGTGAATGCTTTTTAAAATTCCTTAACGATCCTAACGTCTTCAGTAGTACAATAAGAAAAGAAAATAAACATTTTCGAACGAATTTATCGAATTCTTCGTAAGTACATATACCTAGCAGTAGCCTTCTTTGCCGCGTCTATTATTCTCTTTCTCTCTCTCTCTCTCTCTCTCTCTCTCTCTCTCTCTCTCTCTCTCGCTCTCTTTCTCTTTCACACACATACACACACACACACACAAAATCTTTCTTTCTCGGTAGTGCACATAAACTTGACGGAAACTGGCTTACGATAATGACCTCGAACGTAACGAACCTATTCACGATTTAAGGCGGGCAATTAGCCAGAAAGCCGACCATTATTTAGATGATTCTACTCCCACTACTTCTTTCGCCATTTCCTTATACAATTAATTCGACGATAAAAGAAGCATTAACACGAGCGGGGCAAACGCTGAAGAAAGAAAGAGAGAAAGATAAATGAATAGAAGATAGATATACACATATACACACACGCACACACACATATCTGTTGATTCCTTTTTTTTTTGAACGATTATTAAGGTGGAGGAATAAAAAGAAAACGAGACACGTTTAAAAACCGGACCTGGAGGCAACTTTCTCATTTGATCGAGAGTCGATCCTCCTTTTAACCACGTCCGGCTTTGAATACTATGTAATCATCGACTAATACTAAAAGACAACAAACATAGATGGAGAAATGAAATCGTTAGCAACCGAATTAGTATTCGTGATTTGTGGAAATTTAATGGATCTATGTTTAGAATTTTCTATCGTTTTTATTGTTCACTTTCAATCATATAAAAAGTATTAATAATAAACTAAACGTCGACATTCTTGTAGTGTTACTCACTGGTGATATCATGGTATAATTTTCTTACATCCTTTAATTTTCAGTAATAGAGGTGTAATGGTGGCTCTTTATATTTTTATTTTACAAGATCTATATAAAACGAATAAAGTATCGTGTTTACGAGCATGCTTACTAATTAATATTTTATAAGATATATGTTAATGCAATTCAGAACGTTATATTATCGATTTTAGGAGTAAAGAATCGAGAGAAGAAGTTTCCATCGTCAATTTCTACTTTTCTCATTTTTCTACTACTTATAAAATCTTTTGTACAAATCTGTATATTTAATCCGCCTTTCTTTAATTATTAATGTTATTATATAAATAATTTACATACAAATTTAGTATAAAAAGTTAGATGTTTTCCCTATACGCGCAATGTATCCTAAATTGAAGTTTTTATTTTAAAAACGAATTCTAGAATCATATTTACGAATAATTAATGATTCTAATTCCACTGAAATTATCACATACTGATGTTAGATAGAAACATTAATAACGAAAAATTCATAGCTCTCCCATCCAAAAGAAATTTTATAACGAAGGTACTGGAATATTTAGATGAAGATTTATCGATAGTCGTTCGGTTCGATTCACGCGACTTCCATTTGCATAAATATACGGACATACGAGTTGGCATTGGATATACGTTCTGTATGATTGATCGCGCATTAATTATGCCTACGTTCGGTTAACGCTAAAGGTCCACATTATACGAACGTAGAAATAAAAATCTACAAATGAAACAGAAATAAAAGTAAAATTTTTATATTTTTTTTTTTACATGTATTTTTATTATCGATCAAAGGAAATCCTCGAGATTTATAAAAGCCCTATCGATCTTTAAAAAAAAACCTTCTATTCGATGTTGCTCTCTGCAAAAAATGAAAATTATTTTATTCGGTCGTAATTTCTTTTTTTTTTATATAAGACAACGTTCAACTTACAAGTCTTAATCTATGTATGTAACATTTGATCATTATATCCTAAACAAATTAAAATCATAATAAAAGATAGAGATATTTACACTTTTAATCAGGGGATTCGTTTACCGAAAGAACACTTTGTCACGGCAAACTTGCTGAAATTATACCTATAGTAAATGTAAAAAATCATAATTTGTTTGTGTTTGTTTGTATAACTTATATGATTATTAAATAATTATGATAAAATTATATATTCTTCCATAAATAGGGAAACGATTTAAACGAAAATTAATTTCCTTTAAAAGTATGATATAATTTCCCAGGTGGCACCTATATCGTGGTTTTTTATAAAATTTTGTTTCACCAAGCACAATTTAAACCTGCGGATTCCATTGATTTTAAATACCGATCTGGGAATATAATCTCAGAAATTTATTTCAATAAAACGTGTTGCTTTCGGATAATTGATTAACGTTTAGATAAAGTTTCCTCAATACATTCCACTGAATAATGTAAAAGTATATTCTGTTTAACTTTTCACTGCCTTGTTGGTAATAACTTATACGAATTCCAACAGATAATACCTAAATTATGTAAAAATAATGATTTTATATTTTTTCAACTCATTTCTTGATACATTATAAGCTGCAATTAGGGCGTCACTCATATTCTTGCTATGATCAATGACTCAATATTTCTGATATTAATTTTGGAATAACACCTTTATTTATTGTAATCATCATACCATCGTGGAATGTACTAAGTAAAGTAATATTTCCCTTGTCGTTCCACATTTCATTACTATAAAATTTACTATATAATTCGAAATACATTGAGTGACTTTAGTGGAACAACAATAAAAAATCTAATAATATATCGAGTTTAAGTGCGTAGTCGTTAAAGTTGTTTTGTGACTACATAAAGTAAATTAATCCGTGTTGCGCAACGGAGAAGCGTTTCCCAATGGCGAGTTAACTCATTATCTTTTATTAATAGTTCATATAATAATAAATAAATTTGTAACGGTGAAAATGATATTCAATCAGATACAAACAGATTTCGATAAATATGTTTTTAATATTATACTTTAAAAATAAATATCATAATGTACACACCGTCCAAGGTTCTCTCTGATATTTCTAATTGCTGCAAATAAATCTCCGTTGTTTTTGTTGAGTCGAGTCTGCGCCGTAGAGCAGAAAAAATGAATCGTAAGAAGACAATGTTGTTGGATTAAAGCTGAACGTTCGCGAAGAGCCTTTAAAGTGAACAAGACAAATGAATTGAAAAGATAAAAAAAAGAAGGGTAGTCGATCTTAACGGTTTATTCATTAACTGTTGATCTCAACGATTCGTTCGATTGATTCAGTCGATATGAGGCTCAGAAAGGTTATTAATATACCATCATGTTTATCGCATCGCAAAAAATATATTCATTGGGTGCAAGAAAAACATGGCAAAGTTCACGAAAACGAACAAAAAAGTGAACAAATAACGAGCGAACGAAGGAGCTGGACCGACTAACGGAACAATTTTCGCTGGGAGAAAAGCTCTCTCTCTCCCTCTCTCTCTCTTTATTTCTCTTTCTACTGGCTCTCGAAGCTCTCGCGCAAGCATGACTTTATTTACGAGTCTTTGGCGGCTGCTTCGTTCGCCGGTAATTGCTGCGGCAATTACATCGCGATTTATTGTAATTACAACTTTTACAGTGCGACGACTGAACCAACCTACAAGCAGCATGTGCCTTTTCTTTCTTTTTATCTTTTTTTCCATCTAGTAGTAATAATAAATATTTTTAGTTATTATATCGCCTTATTTATTAGATACTATCTCATATTATATTCATTATTATATTTTATATTAACACATCATAAATTACATTGCAATAGGATTATTTTACACACGCACACACGCACACATACTCACACACAAAGTGTATCATTTTTTCATCGTCAAAGTATCGATCAGCCTTCATTCATTCTTCTTTTAATATCAAACTAACAAACGAGTTAGTTTATCATGTTGAATAATCGTCAAAATAAAGTGTCGATGTCAGGATATTTAACGCAGGTTTTGTTGAAATAAACTCTAATAGTATAAAATTTATCAGAAGAGATTGACTGCAAACGAGAGAACGAATCTCGAAACGTTTTTAAAGGATTACGATGCTAAAATGTAAACTGATTCATTCGTTAAGAAGTTATAAAAGTTGTCAAGTATCTGGAGAAGCTTTTCCTAATAATTGAATTTCTGTAATTATCGTAAACCATTATCGAGGCTTTGTAATAAGAAATGAATAGATTGTGACGATTTAATGTAAATAAAAAAATATTTTCTTGAGAAAAAAGAAACAAAAAGAAAAGAAAAACCGATTGATAAAATATTTCTAATCAAATATACTTGAATTTGTTCTAAAAAGTTCTGTAAATCGAATTCAAAGCCGTTAGTTTCGAGGAATCGTGGCATGATACGTTTGTACGTTGCATGCTTATAACGAATAAGAGGATGTTAGAGAGCTCAAAGTTACCGTATATGCACGACTGGTTACGCTTTTACGGATTCTCTTTGACGATCCCTTAGTCTGAAATGAGATTATGTACATCACCGATTTATTCTCGATGGTATTGGCAATTCGTGAAAAGCAGCGACCGTAAAAAACTATATACGTTCCGTATTATCATTTGAAAAATCTCACATCTTTCTCGGAGATTATCACTTCTTCTTTAACTCATTAGTGCTTAGCTTGGTCAAAGCATCGTGGACGGTCACGTTTGCACTCATTTTTCCCTCCTTCTCGTCATCCACTTCTCGTCTCTTTTCATTCCCAGTATTTTACATCTGGCACAGGTCTATGAAGATGTTTTTCCACTTCCACTCTTGTTAAAATTGCTAACTTACATACATCAATAAAAAGTTACAAATAATATCGTATGTTCTAGATTTAAATATAAATTCTATAAAAAAATTATTCATCTAGGATTTTCGAAATCATAAATATCTACATATATAATCTATACTATAAGTAGAAAAATTTTTCCCGAGAAATATGCAGTGATGTTCTCTGTTACTCTCTCCTTTCGTATCGATCTCACGTATTTCATCTCCTCGTATATTTCAATTAGACCATCCATCGGCAAATTTGGGACTTTCCATCATCGCTGGGATTTTATTTAAAAATAAAATTACTGGTAGAAGACTCCGGACGACCGAACAAGCACGTGCTCTGATTTGGCAAAGGTTTGTGACAAGAGAGAGAGAGAGAGAAAGAGAGTGAGATAGAGGGAGAGAGAGAGAGAGAGAGAGAGAGAGAGAGATGAAGTCTGAAGGGGAGAGAAGAGAAGGGGTGGAGAGCTCCAAGGAGGGAAAAATAAAAGGCGTGAACCGAAGAGAAGCCAAGAAAGAGCACGAAGGGAGATATAAAAAGGGGTGTACTTGATAGGAAGGGGTAAAGAGGAAACCAAGAGGGTTGGGCTATCGGTAGTGGTAAGTGCACCAGCAGAATGCCGTGCCTGGCACTTAAGGGTATATATTAGCGTTGGGAATTTATATATATATATATATATATATATATATATATATATATATATATATATATATATATATATATATATATAAACGAGGGTACTGCCGGCTGGAATTCAATGCGTAAAAAAAAGTAATAGAAGAAGGGTTTCCTACGTAAAAATTTTTCTCGGTAAAGAAAAAAGGAAAAAGAAAAGCATCCCGATGGAAGAGAAGCGCGAGAATCGTTTAGTTATTTATGCATGGGCTATTTTTAAAGTCATTGCTAGCTGCAGTTTTTCGCACGATACGTATTTGGCACGCGGAATCTTCGATCTCTTTAGTTTCTAGCCAGGTCCTCTTTTCCTTTTGTACTTTCTAAGAAGGTACTACGTTTTAAACTCCTCTTTACGACGTTCTATAGTCGCATCACGATCCCAACGTCTGTTTCCCAACGCTGCGAGTAACAGCTTTCGCATGGAACTGAGCAGTACTTTGTAACGGAGGAGCTTTACAGTTACCGAGCTACGCTCGCAGACATTAATCTCTCTTATATGAATTACGGGCCATATATTTATACATATGTATACGTATAAAATATGCAAAGATACGCATTCGTGAATACATATACGAAAGAAGAAGAGCCTACGATCGGTATTATCTTTAAATCTTACGTCACCGTTCTTATCGCATCTGAAACATTAATAATGTCTTAAAGATTAAGAATGTTCGAACGATTGAAAAATTATTATCAAGTTTGTTCGATGAATTTTTATAAATGTATTTATATGCCGTTAAATAATATAATAAAATCTATAGTGAAAATATTTCAATGATCGTATGTACAATATAATTTAATCACGTGATCATCTGTAGTACATTATATGATAAAAATAAGGATAAAAAATAATGGTCGTAGACAAACAACTAAGAAAAAAATTCAGTGTACGGAAAATAGAATGAGATTATAAACTCATTGGAATTTTTTTTATGATAAAGAAAGAAAAAAGATTTCGATAAAAACAAAGAGCATCGAACGACGTTTTTTCTACTATCCTTGTTTTTCTATCTTTTCCTCTCAACGAACTTCTCCTCCTTCTTCCTCCGTTATTCTCAGTTTTTACGAGCGACAGCTTTTACACGATGCAGCTGCCACGATACGAGGTCTTCGTGGTTTTCAAGAGGCGCTAAAGAGAAAAACTAATCTCGGCTATGAGGAGGATGTATGACTTACGAGCCGAGCAAGTTTCACGTGGCTCTTCTTGATGCTTCACAGTATCGGTACATCACAAACTCGAGTACCAAATTGATATGGTATACTGAAAAAAGATTTCTACCGAAAAAAGAGAAAAAAAAATAATAAAATATGTTTCTTCTTTCATCACGTAGACATTCGAACAGATTTGAACACATTTTTCCTTCAACCTGAATTATCAAATCAAATAGAGAAATTATATTGGATTCGAAAATTATATTCGGATTCGTAGAGAAATTATGTTGGATATAACGAATCGTACGAAGTGGATATCTACGAATTTTATCGACCCCCTATTGGAAATACAGAAAAATATTTTTCCATGAAACAAACGAGGAACAATTGGAAGTTAAATGAAAATTAATAATTTCGCGTAATATCGAACAAAAATATCGCTATTTTCTCGTTACGGAGATGGGAAATCGTTGATCGTGCATTTCGGTCATATTTGCCGTTTCACTGGCAATTATACACTCGAAGGATGGAATGTTAAATATGCGACCACCAAAAGCATAATCAATGATGTTAACCGCTAAAAAGTCGATCAACGTGTTTTGCCCAACGAGATGAATAAAAAAAAGTATGCGATCGACGGTGTAAACCAAGCAATTATGTGGATCCTACTTTTACGAGCCTCCCGACGCACCGTGAATAATATTCCTGTTGGATGGATATAAAAAAAAAAAAGAATAAAAGAGATCCAAGGGAAAAAAGGTCAGGGAATTCCTCTCGCTCAATTATTATCATGACGTACGGCAAATTCTCCTGCGACGAAACGAATAATTTGTCGGCCTGGTAATACGTGCTTTCGGTCCTTTCGGCCCTTAAGATTTATCGGTTTATCGTACCCTCCCACTGAGTCCCTCGACGAATAAACTCAAATGCATGTGATTACGTGTCGTTTACTTCAGACAACTAAAAAGAATCAAGGACATCTATTGATTAACATATGCATCAAGTAACTGAATATACATTTATCGCAATAATTTCTAATTATGTTAATTACTTTGAAAAATGTCGATTGAAAAAATTATTAATTATTGAGTTCTATTAACAGTGAAATATACGATTTCATTCATTCTTTGTTGCACTTCGAAACTACTAGTCATAAATTATATTCTTTGGCTTTCGTCCTTCTATAGTGACTGTAATTCAAGACAAAGAACCCTTTTAAAGGTAACGAGAGACTATGAGCAATAGTTTCTCCTTTGTAATACTATATAAATTGCACAAATTCGTGTCCACTTTGAGAAAAAAGGTTTCTCTATTTTCTACCCCTTTTCTGCCTATATATTTCATCCCTTCTATCCCGAAGCGTATCCTTCCCAGAGTCTATTTCGCTTAAATTTTTCGTAGACACTTGGAATGCGCTCAGGAGCGTGAAAATCGTGTGTAGAATAGCGTTTCTTGTCTCTACCTTTCTCTCTGTTAACGTGCATTCTCGTATGCCACACGCATGCCAAATTCTACTCGTCTCAGTCTTTTCACACGACCTTTTGACTTGTCGTCTGTTCGTCTGTTCGTCTGTCCGTCGTAAGCGCTTCTCTGATACTTCGAAAAAGGAAACTTACGAAAGCGAAAAACAGATCTTTTGATTTTTCTCCCTATCTTTTTTTCATTCCCAAAAGCGTAACGTAACTTACCTACAAGCTAAACTTTGTCCCGTTTAACTTAGAAAATTTGATTTTCAACTTACGACCGCTTAAATGATTAATTTTTTAATTAAACGTAAAAAGGAACAACCAAATTAATAGCCTATTATTAATATTTCAATTATAACTAAAAAATAATCATTAGAAAAAATGTATATATATTAGAAACTGTAATTATCCTATTACGATGGTTAATACGATTAATTTGTTGATTAAAATTGGAAAATAAATGTTTTACTGATTAGTTAATTTTATTATGTATAAAATTGTTTAAAGCAAAAGCGCGTGTGTGTAATTTCTCAAATATTTATAAAAAGAGTAAAAGATAATATTTAAACAAGAGTGCATAGATTTAAAAAAGTTAAGGTTAAATGAAGGAAGTTTGTGTGAGCATGTTCTACATCTAACATCTAGCGGCTCGTTACCCAGCGATAGCAAACTCGCTTTCAACCCCTTCCTTTGTCTTTCTTGCTAGCACCACCTTATCCTTCTTCTTCTCCTTGAATGTAGAAGATATCTCGCTTATCCTGCACCACCCGTGGTTTCGACCACTTTCAAACTGCGCGCCATGTGCGTTCATCCGTCTCTTTTTATCTTTTCAACCCTCCACGACACATTCCTGTCCACTTTTTCTTCTTCTCTCCTTCTTCATTCTTTTTCTTTCTCGGCTTCCATAGAGAACCCCTCTTCCTCGATATTGTCTCATCCTCGTCGTCGTCGTCGTCGTCGTCAAGCTAAGAAATCGAACGCCTCTTCTCGAACTTTTCGTACCTCCTTGAATAAACGTGTTGACCGAAACTCGAATGACTTTTGATCGATCTTCTTTAGCGACAATGAATAGATCTTATCCGTTCGCTCAAGTGCTTGATTTTTTTCTTGTTTACTTCGAACAAACAAGTAATACTTTCATGACTGTTCTTACCTTCAGTTTATCATAAATGTCCCAGGATTTTTCTATGTATGTTTATATTAAAAATATCTATTTAAAAGATAATAATAACAATAAAATAAAACGAATAATTCGAAGAAAATTTTATCTTTTGACGTCTACGTAAAAATTGGAAAAAATTATGAAAGAATTTCGTATACCATCGAGCAAATGATAGATCACGTTAGAGCCACTAAAGTACTCTACAGATGATAGTTACCATTTAGGGTTGCCTTCGTATATAAATAACATACAAGACAAAAGACCGTCATCACACAACGGCACTTTAACATTATTTCAATGGTGCCTTCTCACTCGATGTCGATGATGTACTTACACTACTACTATTATAGACTAGCTACCTATGAAAACGATGATGGTTGCACTATTGTGAGACGGTACGCTGCTATATTTTTCATGATCGCGTAGCATACCTCTATAAATTCACGTTAACTAAAATACAAAGCGTCGTAAATGACTTATAATCGGTTTTACGTTAAACAAAAATCCCAATGTAATTCATATGATATGTAATGTAAGATCAAAATTATAAGAAGGAATATTACAATATGCTTACAATTAGAAGAAATATTAATATAATATTTAGCGTATAATTACCTATGAATATTCGTCTAATAATTTCGTCTATTGTCTTTCGACTTTTACTCCTCGACGAATGTCTTCCAACTGTCTCTAATTATCTCCTTAGATCTTGTTATTAATCTTATCCTTTGTCTTTTGAATAACGAATCCAGACACATACACATACACATACAGACGTAAATAAAGAAATAGAAGATATTTGGAATTAACTGTGATGCAAATACGTTTCAATTCCATACACAATCATTATTAGAAACTACAATAATTAATCTAAGACCTTCGATTCAAAGAATCGCCAGTCCTAAAGCGAGTACGTCCACAACAGTTTCTTATCTTTAAGATAACAATGAACTTCGAGAAATGCGATCGATCGTTAATGCGATTAGCAGTCTATTTTATCAGGTTGTTTTTACGGAGCAACTACTTTTGTCACCCGTCAGCGGGAGTTCGAGGAATCACTTTAACTATCGCTGATACGTATTTTAAAGAAATAAACTTCTTTAAAAATAAAAAATAAAAGAAGCGTATGAGGAGAGGAATTGTTTAGCGACTGCATTATGAAGAACTGAATGTCCAGAGTTTTCATAATTTTTATAATGTGGAACTAAATGAGTGATCAACAAAACGCGTAATTTGTATTTACTTCGTTTTTCTATATAATATAATCACATTTGTTGTTATCTTTATTTAAATTAATCGCAGCAGTGTATTTATCATTCATTACTCTTTCCTATGATCCTATATAAATATCTATGAAATAAATATTACGATATTGTATTTGCATTAAATCTTTAAGAAATACTTGTTTGAAGAACTACTTGATTGTTAAGAATATATTGCGTGGAATAAAATTGTTTTATTGAAAAATCGTAGAGATTTGCTACATGCGTATTTACGTACGGTAAATTAAATAAAATAAAAAAGATGGTTATAAATGGTACTAGACACGTCTGTTCTGTTTCTCGTCATTTGTACGACTACGGAAGAGGTCTCGTCGGTCGACCATTTGTCATTTATCAATGTAACACGCTCTCATCATTTCGATTAGAGGACAAAAGCGTTAGAATTGCGTAAATACAAATTGAGTAATCCGAATTTCTTCGATTTCAATATTTTTTTGTTATTTCTTTTTGAATTTTTCGATGAATCAAAAATTACACAATAAAATACGCGAACTAGAATTAGCGAACTAAACCTCGAAGAGCTCGAAAAAGAACGAATAACAATTACCTGATATAAAGGTTATATTGTTTCAATCTCTTTGAAAATTGTTTCTCGTATTTATTTTTGTCTGAGAGAGAATTTCGTAAGAAAAATATTTTCCTTTCTTGACAATAGGATTCTGCCGAAACGATTTGAAAGGAAATCCCTTCGCAAGCGAGGCAGTACGATTCTTTGATATAAAATTTAATGTTATCGACGATGAAAACGTATCTATAAATGTACATACATAGATACCTATGTCTTTGCAAATATATGTGTATATATATATATATACACACACACACATGAAACACACACGTACGCGCGCGCGTACACACACACAGAAAGAGATTCGATTTGAGATAGATCTCGTTCGTTTATCAGTGAATTTAAATTATCGATTGTGGCGAACGAATCGAACATCGATACTTATTAAACAGAGTAAAATATTTTGCAGGTAGCTGCAAGAACTCGCATTTCGTAGGAGAATGCGAATCTAGAGCGTTACTTTACTTCTCCTTACACGATACGTCGATGGTAAAATATCACCGTGGTGGAAACGGATCTTTGTGGTGCATAGATAAAACTTCCTAGCACTTCCGTATCCGGTTACTTATTTACTCTTTCTGAAAGGACACATAGGATCTAGAAAAGAGAGAGAGAGAGAGAGAGAGAGAGAGAGAGAGAGAAAGGTAAAGAAACCGTAGAGAGACCCGGAAAAGAAGGGATACGCTATCTGTACGGAGGATCTTTAAAAGGTCCCCTTTTTCGAGCTCGGACCACCCGTGGTGAGTTTCGCAAAGCCGACGGGTTCCTTTATATCATCGTGGGACGTTCCTTATTTATCGTACACAATGCTGCTTTTCAAAATCTTTTAGAAATAGAAATCCTAGAATAATATTCATACATATATATATATATATATATATATATATATATATATATATATATATATGTATGATGAGTTGTGTGTGTGTGTGTGTGTGTGTGTGTGTGTGTGTGTGTGTGTTAAAAAGAACAAATAAATCAGCAAGCTAATAATTTATTCGATTGAAATATCATGATATCGTTCGAGATCGAATGGATAAAATTACTTTCACAGTAGTACGACATTTTGAAAGATTACTTAATCTTGATCGATCGATTTTTAAATAATATTCCAGTTACTACTCTATCGTTGAAACCACTGAAATGTTCGAACAAAAAGAATAGGAGAATCCCGAAGTGTGCTCGAACAAATCATATTTAAGTTCCGTAATCTTCACGATGTAAATGAAGCTTCAAGAGCTCTGACAGACGTAGTGACAAACGATCGAACGTATCGCGAGGAATGATTTGTTAGACAGTCTGTCAAGCCGTCAAAAGAAACCAGATGGAATTGATATTTGAAACAGCATTAAGGCGGTATACCACTATGTACTGTCCGCTCGTCAGATTGCTTGTAGAATGAACAGTACTGCTAGTGTCTGGTGTGACTACTTTTTTTATTTTTCTTCTTTGTTTTTTGAAGATTTCTTTTACACATATTTTATATACCTAACAATTTTCAAACAAAATCTTACAATTTTATGTTCCATAATTTGATAGATAATTTTGTTATAAAATTCTTCTATTATATTACATGGTATTATTACAACTATACGTACTCAAATGTATACGTTCATCAAATAATAATATGGGCGGTACTTTAAGATCGATCATAGTAAAGTCTTCTATCCACCTATGATCTTTATCTTTGATCCTTCTATCTACGATCTACGCAATTATCGATTATACCCGTGGTTAGCAGGTGGTCCGATGCGAAAAGGAATTTTTGAATGAGAAATTCATGATTAGATCTCGACGTAATTTCAAAGGTATTCTTTATGACGTGGTAATTACATTCGTGAGAAAGGGATACTTCAAATAGTTTTTGCCTTTGTAGAGGCACGGATACAACGACTTGATGGATACCTAAATCCATTGAATTTATCGAAAATGTCGAACGAAAAGAATCCTTTTTTATTTTCTATTGGCAATTTAACGTTTCGCTTTTCAATAAAAAAGATTAACTCTTTGTGTGACAAAAATACAAACGACTTTCCAAATATTGTCCTATACCCAATACATGGCCAAATGCACACATATCCACATCATACGCACACACACGTCTACGTTCGATTTCTTACATTTCTCCAATCTATAAAAAATCCTTACAATTTTATATTCGATGTTTAGTGACGGGAAAAAGATGAGTTATCCGTTTTACAAAGATTTCTTGGGTGCGGAAATAGAGGTACTGCTTATAAGAACTCTTTTCCAAATTACGGTATAATTTCACTCGGTGCAGTCTCGTTCGCGAGAAAATAGGTACGGCAGTTGAGTGCGCCCGTTTAAAACGAGGTCAATTTTCCGGATAGAAAATATAGAACGCGAGATGCGAACAAAACTGCGAGCGACACACGGTATTACGTTCAAATGCGTTTAGGAAAATACATATATAATGGATGGATTATTTAAATATAAGTGTGAAGACGTTTCCGTAAATCTTCTATAAATTTTTATTTTATTTTTCAATTTTATTTTGTATGAAAAAAAAGAAGAGATCTTTGAATAATAATCCAATTTTTTTTAATCTTTCATATAATCAGTAAGTTATTGTTAAATCCTCTTTTTTATTCTTTGATGTCATTAGAATAAAATTTACATTTCTGACTAAGAGTTATTAAAATTATTTCTTAAAAATCTGGAGAATTATCAAGAGCTCTAATGAAAATTTAAATATTCCGTTTTTTAATTTCTTTTATCATGATAGTGGAGTGAAAATTAAGAAATTAAAAAATAAAAGACTAACTTTACAAAAGTACGGCCAATTTTTTACTTGAGACGAAGAGTAAAATATCCTAATGATGTTTGTTCTCACACACTCTCCCTCTCTGTTTCTCTCTCTATCTATCTTTCTCTCTCTTTCTCTTTCTTTCTCTCTTTTTCTCCAACGTCTGTATACCTAATGTACATAGGACGGTGAACCGGCTACTTGATTAGCCGTAGAGAGCTGTAAGGGCTCGACTCGAGGCGTCTCTCACCACCACCCTTGATTACTCTTTGATCGAGAGCACGAGACAGCGGCATAAGTTTCAAAGAGAAATTTTCAAACGTTCTCTCAAGCGACGACTACGACAACGACGACGACGATGACGACGACGGCGATGAGGAAGAATTGAGGCTAGGTCTAACTAAAGAAAGAGAGAGAGATAGAGAGATACAGACAAACAGACAGACAGAGACAGAGACAGAGAAAGAAGGATGTACGGATGTATTCCTATTTGAGTATTCATGATACTAATAATTATAATACGAACAAATATATATATATATATATATATATATATATATATATATATTTCAAAGTTAATTAATATCCTATTTGAATATAAATAATAAAATAATAAGTTTAATATAATAGTATATATAATAATATCCTATTTGTTACTTCTAATAAAAAATGTTGAAACATTTTAACAGTATCTACATATCTATCTCATAAAAAAAAAAAAATAATAATCCGAAATTGTATCCATATAAAATTGAAAAGAATTTAACGAGAATTACTCATTAGTTGGAACGAAATAGTTATGTTTAAAGGGGTAAAAAAGTGAGTAAAAAAGAAGTTAAAAGAGTCGACGAAGGGCTAAATAGCCCGTTACCTTTGCCGGTGTGTAACTTGCGAGGCTTGACTGACTTCTCCATTACGGGGCAGCATACGATCAGCACACGCGCAGCCTTTAACCTCGAAACTTCCTTTTAATACAAACGCGCATCGAAGAACGGAAGAGGAACAGCCAACGAAAACCATTTCGCTCGTGGCACAGCTAAGCGACGAGATGGAGGAAGCTCCGAGCCTTCCAGAGTTTCTTTCCCCTTCTTCCCCCTCACCCTCTAACACCCTCTGGACCAACTTTCTTCGAGTTACCTTCCGCACGATCGTTTCATCGCCAACTCTCGAAAAGCCGCGAACCGAACTTTCCTACCTAGCGTGATATCGTAGCTCGATACTTTTGCCCCATTGGAACGACTAGAGTAGTTCCTTCTGGAGGATCGGGATATCGAAGATCCTGCTGGTTGCAGTATTCCAACGAGATATACGCCTGGATACACCAACTTCACACGGAAACGTTTCTCCCGACCTACTTATTTTTTTTCGTTTGACAAAAATCGAAGTTATTCTAATTTTTAGCTATACTTAGCTTTACCGATATTAGACGTCTGATTGTAGATTATCATATGAACAAATCGAAAATGGACTGATTAAAGTTATTATGGAAGAACGGATGCAAGTATTGGACTTTGTGTTATAAATATCAAAGAAAAGTATTGGCGTTATTTCCAATATCCTATATTTCATTTTTAGACACAATTTTCAATTTAAATGTCTTTGTTTCAAAATTATAGTTGCCATATAATGTAAGAAATCCAAGTTATTGCTTCATTGAATCCATTCTCTCTCTCTCTCTCTCTCTCTCTCTCTCTCTCTCTCTCTCTATTTCTATCTCTATTCCTATCTTTATGTCTTTCTCTTTCTCTAACACTTCAGTAACACTCGTCTTGAGCCATGTTACGTACGCGAGTTAAAGTTCGCATCGGCAAATTGCATAGTTTTAGCTACCATTGGATCTCGCTAAGTTCCATAGGAAGTTTCTTCAACGTGATCGTTTGGCTATGTTGGAAGCTTGGAAAGCATGAAACTTTGCCTCGATTCCACTGACCAATCTCTTTGGAGCAATAACGCGCGAATTGAATTTGCTTGTAAAATTGTTCGCCTTTATATAGTCGCATCATTCTAGATACATTCGAATCATCATTAATACAAAAAGCATAGCCACCATTTTCGAAATTTTTATTCGTGTAAGAAACATTTCGAGTAAGAAGACATGTCGTTACTTTTTATTAACACATGCAAATATTGGTAAAATCAGAAATTTAATAGAGAACGAAAATAGTATGTTACCAAAACTTTCTACGAGATACTTTTCTTCTTCAATAAAAATCATGTCAGATTGTATCTGAACAACAACGACGACCACGACGATTGCGACGACGACGGTGACGGCGATGGCGATAGCGACGGCGACGGCGACAGTGACGGCGACGGCGCACGGATCCTCGAATCGTGCTGGCTGAAGGAACTAAGCGAGAGAAAATATTGATTTAACCGCGTTACACCGGTCTTTACATCGAAGTTAAGACCGTCGAAGCATAATTTAATGCTTTCGCTGTTTCCATTAGGTGATCTTACCGAAGTTTCTTTGGCAAGTTTCTTGAACGTGACCAATCGAATGTCGAAAAGGACAAGTACTTCGACCTAGCTAGCTTAATCGAGCAATTGGTTTACGATAACAAGGCAAGGATAAAAAACGAAACATTATTTTTGTCGTTAGTTTAAATATTTGCGTGTAAATGTTTCTCGACGACGCTTTTCCGTTATACAATTTTTCTTTGTGAAGATGAAAAAAAGATTCAAGATGAAACTTAAAGAAAAAACTACTATAAGATTTGGGTTAAAGTACGATTGAAGTTTTTCTATGATAATATTGATCTTTCTTATTTCGTACTTCGAAAAAGCGTCCATATTTGAAGTCATAAGTTTAGTTAATTCAAATGCAAACGTATAACAAGCGTTTAGGATTATACTCTGAAGCGTTGTAATCTCAAATATTTCCTTTTGACATGACCCTTTTCACGTATGGAAAGGAAAGAGATAAATATAGAAAGGATAAGGATAGAAAAAAGAAATAAAGAGAGAGAGAGAGAGAGAGAGAGAGAGAGAGAGAGAGAGAGAGAGAGAGAGTAAGAACAGTCAGCACCAAGCATAGAAGTTGGCGGAATGAAATTGGATTTAAGGTTTCCACGTCGCAGAGAAAATTTCGTTACCGACCTCGCCGGTTTACAGAACTAATACGTTTCGCAATATTTGCCCTTTTCCCCCGTCCTCTCTTTCTACACTTTCCCTGGCACCGTGCTGCCAACGGCACCGCGACGCCACTGCGTTCGAAGATGCTCTTGATTCTCGAGCACGAAGAAAGGTTCCAACCACCCTTTTCATATTTTTCCACGGTAGACACGCTTGGAATCTCACTATTTCCGCATTACTTCTACGATAAATTTCGTCTAAAGAAAATGGCGCTAGATCATCATTCCTTCTGCCTTTTTCTTTACTTCTCTCTCTCTCTCTCTCTCTCTCTTTCTCTCTCTCTCTCTCTCTCTCTCTCTCTCTCTCTCTCTCTCTCTCTCTTTCGTTTTTTTCTTTTCCTTCATCTTTCCCTTTTCCTTCCTTTTTATCACCTAGAGAAAATTTATACTGTTAAAAAGAGAAACGATCTTTCAACAAACGATAACCCGACTCCACCTTATTCTTTTTTCTATTTGTTATTCTATCTATTCAGATACCAAATTATATTTGTTTTTGAATTATTACTACGAGATATTTAATATAACGCCGGGATGTTGTAATAACTCGATTCCTCTTTATCTTCCATAATTTTTTATACTTTCTTGTAAATTAATGCGGGGAAATTTAAGATTGCACATTTTATCGTATTACAACACGAACGGAAGAACTAACTCTCAAGACGATCTTAATATTTATTTTCCATTAATTTAGAATTGGAATAATCATGCAGTTATGTTTTCTCTTAGATTTTTATTGTCTAAAAATAAATATATTAGTGCAATAAATATATAAGGGTAAGAATATAAGTGCATAAAAATAAAAAATAAAGAATAGAACAAATTCTACACAATTTATAGTAATAATAGCTCATCATAGAGTAAATAGAGTTAGAGATTCAAATTGATCGCAATGATGTCACTACATGCTAAATAATTTTGCGGGCATTGGTCCGTGCAAAACTATACGTATAATTTCCTTTCGTCGTTGTTCATTACAATCAGTGAATTCATGCGACGCGTATTCCATGTGAATAGCCTAGATTCGTTTGAAGTAGTATTTCCAGGGAACGTGTTCTCTAACCGTTTGACAAACGAGACGGTAAACAGGCTGCTTCGTGTAATGATCCCTTCCCTGAGTATCGGTGAAACTTTGGAAGGGTGGAATAATGTTCGTCGATCTAGCTGATTGGAATAGACACTATCCTAGATTGGTTTCTTTACCTTTGAATATATAACTTCAATTTCAATTTCAAATTTTCATTAATAATTATATGATTGTCTACTTTACTTCTTATAATAGGCTACTCATCAAAGTTCGTTCTACCTCAAGTGATGCTTCAAACTACTCCAATGAGAAAATTGCTTTATAAGATTGATAAATCAGTACTGTCTATATGGTCGCAATATTCGAACATTAGAAATGCTTGGTATACCTGAGGGTTTTAAAAATTCTTATGTGCTCATTCTTCATACATAAAAGAGAGTATGAAAGAGAGAGAGAGAGAGAGAGAGAGGAGAGAGAGAGAAGGAAGAGCATGGAAACTATACTAGAGGTAGAGGAATCGTACGGGCAATGAAATATCTCCTGTCGTCCGGCATAGCCCGAGGATTTGTCAAACGAGAATTGATTTAGGTTCGGAGGCTTAATCCTCGAGGGAGCCCGCAATACAGTTTCCTCCCCTTAACCACCCTCTTCTACCGCCTCATACTGGAGTTCGTTCGATCGGAAGCTCGTGTCCTACCAGAACACGCAAATAAATGGAGACCCTTACATTGGTGAGAAGAATCAAGGTCATTTTTAAGTTCTACGTTGTTGGCCAGTAATACCTCCATTTTGGAAATTGTAATGACAAATTAGGAAGGTTTAATGATTTTATAAATCACGGTATGAACGATTCGTATTGCTTCCATCCATAATACCATAACAATCATAATAAACATATTAATTAATATATAATGTAAACTATTCAATGAAATATACTTTTGTCTCATATCATATTATCGTTGAAACGAATTTGTTTCTATCGTACATTGAGATTAACATTAAAGGATGAAAGAAGTATAAGCAATTAAAACCGAATTAAATGAAATAATGAAATAGAGAAAAAAAAGAAAATGAAATAAGGCACAATATTTAAGAATGTATTCCAAAAACAATTTGTACAACGAGCTCTGCATTTTTAGAACATTATACGTGATAATGTATCATAGGAAATTAAAATTAATAGTATTGAAGTAAAAAATTGTTGATATTTTGTAGAATTAAAAATATTTCTACAAATTTATACTTTGGTTCCTGGATTTGCATTTAATTCTCATTGAATTTATATTATTTCCTTAGTAAAAAAAAAAGTATGAAAATTTCTTAAAAGAAATACCACCTCACTGTCGTAAATAAAGCATTTAAATAATCAAAGAAATGAAATTTGCATAGTTAATAATGAAAGAACAAGTTTTTTGAATTAATACGGTCGCTTTTACGCTCATCCATGATTTCATTAACTCTCTCTACGTGATGAGAACCACGATTCTCCTAAAGTGCGAATAAAATACTTTTGGATAATAGTTCACGTAAAGGGAACTCGAAGAAACGACAACGATACCTGTCTTACGAAATGATTCATAATGTTCTGTTCTCCGAAAATCGAATCGTTAAAATCACATTTAAGAAAGGAAAGATTCGAATAGTTCCCTTTTTTAATTATGTAATTCCAAGAAAAGGGAAACCATGTTCTTCTCTTTCCCTCTTTTTCTCTCTATCTTTCTCATAAAATAGAATAAGGAAAAAGAAGGCGTTTCGAGGACTCAAAAAGACCGAATGGATCATCCACGAGGATCGCGCATCTAATTTTACGGTAAATGCTTTTGACCGAATCTCTTTCTAGCCACAGGACGGGAAACGAGGGTATACCTTAGGAACGCCGATATAGTTAAAATGATCCGTGAAATTAAGCTTTCTTCGTGGTTCTCAAAATATATAATCTTCCAAAGGGACTTAGGTAACTTAGTCACGTTGAATGAAATGGATTTTGATACGATTTCATGTTTATCAAATGAATCAAAGATTACATACAGAAATTCTTTATAATATTTATTCTTATTAATTATTCTCTATATTATTATTCTTATTATTATTATATAATATTCTAATGAATGATGGTATTTCATATTTAAAAGTGTTGATAATCCGTACAATATGATTCAACTTTTCAATTTCCCTTCCAACAACTACGAATAATTCATACGCAAAAAAATATGAACTGTACCTGGAAAATAATGGCGGAAAAGAGGAAAAATTTACAGTACCAAGAGAGAAAAACTCAATACGTTGTTAATGATGAAATAGACGCGTCAGATCGATCGTACATAGAAGCGAGTTTCGTCACCGTATTTCTCCAATTAGACCGTCGTTTTGTTTCCCCATTGGCACGATATTCTGCATATTCGCACGTGCCATCGGATTCGTGGCGTTTTGATTTTCAAAAAATTATTGCGAATGTCCAAATGACGTTCGTGTAAATATCAAACTCATGTACGAGATAGTGGAAGAAAAAAGGAGGGAGGGAGGGAAAAAGAGAGATATATTGAATGCATCGAATGGAACATTAATCCGAGCCACTTTCACGCGTACTGCTATAAATTACAATGGTGTTGAGAAATGCACAGGGTAGTATCCAATTTCCAAGACCTACTGTAGAATAGTTGCAAACGCGGAAACTGAAACTATGAAAGGAGCTAACGGGTCCCAAGGAGACGAAGAAGACCAGACGTCGACCATACTATAATCTCGCGTTTAATTATCCACGGCTGGATCCCCTAGGAGATCTACCGTCTTAAAGAGAAACGCTGAATTCTTGGAAGCTGGACAACCGAAAATCCTGTTACAGTTTAATTGTTAATTTACCAGCTCAGCTAGCTGCGACGCTATCAACTAAACTACATCCTGTTTCCAGGGAAAACAATGGTATGACTCACAGATTATATAGCCCCGATTGATAATGGCTCATGACGGATTTAACTTTTTCGTTAAATCAACTTAATCTTACTTTATACTTTCGTTACAATTTACAATTTCGTTACAATTTAGTTCAAAAAATTTTCTCTGAAATATAAAATTATAATGATAAACTAGTCTGGCCAATATCGTGATCCAAATGACTCAATTTACACGTATAGGGAAGCTAGATTGGAAGTAACCTAAAACTTTATATGAAGAATGAACCTCGAAGAAATCGAAAGAAGTAAAAAGATTCCATTATGCACTATTATTGTCCGGCACTGTTGGTCAATACGACGATCTATACTACTGACTCGTAGCTCGTGGGAAGCCATTCACAAGCTTGAACCAAACGTTCTCGGTTTAGAGGAGGCAACTTCCGATAATCTGTCCCTCCCCTATCTCACGGAGTTTCAAGAAGACGATGTGAAAGTTCCTGGCGTGTGTCCTACGAGAGAAGGACTCACCAAAGTACTTCCTCCTTCTCTCACCGTCGGGAAGGTGTTAGAGTACGCGGCGACACTTGTAAACGCGTGTTCCCGAGGACTAAGGGCGAATCAATATCTTATAAATCGGGCCATTAAACCACGTTTAAAGGGGGATAGCTCCTTTACCAATGGGAAAGGGTCGGTAAAATGCCAACGTGAAACACAAGATGCTCTATCTCTCTCTCTCTCTTTCTCTTTCTCTCTCTCTCTCTCTCTCTCTCTCTCTTTCTCTCTCTCTCTCTTTCTCTCTCTCTCTCTCTCTCTCTCTCTCTCTCTCTCTCTCTCTCTCTCTTTCTCTGTCTCTCTAACTTACATACGGTTTCCGTGAAATCTTCCTTTCAACATCAAAGTTCAGCTTAATTGAAATTCTTAGAAAAGAGAAAGAAGGTGATCCGAAACAAAAGGATCGTTTTAATCGATCAATGTAATCTTTATCGTCCCTTTCGGTCCCTCTTCCCGATACATCCTATCCAACGTATTTTCATTGGCGCATTGCGCCGGCTAAATTTCCAACCTCCTTGCCTTTCCTGATAATACAAGTTTAGCGATGCTCTCTCGGCCGTTAACTTAAGCGATTTATCTTGATCGTCGAACCGATAAAGAGTATTATCCCTTTTTCAACCGTAGCTCCTCTCTTATCGTAAACGGTGAAACGTTAATACGTCCCACATTAACCAGCATTTTAAGTTCAGATATCGTCCTTATTATTACCCGCAAACTTTACGTTTAGCTGCGAAAGAATCCTGTTAAATTATTAGGACAATGCAAATAAATTAAAACGACAAGCTCGTAAAATTTAATAATCCTACTTTGCCGTCGAAAATAAGGAATATTCAATTTACGACGTTTGTTCCGACAATACGAACGTTACGAACGCTCGTATCTCGAGGAAAACTTCGAATCGGAAGCTAAAGGTCCGGCCTGGCCAACCATTGTACTATTTATTATCGTCAACCTCGTCAACCTCTCGCGCTACGAGCTACGAAAGAAATGTTATCGTGTTCGTGAATCGTCGATATAAACCGTAGATAGAGATCATATTTTCCTTGCCAACCTTTGAGAGCTTGTTCATTCCCCATCCTCCATTTCTATCCCTATCCCTATCCCTTCGTATAAGACCAGAACTAAAGTTGCGAATGCTCGAATTCTCGACGCGTCATTTACCCATACGTTTACCAGTATATTGTCGTCTACCGTTTTACGACCATTCAATTTTTACTGGTACAACAAGTGCGACGTGATTCCACGGTTACGATGACGATATCTACGTTATAACGTATTGCAAAATATAAGAGTACTACGTGTCCAGATCGAAAGCTTGCGATTGGTCAATCGATATACATCAATTTTTATAGGTTACTGTATGCGGATTGTTACAAAATGAAACAAAACCGGGACGTTAATTCAAGATCTTTTGTACGTCGGATCTAACAGCACCGTTAGAACAATATCGGTGACGTCATGTTATACTTACATGTACGATTGTTTAAAAATATGTATCTCTGTGATGAAAAAAATATTGTAATAACTTCAAAGGAAAATAGTAGTTACTTTAGAATCTTGTCATACTTTTTCAAAGGAGAGGAATTTTTATTGACTTTTTAAAATAATAGAAAAAAAAAAACGAGACACAAATAAAATATTTGGAAATGGCATTTTCTCTGTAATGAGCTCGGTAATGCTCCAGCTAGAAACTGTCCGATATTAAAATGTATAAAATTCGCCCATATGTGTGCATTGAGAGAATATCGTATCTTAGGAAGCACCTCGCAAGTATTTTACTGAATTTGATGCAAAAAACAAAAACAAAAAAGTAAGAAGAAATATAGAATGACCAAGGAAAAGGGAGAGACCTTCCGTTCGTCCATTGAATCCGTATTCGAGGGATACCCGGATGTCTCTTAATATCTCTCACCACCCTCGATATTCGTAACCCAACGATTTTAACACCTGCAGGCACATCAGTGATAGTACTTTTTATTTCTCAGGTAGTTTTACAAAATGCACCAATTGAGTCCACTATCGCGAGCCACCGTCACACCCTTTGTATCTCTTGACTATATTCCTCTCGTTCTCTAACACTTTTTCTCTCCTTCCTTCCGTTTTGTCTTTCTTGCTTTCTCGTTTCGAAACCGCTATTTTTGAGCATGTTATTATAGCTAACATGCACGGGCCTGCGGCCGTGCTTTAAACTCAGCCGTTCTTTCATATTTGCACGACGAATAAAATTTCTCTCTCTCTCTCTCTCTCTCTCTCTCTCTCTCCCTCTCTCTTTCATTCTCTCATTCTCTCATTCTCTCATTTTCTTTCTATACTCATTTTCTCTGCTCTCTTCCTCACTTCAGTTCCCTTTATGTTTTCTCCGAGAGAAACTCAAGTTTAGATAAGAGTTAGATGATAGTCGTTGAAAAATAATTTTTCTCTCGAATTAATAACTAGCAATCATGCCATCGTACACCTGCTCTCAGACATTTCTTTTCAGATATATTTATTGTGTATATTATAGTCATTCACGCATAATTGATATCAAAGTCATTAATTATTTGATCTATATAAGGAATAAAAAAGATAAGTAAAGCTCTTTGTTAACGTACGATACTCTTTCTATTCCTTCTTCTTTATTCCATGATAAACGTAAAGGGAACATATCTTCCGTGTTACGTAAGTAGTAATATCGAGAACTTGTATATATAATGTAGTCTCTACTGACGAGAATATATTATTTATAGTACTCAAGGAAACGCTTTCTTTCCTCCTTTATGAATAGTAACGAAAGAAAGAAAGAAAATAAAATGACACACTAGACATTTCTTCTTTTTTTATCGATGAACGTTTTTTCCTATTTACACACTTAATCTAGGACAAACTGATATCTCGAAGACGTACGTATTAAATAATGAAAAGGGAACATTTCATAGGTAGCTGGATAAAAGATTATTTTTAATACTTTACCGGATCGATCTTAATTATTAACACATCTCTATCGAAAATTTCTCAATTATAGACATAACTATCTCGATCAGATATTTTCTTCTTCGTTGGCTGAAATTGAACGTAATTCTAGAATTTTACCCTCGTTTCCGCAGCAGCATAATTCATACGACACCGAAATGTTATTTTCACAATTCGACAAGGATTTTCATTTGGTTAATTATTTCATATTAAATTGTATGAAGATCCAAATTAATACCGTAATAGCGTGTGCATTTATACTATTGTTTATTTTGAAAATATCAATGAAATTATTATTATTAGTGATTACAAACAGAGACATCGATAATGATCATATAGAAAATAATTATTTAAGTACACCTTTGTCCAAATTATTATCTCCAATTTAATCTATTGTAAAATGCAACTCCATTTATAAACGAGAAAACAATTAAACCAGCTAGCGTAACGATTGAATTGCGAAAATCGACGTGGACGTTCATGTGCGGTTTTCTATTACAAACCGAGAATTTCCGTCTGATTTTACGCTTTCAGCTTTAACGGGATGAAAGATTGGAGACTGACAGGAAGAAAGCACGCTCTCAGGAAGTTGTTCTTAAGAACCTTTTCCTTATCCTTCTTCTCTTTATCCCACTTTCTTTGGAGAAGGGACCACGAACACCACTACCATCGCTACCACTACGAGCAGCCATATTCGAAGTTAAGCGAGTCGTTGCTAGCGCTAAAATTAATAGATTTCCTGTCTCCTTCATATGAGGAAAGGTGAAAGAGCCTTGATAAACAGTGCACGCGATATATCGCTTTGGAATTTATGTTCACCTTATAGACTCCAAGAAGGCGCAACGATTTTTCATTGTTCCTTTCGCTAGAAAGGAAAATCGAAACTTTGTCTATGTGTTTGTGAAATTGAAAGAAAGAAAGAAGAAGAAGAAGAAAAAAAGAAAGAACTTGGAATGGTGCAAAGTATAGAACCGATATCTCCATTTAGACCACGTAAACACATTTACTCTGTTTTCTCTCTCTCTCTCTCTCTCTCTCTCTCTCTCTCTTTATATCTATCTATCTATCTATCTATCTATCTATCTATCTTTTTCGAACACATCGAACTTTCGACACTTTCCTTTCACATTTCCCGATAACGAGATTAAGACGGATGCCGAGTCTTGATGCGTCGATCGATGCCTACGTTCCATCGACGACAAACGAGCTCGATCCTTTTCAGGATAATTGGAAACGTGCCAACTTGACTGAATGGTAATTCGCTTCCTTCCTTCCATCTCTTTAATTCTTCCAGCTAATACACAGGGATATTTAATTTCACGTTTCAGCTTAATAATTCGATTGTTTTTAATTTTTTTTAAATAATAAGTAAGACTAAATGAATACAGAAATGATGGTTTGCGTGATTCCTAAATAGGCCAAATTTATACCAAGATAAATGTATTGTATTAGAAAAACTGTGAATATCAGTGAAATTGTGAAAATACGATATGTCTTCTTTAATTTATTTCTAGAAAATGCGAAATTCCAAGAATAAGGACTTGTTAGGATAGGCAAGTTCGAGATAAATGTGCGTTCGGTTCCTTCCAAAGCACTCGACACTTTAAAGCCAATGGATTCTCGCAGTTGGAGAATGCAGAAAATTATCAGAGATGACGAACCGCTCCCACGATGGTAGTTATCCTTTTCCTCAACTCTCTCTTTCCTTTTGCTTTATTTTCAGAAGTCAGATTCTATGAAATCGTCCAAAACGAATGACTAAATTTTCATTTTGCTTACTATTAGAATTTTTATTCAGCGAATTCTATATACCCTCATAGAAATGATTTATTTCCAGAAATGTATAAATACTTTATTCGAAAAAATATATTATACCAAGGAAATACAAATATTAATAAAGAGGCGATATATTATAAATTCGGATTTAAGGAAGGAAATATCGTTAAAGGATCGATTATATTTTCATATGCTTTTGTCATGAACAGTCACTTTCTTTTCGACGTTACAGACGAAGAAACTTTATAAATTTCTTCGAAAACAATTCGTGACGATCAATGATATAAAAATGATTTTGTCTTGCACGAAAACGTGACATTCGTGATGAAAAACACACGCTACGTTCTAACGACAATTCGTAAATATTATTTTAAATACGGTTCCCTTAATTTGCCGAAAAGTTAGGCGAATAAATTTTAAAGATTTATATATTTTCCATGATGTTACGAAATTTTACAATATTTTTAAAGATATTCGTGTCGATCGCGATAAAAATTCACGATATATTCTAATTATAAAGTAGAAAATGGAAAGTCGTGTCGTGATATTAGCATGCCAATCTCATATTATTCGTAAAATGACAACGAACAAGTTGACGCAGAACACGTTCCAGTTTAGATCGAGTAATTCGAATGCGAGTTCGCGATAGCAACGTGCTTTACATTTCCTGCTTTCGAAACCGCTAACGACGCGATCGATCGCAATCGGCCAGAAGAAGATTTATGATTTTCGTAATTGAATCGACTGCGAGAACCGTTTGTACCATCTGAACTAATGTGTGCGGCACGATGCCTCGGAAAAAGATTATTGTTTCGATGTTATTACGAACGGTTCAAACAAATAAAACGATTAAATCGTTTGAGCCCTCTCGATCTAGGTTGCACTAAAATGTACCGTCGATGGGACTGGCAATATGTCTGATTGATTTCGCGATTGATCGAACAGAGCGAAATTTCCGAGATTTGCTTTCAAAAATGATTTAGCAATCCTTTTTCGATCGAATTATTAAAATAAATATACTATGTACGAACTTTAACTTTAATAAAAGATATGTTAGACATGTCACTGAAATATTGCTTTTTTTTTTCTTGTTCTTTATAAGTAGAACGCATAAAAAGCAATTTAAGATAATAACACACCAATTAATTTTTCGATATTTAATCTTCTTTCTTTTCCTTTCGTGAACATCGAAGTCTTGTTTCTTTTTCATGCGCTCGCTCTCATTTTGAACGTGTTATGCTCAGCAAGACAACGGATATGCCAACTCTTTTTTACGTTATCATAAATAATTATCGACGCATATCGAGATGAATAATGACCCGTCAACTCTTACAAACTATTTTCTCGAAGGGTTGCCGAGAGATTAATGCGAGCACGCATCACTATTCACCAACCCTGCCTTATTATTCGAGTTTACAGATGTGTACTTTCGCGAACGCAAAACGAACAATTTTTGTTGCGCTTTGGTTAATAGCTTTGCGATAATACACAATGAAAGTGTATACATGCTTACATTAAAAACATTGCCAAATACATAAAAAAAAATTAAAAAATATCTTTACATATGTATAAAAAATATTAAATTTTTAATCATATTCTCCGAGGTCAAAAATGAATATAAGATTAAAAACGATATGGTTCAACTTCAAAATTATAATTAACGTTAATATTTCAATATTTATAAATGTTGTAATCGAGGAAAAATATAGTTAAATATATAAAATTACAGCGTCCAAAATGAATATGAAAATAGTATAAAACAAATAAAATTTACAAGTAAAATGGGAACATATCGTTTAAAATTAAAATATCGAACGAAATGTAACACATATATGTACACATTTGGCAATGAATTTCGAAAGCCAATATCTCCTATCAGAATGAAATTCGACAGTATAGAACAAAAGAGAGAGAGAGAGAGAGAGAGAGAGAAATTTTATGTTGAACTTTCATAAAATAAGTGCTTGATCGTGTGCGATGGAAAAAAATTTGTTTCCGTTTTTTTTTAAAGTACAAAATCATCTTCGTCGCTCCTTTTTCAGAATTCAATGTACTTAACGTAGCCGTCCACAAGTTTTCTGATTATACGAAGTAAAGTGCTTTCAGTCGGATCTTAAGATATTCTTGCGTACCTTCTTTCATTTTGTCATCGCTCTCGTCAAGACCTCCTTGAAAACTTTCTAGCTGTTCGTAAACTTTCCACCGTCTTTCGCAGCTGTCGCGATACCGAACTATTGCTATTCTCTGCGTTTCGTCTGATTTTATCTTTGATTACAAGATAGAGAGAAAGAGAGAAAGAAAAAGATAGAGGCAGAAACAAAAAGAGAGAAAGAGAGAGAGAGAGAGAGAGAGAGAGAGAGACAAAGAAAGAGAATTGTTAGTTCTTCTTTCGATAGACTTCACCAACGAAATTAAAAGTCTCGTCGAACGTCGAACAAGATGAAAAAAAAAATCACTGACGAAAGAATTTCATTCGTTCCTCTAAATTTCACGACACGCTTGTCCACAAATTCCTTTTACTCTCCCTCTCTCTCTCTCTCTCTCTCTCTCTCTCTCTCTCTCTCTTTCTCTCTCTCTCACGCGTGAGTGCAACAATATGACGTGCGAGCATATTGTGGATATAATATTTGACGCGTACGATCGCGGCTCGACGAGTCTCTAACCTAATTTAAAAGCGTTCTCGCTCCCCGAAAATATTCCCACAGCGAATAAAATCGCTCGATCGTTCATTCGCTCGCGGTCTACGATGGAAGCGACATTTTTTGCAAGAACCGTCGACGCGAAGAGGATAGATTATATCGATAAATCGCATTTAATACCGCCGGGCTAATTCGTTCGGCTAAAGCATGCAAGTTCGTATGAAAAAAAAAAGTATATTAAATCCGTGCAGGCGAACTGGATGTTTGAGAATCACGTCTGAAATTTGTATAAATTTGTTTTGGTGCCACGCGAATTTCGTGCTTTTATCAGCGAAACCTACATACCTATATAATTTTATAACTATACGTTATACGTGCATACTATTCTCTCGATAATACAAGATATTTGTCATTGTACTTGTTTTAGTTAATGACAGTTCACATGCCATTTTTCGCAAAATTTTCCAAATTTTAATGTACATGTCATATATATATATATATATATATATATATATATATATATATATATATATATATTGTTCTTCTTTTGTAAATTTTTTGAAGTTGTATTGATTAAAAAAAAGTGAAATATTAAAAGTAATTTCTTCGTATCACTTCCAATGTTAACATCGTAACAATTACTTACAGTTTATGAACAAATATCTAATATCATAGTAATGTCTTTCATTTGTAAACTACATGAAGGAAAATCATATTTGATATGCAAGAATGGAAGTACAAGGTACGGATTATAAAAGCTCAATAACTCATTGAAATGCTTTATTTAAGAAATAGTAAGTATATTATCATAAGGTATACAAAAAAGGATTTTATTATATTGAAGACGACAACAGTTGATGTTGAGCTTGCAGCAAAATGACTATTGAGTAGTACAAACATCGTTTATTTAATACAATTTAACGACGAACAATCGTTACGCATTGGTCCCCTGGTTCACAGTTACTATAAATACTATGATGCTGACAACACAAAGTAATGGAATTACTACACTGCAGCAATGCTCGGTAAAATCGACTTTTATTTTCTGCCTTAACCTTTACTAAAAGTAAAATATTTTCAAAGGAACTTATCATTTCGATATTCCTTATATAAGAAAGCATATTGGTGGTTTGTTAACTTAAAATTTTCGATGAGTCATCTCGAAGAAAGACGAAACAAAAAAAGTAAATAGAAATATAAAAAAATTGACGATAAAGGACTTTCTTTAATCTCGTTCTTTCCTTTATCGTTGTCCTTTTTTTTTACTCTCTTTTCTACCTTATTATAACATACGCTTAGAATACAAAAGCCCGTAGCAATGGTACACTTTTTCAAGATGTCAACAGATCTTTCATCCTTCAAACACATTCCATACTCGTAAGAATAATACCAACGAAGTAAGAGACTTAACAGAAGACAAAAAGAGAAAGAAAGAAAGTACAAAAGAAAGAAAGGAATAAAGAAAGAAAAGAAATAGAGAAATAAAGAAACGTTGGAAAAACGTCGAGAAAATTCCCAAGGAACCATGGAAATCTAATCGATTACTCGATCCAACCAGCCATTCTTTTTCTTGTGACGCAGCAATCCGCTATCTCTTTCTCTCATATTACCTTAAATTAGAGAAGGGTACAGAGGTAAAAGGGTGATAGGGTGTAATCAAGATACAGTAGAGGAAAGGGGGTAATTAAGATTCCCAAAGGATAACGATAAAATCGTGCTGCTTCTTTTAAAAGAAGACGTAACGTAATTACAAGACGAATTCTGACTTAGTCGTCTATGTACAATCAATATACTAGAATTTAAAAAATTGAATAAGAAGAAACGATTAGCAATCATTCGTGACAAATAAGGATTCCACCTTAATAAATACCCATGTTCAAAATCTAAAACTCTTATAATAAAAGATGATAATCTATGATATGTTGAAAAAAGAATTTTTTAAAAGCCTTTTTAACGTAGATCTTCTAGTCTTCTATAATATAAAGGCTACGTAAGATGATGGAAAGAATAAAAGAAGGAAGAAAGAAAGCAATGAAGGAAGAAAAGAAGAAAGGAAGGAAGGAAGGAAGGAAGGAAGGAAGGAAGGAAGGAAGGAAGGAAGGAAGGAAGGAAGAAAATCTCGAAAAAAGTTGGGCACGTGAGATGGCACGCGTATGCCCAGCACGGACTTCTCGTAAATAATGGCGGCTGTTGCCACGAAAGACTCGCTCGTCCGCCCATCGTATACTACGGAAAGTAGCTTCGAAAGCTGCTTACGAGTTCGCTCCGATATCGCGTTATTACTCTCGGAAGTGACGCGGAGCAAAGATGAACGCGTACCGTCGTCTCGAAAAGTCGAGACCGAACGAGCCTAGCGTTCCTCGAAAACGTAAATTCAAGAAAGAAGTTACGCTATGGTGGTAGTATCTGTTGCTAGTGACGTTAGTGCTGGCGCTGCTGTCGTTGCTAGAATAGAAGCTCCCTGAAAAAGGGATAAAAAAAGAATAGAAAAGCTCGGTTGACGGCCACCGAGAAAGATCGGATAAAGATTACATCACGTAGCCGATATTCCGTCGACCGGCAGCACGCGCCATAAGGCAGATCCTCTCTTTTCTTTCTCTTCTCTCTTTCTCTTTTATTCTCCCTTCGGTCACGTTGGCTAGCTTCGAATGGGAATACCTCATATATTTCTCGCCTCGTACGACGATAACCGGAGCGCTGTGATCGCACAACGAAAGAAGGTTTTTTCAGGTTAGAATAAAGGACGCCTTACCTATCTCTCTCTCTCTCTCTCTCTCTCTCTCTCTCTCTCTCTCTCTCTTTCTCTCTCTCTTTCTCTCTCTCTCTCTTTCTCTCTCTCTTTCTCTCTCTCTCTCTCTCTCTCTCTCTCTCTCTCTCTCTCTCTTTCTCTCTCTCTCTTTCTTTCTCTCTCTCTTTTCCTGTCTATTTCGAGCTCGGCACGATTTGCGACATACCGGTGGAAGGAGAAAATATGTCTCAGAACCGTAACTTCCGGATACCACGGACGATCGCTCTTCTATTGCCCTTTTTATCTTCCACGATTCTCCTATGTTCCTTCTCGGATTCTGATGATTCCTACGATTATCTTCCTCCGTTGGAATTTCCTCTTCCTTTTCTTATTCGTTTTATTCTCCAATGAATAATTTCCATCGTGGAATTTTATTACTCGATCCATTTGAAAATAAACGAACGATATTAAATAATTATTTTATATTAACTAAAAATATTTTCGAAGAGTTTTTCCATTTCAGTATTCAGATAAGTATTACATAAGCAAGTTAATAAAAACAGATACACCAGCTATAGTCCAGTTTATACAAACGATTAAAGGTGACAAAACGGAAATGGTACTCTAAAATAAACGATCCAAGACACGACAACGTTCAATGAAGCTCCGTAAATCCGTAACTCTACAAGAGATACCATTAAGGGAATAGCAGGACGTGGGCAAAGACGAAGATAGGACGAAAGTCTATCCGAACGAGACTGTGGATGAGGGTAAGACCGCATGTCCTGACCGTGCATCATCTCCCATACCGGTAACCACAAGTCACTACCCCTTCACGAGTGCCATATATCGTCCATGTGTCTACCGGAATCGTAGCCCGTATTCGTGCTTGCAACGTCCTATCAAAATAGGAAGCTCTGTTGCATTTCTAGTTTCTCTCTGTTAGGACGAACAATGGATAGACCTCATAGATGTGCCATTTCTCATGTGATTCTTTTCCCTTCGAAAAGGATCGACAAGATTCTTAATATCTTTTTGGTGTAAATACGTCCATGACGATACGTATCTGTGTGAACGGATAGCAGATTATAATATCGTAACTGGGATATAGAAGACTCAACATGGTAACATTGTTGAAGACACGTCTGATGCCATCATGCATTATTCACGAGGATGGCCTCAAATCCAACGCAATTTCGTTACATTTCTCACGAGATTGGTTCCTTTGTATAACATGTCGCTGCAGTCATACGGTCGATTCAAATTTTTCTTTTCGTTGAAAAATATTCGGAAAAATAAAAAAAAAAGAATATAATGATTACATTATTCCATATAAATTTAACTATGACTGCGATTATAATCGTTGTAATATTAGATAAATAGCGTATAACATTAGATAAATAGCATCGAATCTATTTCTTTAGACTTGTGATAGATCTATAGATTCATAACTAACGTTTGATCGATATGATCGTCTTGTCTGATTCCTAGAGTCTTTTAGCTTCCTTTACCCTCGAATATAACGCATCATACCTACTAATGCTTCTTGAGTAACAATGTAAGAGGAACGCGTAGGTGACCAGAATCCGTTAGAAAAAGAGGAAAATGTGTGTGTGTGTGTGTGTCTGATGGACTATTTCGGTTTTCTACAGGCAAGGGAGCCCTTTATAAAAGGTTTCTTTGGATCTTATTTACGAGGATCGACGAAGCGGCTGCGGCATTCGATGGAGCCCTAGCGATTTCGACACCATTTCTTCGGACCACCATCTACACATACGTTGTATATACAACACCGAGCTATACATTATCGCGTGCGTTGCGGCGTCTATGCGTCGAGCTTCACTTTGCCAAAGCCATTCTAAAAGACCTGGGCGGGAGACGAGAAAAGCGATCGTAAAAGCAAGCTCAACAACTTGCTTGGGACAGCTTTTCAGCCCAAAACCCTACCGCAAAGCCATTTGCGGGACCATCGTGATTCACTGAAAGGCTAGAGCTTACTACTCAGGGCTAGATAAAGCTGAGGTATTGATTTGCATTAAACAACGATCCCTTAGAGATCAATGAAAGGAGATCGCCAGCGAAAGAAGCGATAGAAGAATATGTAGATAAATTCGAAAAAATGGTTTACTTATTTTCTATTATGCCTTCATTTAAGTCTTATTTATTGTTTTGAGTAATGTTAAATATATGATACATTTATATCTTATCAAACAGTTTCAAATTGTTTTCTTATGCCACGTTATACAAAACGACAAGATATGCATATCATTAGAAATAACATTCAAGAGCAATATAGAAATAATACTTTATTTTAAATGATTCAAATTTTTTAATTTAATAGTGATCACAATTAGTGCCGGTATATTATAACAAAATAAATAATAAATATACGTATCGAAAAATTATTTTTAATTAAATCATACATTAAAAAGTTGATGAATATCAATAAACGATTTATTCGGAAATTATTTATTATTTAATTATTCATTAATAATTCATTATTTCGTAATACGCGTAACATCTTTGGGTATTTCCTTCGGTACGTAACTGAATCACCTAGTTTACTACTACTATGAAATATAATACTTACGTACATCATCATTGAAAGTATGTGAACGAAACGTACGCTGAACTTCCTTCCGAGTTACTCGTTGCTTTTATAGCGCCTTTGCGAAATGTTCTTTTACATTATTCCCATTTCCGCTCTCCTAGTATCAAAAACGAACCGAGCATGAAAAAGAAACGAAATCAATGGGAGAAATAAAAAAGAAGAATCGATCACCAAAACGAACAAACGATCTCTAACATACAGGGTGTATTAAAAATACGTGTAAAGACTATCATAAGGGCATTCTACAACTTCGGATCGATGGACATTTATAAAAAAGGGCGTGCAAAATTGTCTTTGACCTCGAAATTGAAGGTCAAATTTTTTTGCTTGCATCGTATTCTACTCGTCGCGAAGACAAAAAGTGTCAAAGGAAGCATAGGTCAAAAGTCAACCGATCAGTTAAAAAATGACTTTAAGGTTCCAATACATCTCGGACTAATTTTATTTATAATATGTTTACATTTCACTGTTTACATTTCCCAGGACACAAATACCCTCGTGCAAAATTGTCCTTAAGATTGAAATTGAAGGTCACAACAAATAGTGCAACAATCAAGACGAAATATAAGTGAAAAACTCTAGTCTCGGACTAAATTTATTTATAATATTTCTACATTTCACAGTTTACTTTTTACAGTCGCCTCCTGTTCCTTCTACGGACCCAAAAAGCCGCACCATCTTGACGTATCATTCTCAATATGCGGGCCTGGAAACCTGCTTCTATATGACCACTGTTGCGGTCTAGGCAGTTTCGTATTCGAACTTCAACATTCCGTTTGATTTTTTCGCCTATATCTTGTCTTAATTGTAGGCTACGAAAAGCGTATTCTATTCTACGTTTCAAGTGTTTCGGGGAATTGAATTGCTGCCCCGAGCTGTAGACAATTTCTTTGACTGCTCCCCAAAGAAAGAAGACCAGGGGTGACAAATTTGGCGAACAAGGAGGCCACAAGTGTGGAGCTGGTTGGTGTCCTATCCACCGTGTCTCAAACATCTCGTTTAAAAATGGACGAACCGGTCGACTATAATGAGGCAGAGCACCATCGTGCATAAAATA
Source organism: Dolichovespula saxonica (assembly GCA_911387935.1). Taxonomy (NCBI): domain Eukaryota; kingdom Metazoa; phylum Arthropoda; class Insecta; order Hymenoptera; family Vespidae; genus Dolichovespula; species Dolichovespula saxonica. The sequence continues at coordinate 1,709,870 of OU427001.1, read as the reverse complement.
GATGGAGTGACGTCTGTGCCGTGGTATAATTTGAATCTTTCAATCATTGCATTAGGATTTCTAGAAGCCCATATTCTAGCATTTTGACGATTGAGGATACTAGAACTCGAAAAATTACTTTCGTCGGTAAATAACACACGTTGCAAAAACCGTGGTTCGCTTTGCAATTTATGTAGCATCCAACGGCAGAAATTGACCTTCGATTTTGAGGTCTAGGTCAATTTTACACGCGCTATTTTTTATAAATGTCCACCGATCCGAAGATGTAGAATGCCCTTATGATAATCTTTACACATATTTTTTATACACCCTGTACGTTTTCTAAAAGATTCAAACGAATTTTCTTTTCCACTAGTTACAAATGTAACTGATAATCCTTGAGTTAACATTCAATTGAACAGATTAATGATCAACCGGTTTCTTTGGTTCAAATAATTCGATTGATTGAGATTCCATGATATTCATTGATTATAATTTGAACAGAGATTAATTCAATCAAATGATAATGCTTTAAGGTAGAAATCAAAGGCGATATATCGAAGCTTGTAATCGGCAAGTAAATCATGCCAGAATCCGCATGATCGAATTCGAGATTGGAGAGGTCTTGAGCGGCTTTCGAACTACTCTTCCCTCTCTCCCTCTGTCTTTCTCTTTCCTTCTCTCTATCTCTCTCTTTCCCTCTCTTTCTATCGATCTCTCATTCTCTCTCCTTCATCATCTTCGTCCATTTACACCGAGCCATCGACCTCTTTCTGTTCACCCACCCCCAAAGGCACCACCCCGCTTCTCTCGTTGGCTATTTCTCTCGACTACGAAATCAGAGGTAGCGTGTTTGAAACACGAATCCGATAATATCGCTCACCGTGCAATTTTGCCCGGTAGTTACCGGACGGTACGAAAAAGGAACACCCTCCTCCTTCCTCTCGCATCTCTCTTCAATCGATGGCCCTTGCGCGCGATACGAACGAGGTGAACATTCGCAATCCCGGCAGTACGTTAATTGGCTGACACTAAATAATGTGCTCAACCTGATACATCAACCTTTTCTACTAGCTCACCTAACTTCCGATTTCTTCAATTCTTTACTCATGAACTACAAACCATAAATGATCCTGCGTAAATATGCGAATGTATAAAATAATGATCTATACTTGACTATGCACTTTTTGAAACATAATTACTTTTTCTAGACTCATCGGGATGCTCTGAATTTATTGAGTACCTGTAATAAAAAAATTCATATCCTAAATACGTCGTGAATTAAAATCTAGTTAATGATTAATCGTGGAAGGGATAAAAACATACAAAATAAACTTTTCAGATGTTATCAACAATTGATTTGAAATATAATACATAAAGAATAATAAATCAATATCATTCTATGTTGTTGTATACTCACAAATTAAAAATATTAAACCGGTATAGAAAAAGTGATTGCAAATTTCATAATGTGTCCAACTTACTCCTACGTTGAAATTTAATAGTTGAAAAAAGCGATGATCAAACGTTACTCCCGTTCTCTCGTTTCTCGTTTCTATAAAAAATATCTTGGTGATCGATCGGTTGAGAACCGATACGGTGATTTTCCGAGACTATTATCGTCCAGTGTAATCGATGGAGGATGTAATTTTAATTTTAATGTACCACGTTGGAATGGAATTGAATTTTGCACGACACGGTGTTAAAATACACGGAACTCGAGCAAGAGTATGGAATAAATCTATATTATTTTTATATAACTTTCTGAAATTGGAGAAACATCTTCAGAAACTTTGACAGGATCGCTTTCGAATAACAATAAATGAAAGAACTATAATAAAAATTTGCATTATAAATGACCGAATTTATTAAATCGATTATTTTCTTTTTAAATTCGATAGCAAAGTGGAACATTGAATACATCATTTCCGATATTTGATTAACATTATCTTTAGCCTTTAGATGGAAATATGAAAAATAGAATTAATCTTATCGACTTCACACATCTGTTGAAGGCAATTTAACAAAATTGAGGACCGATGATAAGTTGGAAATAATATAATATAGCCGAAAGAATTAAACCTATTCGATATTTTTCATCGTGCTAAGCACCTCTCGCATAAGTGAACCCAATACTCAACGCATTATCTTGTTTCCTGTTAAAGATCAAAAACAACGAATATTGTCGATGGCAAATAGCTTCATCGTTACAATTGCAAAATTAGGAGAAGTGCTAGTTTACCCCAAATCGCTTGTAATCCACGAATGATGATTTAACGTCAGCCAGAACTCTATCGGAATACACGTAACTGAAAGCTCGCCGTGCTTTCGAAGCATGGTTGGTCCATCAAGAGAGATAAAGAGAGAAAGAGAGAAACTGATAACGTTGTAGATATTTATATATGCGTATTCGTGTGCGTGTCGATGTTTTACGAGAAAGGAGTGGAAAATCGAAATGAGGTACGGGACACGTGTTACTTTGTGTTACGTTCGCTTACTATACCTGTTTACATAGTATTATAAAGGATTATTAATTGGAACGAAAGCCACTGATACCATTATGTGTCTAGACTATCAACAAGAATTATTCTGATCATAATTTTTACAATTAACTAACGAATGCACTTCTACTTTCAAGCCAAAAATTAAAAAATCATTCTTTATTAATTTAACAATTATCGCGAAATAAACACGACAGGTACTGATAAAGCTCCCGATGGTCATTACTTTGTGCATAGAAACGAAATGCTTGTAGTTCTATCTCTAGTATCCATCATTACTCGCGATGCAGACTCAAAAATAGAGTGAGTGAGCGAGAGGGAGGGAGAGAAAGAAAGAAAGGGAGAAAGAGAGAGAGAGAGAGAGAGAGAAACAGACAGACAGACAGACAGACAGACGAACAGACAGACAGAGAGAGAGAGAGAGAGAGAGAGAGAGAGAGAGAGAGGAAAATACAGAAGCGTTAAAAGTGCAAGCAGTACTTTGTACGTGCGAGTCGAGATCAGACGAAAAGCGCCGCTTGGTTTCGGTGTAAAAGCAAAAAACAAACTTTTCGAGAGCAAGAGCGTTCATTTATCGGCTACTATCGCTGCCGAGATTAACCTCGGTGAGCGGATTTTTCGTGTGATATCACCATGCCACGATTGAGGTGCCAACGCAAGGTTATAGTGCGCGTAACGAGTTTGGAATGGAAAAGACTTTTTACTACCAAAAAAAAAAGAAATTAAAAATAACAATCGTTGCGATCAAATACTAAGATATTGAACCAAATTGTAGAGAAGAAATATGATCATATTTGTTTAAAATCTCTCTCTCTCTCTCTCTCTCTCTCTCTCTCTCTCTCTCTCTCTCTCTCTCTCTCTTACATAACTAACTGTATAAAAGAGGTATATCATTCTTACATCGTCTCAACGTTCATATTTAATATTTAGAACAATTGATACATGAAATAATTACATTATTAATCCTCTATAATATCACGTTTCTTTGAAATTTCATTCGCATATATGTACAGTAATGAGTAAAAATAGGAAGATACACCGCCAGTCTAATAAAAGGAACAATAATGCTACTAATTGTTCGATTGACCGATAAAAATTATTTATGATATTTATTATGACCAACAAAAGGTCATTCTAATTAAATGATGAATCTGATAAATAAACTGTAACGGTTTATTGCCATATTTATGCTTAATGATATATATTTTATAAAAATAAGGACTAAACCTCTTTTACAATATAAAGTAAGATACGATATAAATCAAGAACTATTTTCACCGTTTCAAATTTAAATATTTATACGTAACACGTTTAAAAGATTAAAAGAACATGCGAAAGCGACGGAAGTCTATACATCTCTGGCTCGTAGTAATTATTCGTTGGTCCTTTAAAGGGACCACATACTGTTTTAACGTAAAATTACAAACTCACTTTGTCCATTAGCAATATGACTGTGTACGCGTGAGAAAAGGATACTTTCCATTTCTCGTTAAACATTTTGAGTTTTGTATTCACCTAAACGCATAAGAATACTAAATTAACAAAAAAAAAAGGAAGAACACATAAAAAGGAATGATACATTAGGCAGCTTGTTCCAATTTCCTACAACTCGTTCTTTTAATCGCATTATAACAATCTTTGAACATAAAGAAAATGTCTCTTCGTCATTTATACTTGTAATATAACAATTTTTACTGTAAACAGAAGTATTGAATAAGTTTAACAAAAAGAAAAAGAGAAAAATGAAACGTCCTCGAAGGAGAATTTTATAGATTACTTTTGGACTTGTTAAAATTTCAACAAAGAAAGAAACATCATCATCTATCGTAGAAGATGAACAAGAGTCAAGTGAATGGCTGGAGGGTAATGGTATTTTCAAGAGGGTTGTTAAACTATTGGTAGAGAACGTAATTAGGTAGAAGTATAATTCCTACACACTCAAATTTATCTTGCAAAGAAGATCCGGTATGATAAGTGTTTATACCTATTTACAGTATCGATCAAACGATCCGGTATTAATTAACGATTAATATATCGCTTCGTTAGAAATAAAACATTTCACAGCGTTTCAATAGCAGATGAAAACGAACGTCGAATAAACAAAATTGAAATATTTCCATTGTTCCAAATTCGATCGTAGTATCAATTCTTTTCAACATTCCATGAGTTCGAAATACAATCATTGGATCCTATTTCTCTCTCCTGTTATTTCACGCAGTAGCATTCGCTCATACGTTATTTTATTAAATTAATTAATATATGGATGATACAATGATGACCGATACAAATTTCAACTCATAAGTCGTACAAAAGCCTTCATAATTTTTTCTATTACATGTCGATAACCTTATCAGGTTGATCCATAAGATATGATGAAAGATTCATGGAAAGATAAACGAAGTTTACCTTCTACAGTTCCGGTCAACGAATCGTTCTACATTGTCTGACCGAGCTCTACCCTCAGTAAGCCGACCAAATGTCAACAAAGTTGTGTCGCGAACTGTAAACTTTGGTAACGCAAGGGGGACGCTCGCATAATTCGATGTCGTACGCTTAGTATCCTGTGGCATAGAAGGGGTTGATTTTGGTTATAGTAGTGGGGCGCAGCGGGTGGGTGGAGAGAAGAGAGAGCACTTCACTCCAATACAGCTTCTCTGTTAATATACTCGGCAATACGTACGCATATAGACTATTATTAACGTTTTCTTCTTTTCTTTTCCTTCCCAGTAATTTTTCACAATTTTATCGTGAAATTTATCGAAATTCATATTCATACTAACATTAACATCCAACGATAAAATAAATGATCTACTTTTAATATATATCTGTATTTTCTTTTCCTTTTTCTTTTTCAAATCCTGATACAATTATAGCCGATTTATCTCGATATAATAATCGATCACATTTAACTTTTTGAATAATTAAGGAGCGAGCTGGTTATGATGTTTACCCTCTGCCATACCGGAAGAGTTCGTCAAAATAGTTTCGAATACGCAATCTTAGCTTATGCGTTTTTATTTTCTCCTACTCTACTTTCCCTTAACCATTTTATTCCTTGCAGCCGTTGCCTGGTTATTAGTCGGAAGTCAGTCAGCTTTTTTGCAAATAACGTAGAAAGCCGTCGAGCAATTTTTCTTAGGTCGGATATAACCTTGGTCTATGTAGGGAAGAAACCTCCGATGTAATTTTACGAGAGAATATTCAGTATCTATTTCAGTAACGCGCGAGCAAACGTCTTGGAAACTTATAATTAAAGAACACATGGTTATTACGTTTCACGGTTAACTTCTATTTTCCTTTCCATGTTTTTTTTCTTTTCTTCTTTTCTCTTTTCCTTTCTTTTTGCTTTTCCTACTTACCTACCTCGATACGTGCCTGCAGTGAAATAAACGTGCGTCTCTCGCTCGTTTTCAATCCAACGCGAAAAATTTCCAAGGCACATAAATACGTTTCAAATAACAAAGCATTAGAATAGTCTTCTCACGGAGGACTCGTTAAAGCGTTCCAAATCCATATTAACTCATAAATCACGGAAACGCCTTCCTCTCCTGAGTGCTACCTCCCTTTTTTTCTTTTTCTACTTCGAGAGAAACAGATAGAGCGACGTGGCTCACGAAGATTTAAAGTGCCGTTGGTTTCAAGTCCACCCAACCACGCTTTACCCTTCGGCTTTAGGATACAAGAATGATGCTCTCTCTCTCTCTCTCTCTCTCTCTCTCTCTCTCCCTCTCTCTTCTCATTTTATGAAGATAGAGTTAAAGAAAAATTTAAACTATTTTCTTCTTTTAATTTATATTGCCTTTATTGCATTAATTACTTGAAATGTTATCTCTCTCTCCCTCTCTCTCTCTCTCTCTCTCTCTCTCTCTCTCTCTCTCTCTCTCCTTCTCTCTTTCTCCCTCTCTCTTTCTCTCTTTCTCTTTCACACAAATGCGTTGTAGCTTCGTAGAAAGCAACGAAGAGTTCGTAGTAAAGCCGATCACGCTGCCTCGCGTGATTAACGTTTACGAGCAACGCGGCTTAATTAATTGGACTGCTCCGAAAGCGAATATTAATCGTTCGTACTCAAGCTGGTCGGTGGGCTCGATTAGTATCTTTCGACGAACCGCTTCAGGCTATTTTCTTGAGCTATTCACTCTCATTTTCTAGCTAGTACCAACGGAAGCTCAGCAAGATACTTTTGATTGACTTAGTCATCGCTTCGTTTCTCAATCTTCTATGTCATTGATCGCGAAATTAAGATTACATAGATTATATCAAACCTGTTATATGTGTCAAGGTTAAAACGTTGACAAGATAAAAAACTTTCCAAATGACCGTTGTTTCATAATAAAGAAAGAAAGAGAAAAAGAAAAGGAGAGAGAGATGTTTTTCTGTTTGAAGAGCCATCAGATGTGGCTCTTCCATCATTATTCACCGTAATTACTTTATCTTTTACTTGTCTATTTACAGTATTATGTCTTAGGATTGTGTAAGATTTACTTAGAGATTATCTTCTAAGTTATTATGCTTTATGATCTTTTGAGATTATCTTTTAAGGTCTATTTTCTTTTTATGATTAGTTTTTTGCATTTCTATTTTGTTTCATAGAAGGTCATACCAATTTCATACCAATTTTTCTAGACACTTTCTCTTTCGTCGTAGTATTCACGATATAAAGGCCTCTCGTAAATCTCTCTCGAACATCCAATAGCGAAGGAACGATTCTCGCGAGTCAGGAATTCCACGAGGACGAGTCGTTTCTCTCGAAGCTCGAAAAAAGATCGTTTGCATTTCAATTGCGAGCAAATAAATTGCAGAATCGAACCTCGGAACGGTTCCCGAAGTCGAACGTAAGCCGCTTCGTGCCTCGATAATCGATCCCATCGAAACTTATAGCTCATTGTTGGTTGGGTCGTATCGTCTTGCCAGAAAACTTCTTTAAATTTTTTAGATGAATCGAAAAACACTTTTTTCCTTTTTCTTCTTTCGAGAAAACGATATCACACAATATTTCAAATCATCTTCGATGTGATAATATGTCGCATAAATTTACATCGAGAAAATTTTAGATAATAATTAATCTAATTTAAAGATTACATGGATCGATCGTAAATGAATTCCATCATTCGGTGCCACTAAAAGCTAATAATGGCATTAAGTATAGGTATTAATATTATAAAATATAGTACGTATATAGAGAGATAAAGTCTCTAGCAATGGTCCGCCTATGTGAAAGTTACTATTAACATAATTACCTATGGCACTTTAGCGAATAAGAACATTTTTTGCATTAAAAAGCCTTCTATGAACAGTGTAAGCGAGTTTGCATTTTATTCTCTTTCTTTCACTCGTGATAGTCTCCACTACAACAGCCGTTATAAAATGTTGCTGACCTTTATCCATATATATGCGATACGGGAGTATGTATTTATTTCTCTTGTCGCACATTAGTCACGCTTAATTGCTAATCAGAAATCCTGTCATCGAATCTGATAACTTTAAATCAATGAATATATTTCTTTCCAACGTGATAAACATCTTGATGACATAGATCGTTCTCTATTTTAACGTACAATTGTCCGAAAAAAATAAATTCGATAAACAAGTTCGTGATATCGTGTCCTTCAAATGGTCGCCCATTTTGAAAAAAAAAAGAAAGCAAAAGAGGAAGAACAAAAGATGTCGATGCATTTGCCATTTTTTCTTTCTTTCATTGAAAACATTGCTCGTTGATATCGTTACGACGTTGGAACGTAATTGTGAGAGCAGCTCATTAACGCACCACTGAAATATGGCTCGTCGAGGGGCTTGTTGAAAAGAAGATGAAAAAAAAAGTTAATAACATCGAGCTTTAATAAGCACCGTTCGCTCTGTATAATGCACTCCGTGATTTACTTCGACATTTCATAGTCACTTCTCGCACTCCCCTATTATCTCGTCATCCTACGAATCCGTTTGCTGTATGCTTTTTCTCCATCTTTTTCTATATAATGTTTGTATATACGTAAAGACTGACGAGCGCGCGTAGGTTTTGTTCTTTCCTTGCAATTTTTAACATATCCAAGAGAAATACATTTTACACATGCATAACAAGAATATCTATTGCCTCTACGAGATTTTATAAATATCAAGATCGTAGCATTAATTATTCATTGCAGCGATAAGGAAGAGAAGAAAACAGGGGAGACTTTATCCATATTTATTGTTACGAGCGTAGGAAAATAACGAGAGAATGTTTATTTTATTTTATTTTTAAGAAAATATATGGAATATCGTTATTTTACCTGTGTAAGTGTAACGCTGAATATTAATCACAATCGACCGATCGATAAATAAAACGTTGAAAAAAAAATGTCTTAAGAGTAAAAAGATGAATTGCACTTTGATCGTAAAGAAAAGATCAGCTTCTTATGGAATGCGAATGGGTATCTAATGTCGACTTATGACATTGGAAAATTGGGTCGTAGTACCAACTAATAACGTGTAAGACTCGTCAGAGTGGTCACGGTATAACATGTCGTCCCTCGAGTTTCTCGCATAAGATCGAATAACGGATACTCAACGACGCTCTACCATTAACTAACGTGACTGTCACACCCATGGGAAACGCGAGCTAGGATTACCGTGCGATATCATACCATATTTCGAGCCCTCCTATTTGTCATTTCAAGGACGTCAAGCTGAACGATGCGTCAGACATCTCTTTCTTTCTCTCTCTCTCTCTCTCTCTCTCTCTCTTTCTCTCTCTCTCTCTCTCTCTCTCTCTCTCTCTCTCTCTCTCTCTCTCTCTCTCTCTCTCTCTCTCTCTCTCTCTCTCTATCTATCTATCTATCTATCTATCAATCTATCTTTCTCTTCCTTATTCTCATCCAAGCTAAGTCCTTTCCTTTCAAAACACATAAAAACATCTCGGACTACATAAGAGATCTCAACTTTTGTATTAATAAAATTGTATATTCTTCAACAACTTTTTGCATTCTTAATATTAATCAATTGCAAACCGATTTCAAGAAGTTCAAATAATAATTGAAATTTTGTAGTATTATTATCATAAATGTTATTATGAATAGAGAACACCATCTTAACACAAATAAAAATTTCGTTTTATTTTACCCTAAAGACTTGATCGAATAGAAAAATTTGAAGAAGTATCGGAGCTTGTCTCCCGAGGCTTCGTTTCACCAACTTTCCATCTAAAAATTGGAATTCGGTTTAAGGGCCGGCTCGGCATTTACGATCTATGCGAGTATTTCTACGACGAAAGGGGATTTGCACTAGGGATTATCCGGTAAGTCTCTATAAAAATCTAAACATGTGAGAGAGCGGAGCACAATGGCTCTTTAAGAGCAATCCCATTCCCATTCCCATCCTCCCCCCTCTCTCTCTCACTTTCTACCACTCTTCATCCAACACACTAGCATCACGAGTTTATGTCTTCTCATTTTCGTCGAAGGATACCAAACCGGATCGTTTCTTCAGATGTTCAGAGCTAAGAAATCTACAGTTTTATTGGACTTCCTGCAGATTGGAACTGAAGTTCTGATACAAAGGCAAACTTTTGCATCGAAAGAGGAGTTCGTGAGCTTCGATCGAGATCATTTTTATTCGGAAACATCGATACTATGTACGTTTAAAAGAATTTCCATTTCTTACCACGTACGAGCACACGAACAGGTCTTTCCTTTGTTAAATAATAATATTAAATAAATCAAAGAAAGTCTTTCCGTTTATTTTATATTATTATGTTAGATAACGATTTAAAGCTATTTAAACTGAAAAATGCATAAGTGTTGTTAATTAAAAGTTTTGATAAAACGAAAATATTATACTTGTCAATTTTATGAGATTCGAGTGATGGATTTAATCAACTTTTTACTTCGATTTTTCTCTACACAAGACTTTTTTATTTTATAATTCAAGGAATATTTGGACTTCGCGAAAAAGAAGTCAAAGCGAATTGCTACTATACGAGCACTTTAATCTCGCTATCAAAGTACCTAACGAAAAGGTCATATTAGTACATACGTAAACTTTTAACGTATATTATAGTTGTTCAATTAATTTGCTTTAATATATATAAAAGTCGTATTCACTTGGAAAAGCATGTATCGTCACAGAACATGGTACTAAGGCAACGTAGTGCTTTCTAAGCAGCTAATTTATATTTAATAACCACTATATGCGAAATGATATATCGTAAAATAAATATAAAAAGACATTATCATTATATGCCAATCTGGAATTATAATAATAATATATTATACAAATAAATATTCGTTAATATTTACGCTGTAACGTTTAAATAATTTTTTTTACTTTTTGATAGAGTAATAATTTCACAGATTCATTTATACATTATTTAAAGATAAAAAATAGATATACAACAGAACGTGGAAAACAATACTATTCACAACAATACGTAGAAAATACAGAACGTTCGATATTACTTTGATTGCATAAATACTGACGTGCATTCTCTGAAAATGTTTGAAATCATGGCCGTGCAACCAGATGGATCGTATACGTAGAGAGCTGCATCGCTTAGATAATTAACACATTGAACGGATCCTCTAATTAGTAGCGGTAGACAATTAGCATATAAACGCGACGATCGATGTATCTATATATGTATAGATTTATCATATACCATGGAATAGCGAATCGACGGTTCGAGAAAAAACATGATACGTAATCGTGTGAGAATGAAATTCCAAACTTGATAGCATCCAATGTTAGTTAACATGAATAAAATAATGTTAAGTGAAGACGTGTTATCGTCGATAATATCTTTATTCATAATTAAAGCGCAGAGAACATTCTAAACTATTCTTTATGTATGTTCTTACAATTTCATTACATGAAAAGTTGAATATAAATGATAAACAAAGGAGATATAAATAATAATAGAATTCTTGAAAGAATTTCTGAACAATAATGTTTCTCGTTAAACTTCAATTTTTCTATCAATCTTTCTTCAATCTCTTACCTTTATCGAGTCGGAAGTTTTTCTAAAATATATAATTTCAAAGAAGAAAATTTCGAAAGCAGTTTACTCCGAACGTCACGTCCAAGTTTTAACAATTAAGACCATAAACAAAGGCCATGTCCTAGATCGATAAGTTTTAGTGAACTTACGTTAAATCAAAAAGAAAGATGGAAAAATCGGTACTTGCGAACTTTACTAAACTCTCGATAACTGCGGCTATTGTTCAATTTCTTTTAAGTTTTATCTCTCAAATATCTTTCGCACTTGCTATGGACATACTTAAATCAACCAAAGGGAGTTCCTAACGATGGATTGGCATTACCTTTAAACGAGAAAGAAAGAAAGATAGAGAAAGAGAGAGAGTGAGAGAGAGAGAGAGAGAGAGAGAGAGAAAGAGAGAGAGAGAGAGAGAGAGAGAGAAAGAGAGAGAGAGAGAGAGAGAGAGAGAGAGAGTGGAGAGAAAGAGAGACCTACTTTACAATACGAACAAAAGTTTTCATTAAAAAACATTATTCTGACAAATAAGTGAAAACGTAAGGAGAAAGAAAAATATAGAGAAAGAGAGACAACAAAAGATGAAGAAAAATAAGAAGGAGCAGAAGATAGAAAAAGAAAAAGAGAAAGAAAATGATAGGAGAGTTTGTAGAACGCAGAAAAAACCGACAGACAGTGTCACTATCCTCGGAACGCCATTTTCCCCTAGCATCGTGCATTTTTCTCGTTACCCTCTATCTACCTTTTTCATCTCGTGATACCTCCCTTCACTCTTGCTTTTTTCTCCCTCCCTCTCTCTCTCTCTCTCTCTCTCTATCTTTCTCTCTCCCACTCTCTCTCAACCAAACCCAACACCCCTCGTATACTCGCGTTTAATCCCGTTGACACGGATTAACGAGGATTCTTGACCGTCGCGCGTCAAAGGCTACTTTGTCCTAGCCGTAAATTAATCGATGTCAGATGTCAAATTATTTTACTCGACGCAGGCGAGAGAGATAACGTGCGCATCTCGCTAAAAAGGAAGAAGGAAAAAAAAGAAAAAGAAGCGATTCCATCCATCATATGGCAAATCTTTTCTTCGCGCGACGTTTTTGCGAATGCTTAGGAAAAGCGTCGTTCTGACTATATTCTTGTTTGTGTATGTGTCGTGTATACGTCTAGCATGGTATTCTTTTTTTTTTTTTTAACGAACACCCCGATCCTGTTAATAAAAACAGCTCGCACCATTTACGAGATTAACCTACACTTTCTCAAAGTTTACGTTACATTGTCTTGTTAAAAGGCATGCACACGCTTTTAGGAAATCGAAAAGAGGAAGTAAGAAAGAGGCAACAAAATTACAAAAGGAAAAAAAAGAAGGACACAGAATAAGCTGAATAGAGTTCTATAATCGATCTACGTTCAAATTTGTTGGACGTTAGACAGGAGTTTACATGATCTTCTCAATGGGTTTCGTTCGTTCGAAAGGTGTGAAAGGAGTTTAGGTATGTTTCATACATATGCATAAAAAGGTGTATATGCGTGAGGAAAGGATGAGGGAAGGGGTTGAAGGAGATTTAGCCGGAGGGGTCAGTAGTACGCAGCTAAAGTTCTATGTCTCGTTGAAAGCATGTAACTGGTAGCAGAACCCGAGGGATTACTGGTAATCTGTGGTAAGCTACGCTACGTGTGCAGGTACCAGCAACCTGTTTCGGATATTGTTACGACGAGCAGCCGGGAGCCATTTCAACGACGAGTCGTTCGAACTCGAGTATCCACTGTGCCGTTTCTCTTCCGGTACCGGCACCGGCTCGTTTGTAGACTCGTTAGCGCCATACCGCGGATACGACGAGGAGGTTCGATGCTTTACAGACGAATTAGCCAAATGTTGCGAAATTTCCATCGTATCTGTCTGTCTCCCTCCCTCTCTCTCTCTCTCTCTCTCTCTCTCTCTCTCTTCTCTCTTTCTCATTCGATCTCTAACGAACGAGACGCATACGCTCGCCAATTTCAACGGGCGTTTTCAATGAAGAAACATGTTTACTCTCTCTCTTTCTCTCTCTCTCTCTCTCTCTCTCTCTCTCTCTCTCTTTCTTTCTCTTGTATCTGGAAATGGGTAAATTAGTTGCTTGCTAAAAATATAGAGAGCTCCATTGTACTCTCCCAAATCTTTACGAGCATACGAATGATCGTAATTGGAATAAATCATTAAAAATAAATAAAATTCGAAGAAACAAATGATACGATTACTATAACTACTTACATAAATAAGACGATGAAAATGGATTTTTGTCTTAAAAAGAAAATTACAAAAAGTAGAGAAAGTACTTTCTAGCAACAGTTAGAATGGATCCTTTACGATGTATATAACGACGAGATCAATGTGGCAAGATCTTCCCGTAATTATAACGAAATAGCCGACTAAGCCTTTTCTAAAGATAGATATTAAATCTGTTCGTTCGCACGTTAGCGACCGATTTAACGACACCGCCATCGTAAAATATTCCTTTTTTTTTCTTTTTCTTCTTTTCTTGATCTTCCTTCTCTTTACAAGAAAGGAGGATCTCCCTTTAATAGCTTAACGCATTAACGTTGGATATCTTCTCGTTCTTTCGTCATGCTTGTGATAGTTGATCAACGAAAAAGTACTTGGAGTCTAGCCTTTTGATAACAACTCTTTCTCAAACTGGTGTTTCACTTTTCAAGTACTTCCGAAACAAGATTTAACGTTATAATAACTTTACACGAAATAGCTTCTAGTATTCCATAGTTTTCATCGAACGGAAAGAATGATAATGTTAGGGAAAATCTTTTATTTCTTAATTGAGTCATGAATCCTTTCCTTAGGATCATTCTTGAAATAATAATTTAATGAACTTCCTTTTCAGGCATTATATTCGAAGAAGAACAAAATTTTTCTCTTCCAATTAAAAGATGTAAAGAATAATATCGTGATTCTCAGTTTAAAACGTTTGATACATCGAAATGAATCCTCATGCGTTTGGAGTATCGCAGTTTTGCAGAATAAGACCCGAGGGTACGATATTCTGTATTATAGTCGTCACACGTATACATGTTCATGCGAAATACGTAATTCGAGTGGTTCGTATCAGTAGCCACTCTATAACGCTCCGTCCCGCTATGTAAAGCACACTATGTGTATATATGTATGTACATACATAGTATACGATATATGATAATATGCAACGTGGGACTGTTTGCTAGAGTTGGAAGGATATATCATCGAACGAGAATACTCACGTAGTAAAAACAGCAACCGTGAAATTTAAGAACATTGTGAGATTAAATGGAACACCTTTTCTTGCATCTTCGACCGAACTAATTCCATTTGATAAATGTTTGTTGCCCGAAAATATCCTATTAACCATTTTCGAAAAAATGTCAATCTCATTAATCATTTCAAAAATGATCAACGTCATATTGTTTTAATCAAATTTTTTCGAAAATTTGACGTAATAAATATTTTTAATGAACAGATCCGCAATAAATTGATTTCGATCCTATCGAATATAATTGTTTTAGCTTAAGAATTAAAAATTCGTTTTCTTAAATGGTATTATCTTCTTCTTACAAGATGCAAGAAGTCTTCATTCAACGTTCTTTCACCGAGTGAAATGCGACGAAGCCTTTCCTTTCGTTCCGCAAAGAATGACAAATGGTTGGCCATTAGAACTATTTCGTGATCATTCCGTCCTTCCATCGTCCAACGCTTCGCTCTGAGTCTCACGCAAAAAATTAATTACCACTGTGAGCATTCGCGTCAAGTGCGGTAAAATCGTCGACTGCGAAACTCCTTCGTCGTTGAATCATGCAACTATATGGTACACATCACATATGTATATGTTAAATGTAAGTGTAAATGATAAATCTCTAAAAAGATATGTAATTATCAAAGAAAAGTACAACGTGAAAAATAAATGAAAAACATTTCAGTACTGTTCATGTAGATAGGGGAAAAACTGACTGTACTATTTAAAAACACTTTGTCATTTTAAAAACGTAAACACAAAGATAAACACTACTAATTGTCAAAGACAATCGATTCTTAACATCTTATTTATAAAAATCATTTTTTATTTTGACGATTTTAGTGACTCTAATTTTTAATTATTATATTTATCATCATGAAGAAATATTATTAATTACATTATTATAGAATTACATTATATATTATGATTTACTTTACTTCCATTATATTAAACAAACATTATATTATATATTTCTATCAGTTTTGTAATAAAAATCGTCAAATAAAATTTCCATATAATAGGCTCAACGTTACATAATAAATTTACTTACGTTGATAAAACGTAAAATTCGAACGAAACAACAACAGAGTACATAACGTTTTAATCGCACGAAAGGATTACACTCCGTTCATATTTTTTAAACTATACCAATGCAATTATGCACAAACATTAAGGTGTTGACAGCAGAGTGAATGATACATTTTATGAATAAATCGTAAAAATAATAATGACGAATATTTTTGGAAAAGAAGCTATCGTGATATTATACCTGTACGTATGTAGCTTATGTTCGTTAATGATTCACAATATTTTTGTAAATATTTTTCTATATAATTTTATAAAACATGACCATTTACGAAAATAAGAATAAAAAAGTCTATATAATTAGAGATGTATTTGTTAACGTTAGTCATAAGACAAAGTTGATATCTATGAGTAACGTATTTGGAATCAACGCTCTCGGCACAACGCCATTTCGTAACTAACACGAATCGTAACGGTACTTAAGACTAACAGAATACGTTGTTGTCAAAATTTAATGGCTACATTATCATTTCATACGACGCGAGAGAAATATTACATCTCATTTTAAAAGAATATCAAATACAGGAGAAAAAAAGGGATTGTTAATGAAGAGATAGATCAAAAGGATGTACAAAGAAGTTCCAACGATGATAAATAATTTAATTGAAAATACGAGAAACGAACTTTGTTTTCTTTATTTTATTGATTAACCGCACTTGTTGGAACAGAAACATTACAAAGTAAGTATTCGTGAATAGCTCATCTACGAAATTCGATCACACGCCGCGGTACTTTTTGTAACGCAACCATTTAATTGCGATTGTAATTAACCGTGGTAGAAGCCGCCCAATGAGCGTATTAATTTGCCACGGAAAATATTTGTGAACGGGTGTATATGTATCTCAATAAGTGTGTGCGTGCGTACGTATGTGTATCGATCGATTGAGTCTCCCGGCCCCTTTCTCCACCCCCGAAAATTCATTTAACTTTTCAATTTTTCCGATATGGCCTTATTAATTCTTGCACATTTTTACGTATTATCATTTTCCATAAGTCTGCAAAGATGATATTGCTAATTCGTATATACTTCTCAAAGTTAACATAAATCGTTGAATTAAGAATATCAACAAAGTAATACATTACAAGTGAAATTACACGATCGTATATATGCGAATCTCATAATTTTATAATTAATTAAATATAATTTAGTATAAATATTTTTTAGTATAAACTAATTATTAATAGTTAAAACCTACAAATATAGTCCGCAAAATAATTCTTTGACGATCGAATTGTTCAACCACACATTTTGTCCCTAACTTTCTACCAATAAGACATATTTTTTTATTGCACAACGATAAATTCAGGTGGGTTTAGCGCCGAGGTTTAATTAAACTAGTTTGGTCGTCATTCTGTCCCCCTCCAGAGCTCATGCTTTTACGTATCTCCGTTAGAATCGATCGGGCACTTTAATTTAGTCGCTCGCGAACGAAACACACTTTACGTTATATTAGTTATTTACGTAAAAAAGAAAAAAAAAAGTTATACGATATGTGCTAGTAAGTGTCATTAGCATTCTCGAAAGTGCTACTTTATTATACCCACTCGAGGAAATAAATGAGAGGTAGCACGAGTCATTTCTACCGTTCATTTATTTTCTTTCAGACTTGTTCTATTAAACTAAGTTAATTATAAGTTAATTATAAGAGAATTAAAATGATTTACATTCACATATTACATAATAATTTTGTTCGTGAGAGATTTAAAAAATTTAAAGAAAAAAAAAAAAGATAAAAGAACAAACGAATAACATAATAAAACATTGTTTTTAACTCGTAACGTTCTTTAAGCATCAAATATTCTACGAGGAACGTAAAAGAATGGAATCCTGTTTTTAGTTAGTCTTACGTAAAAGCCACGTAAGCCTAATAATGATAAACGTAAGCCGATAATGACAATCCTCTAGACATCAAAATTTATGAGTCGTTAACGTTAGTTCGATCGTTTCGTTCTCTGTTAAGGGAGGAGTTCAATCAAATTAATTTAGCTTTGGGTTTCGGAGACTGAAAAAAGTCCTTGATATTTTGATTATTCCAAGCCATTATTCTTTGTTCTTCGCTACTTATCAAATCTACTGGTTTGATTGGTTGGCTTGCTAGTAAATCGAGAATCTAACCCGTAACTTTTTATCAAATTTTAAATTATCTAAAAATTCCGCCCTACGATCCGCCAATTAAAAATACGCGACTCTTCCGCACATCATTTCAATAAATTTTTGCATTCTTCTGCCTAAATACAAAACAATTAAAATCCGAAAACGATGAGGTTTTAGCGATAATTAACAAATTTCCAACTAATCGGAGATTTATTTGTTCGTACAGATATTGTTACTATTCCTATATTTCTATTATATTACATATCTATATACCTACATGTGTGTTCATATATAAATGTTATGGATTAAGTGATTAATACAGGTTTTATGAATAATGACAAATAAAATTGAGTACTGTAATAAATGTATTATAGAAAACTATAAAAAGAAGCAATCCTATCACTGATATTTATTGCAGTTTTCTGATATTATTTGTTATATTCAAAATGTCCATATTAATCATTTAGTTGTTGCACACACACATACACATACATAAAAGTTCATGAGCATATAAATATATATACTGATAATGCGAATAAAT